>JAJOZX010001931.1:0-77500 GCA_023014485.1 Bathynomus jamesi
ATATATATATATATATATATTATATATATATATATATATATATACAGGGTGGGCCGTAAAGTTTCCATACATAGGAAAAATTAAACGTTTGTTTTTATGTTACTGATGAAGCAAATTTTTACGTCAATGGAGAGGTTAATCGGCAAAACATACGTTATTGGAGTAATGCTAACCCTAACTGGCTGAGTCCACGAAGATGCAAGGTGCCGGTAAAGTGATGGTGTGGGCCGGGATATGGGGTGACAGAATTATTGGACCAATTTTTGTCAGTGGAAATCTTAATGCCGAAAGGTATCTTAACATGTTGCAAGAAGAGATTTTCCCATCCCTGCTAAACGAGGAAGGTAACTTCCCAGTTTACTTCCAGCAAGATGGAGCTCCACCTCATTATGGTCTTCACGTGCGTCGGTATTTGGATCAGCAGTTTCCGGATGCTTGGATTGGTCGGCGTGGTCCTGTGGAGTGGCCTTCCAGATCCCAGATCTCACCCCCCCTGATTTCTATCTTTGGGGGCACTTGAAGGCCATGGTGTATCAGGAAAAGATACGAGACATAAATCATCTAAAGGAACGTATCACCAACGCCATTACAAGCATAACGTCAACTGTGCTAATGCGTGTTCATCAACAGTGGGGAACACGTATTGAAATGTGTTTTCAAAACAATGGCAACCATGTAGAGCATATTATATAAATAAAAATGGTTGTCCATAAAAAAATGTTTATTTTTCCTATGTATGGAAACTTACGGCCCACCCTGTATATATACACAGGGCTATTTAAAATGATTCATCCGATTTCAACTGAGAATACTTCCGTACCTATCAACCGTGCATCAACTGGGCATACACCACATGAAAGAGGAAATCTCCGAGTTTTACAAGATCACCGCGAGAGGGCTCCAAAGTCACGCCGTGGCCTAGCCTAGCAACAAAACAGTCAGTGTGAAAATGGCGTCCGCACAGCAGAAGGCGTTTTTGTGTGTTGCAGTTTTCGAGCTGTAAATCGGTAGGTCGCCGGATCTTACACCGTGCGACTTCTTCCTTTGGGGGACGTTAGGATACTGTGTACGTGCCACCGTTGCCCACATCTTTGGATGAGCTCCGAACTCGCATTGTTACTGCCGTAGAGTCAGTGACAACGGACATGCTGGAGCGAGTATGGGAGGAATTCGACTATGTGTCGACGTTGCTCGTGTAACTAGGGGAAGTCACATAGAGCATTTATGAGGTGAGAGACAAAATTTGGACAGTTTTTCTTTTGGTGATGTATCACAAATCACTCTGTATTTGTAACATTAAAAAATATTCTCATTTGAAATCAGGTGAATCATGTTGAATAGCCCTGTATATATATATATATATATATATATATATATATATATATATATATATATATATTTTGTTATTTCTCTTACCTCGTGTGCAGAAACACTCCTCTATACTTACGTCGTTTCTATACATTAATATACTGCGTGGTCATTGCAGTTTTATATAATATATATATATATATATATATATACAGGGCGTCCCAAAAAAATGTGTATACACACTTTAACAGCTGATAGCTCAATTGATGTTTTCTTTCTTTCCAAGTTAAACCCATTAGAATTAATAATGGCAGTCAGACTAAGCTTTGAACAAAGGAAATTCATTCTAAAATGCTACTGGAAGTGTGAAAACGCAGTTGAAGTGCAAAGACAGTTAGGAGGGAGTTTCAAACAGATCCACCAACGCGACTTACCATCACTCGAATTAGAGATAAGTTTTGAAGCCGATGGAACTGTTCAGAATGTCCACAAGAAGCGTTCCGGAAGACCACGGACATCGACAAGCCCCACAAAGCAAGAAAGAGTACTGGAAACGTATCACCAAAGTCCAAGAAAATCTGTGCGGCAAGCGAGTCGTGAGGTAGGAATTTCAGAATCGTCTGTCCAACGCATTTTGAAGCGCTGTCAATGGAAAAGTTACATTCCAGATTAGTCCATGCTATTAATGAAGATGATCCGGACCGAAGAGTGGAGTATTGCGAGTGGTACTTGGACGATGTGGATGTGGATTGGACGAAGGGTTTCGTAGAAATACCCTCCGCGTTCACCAGACCTCACACCACTAGACTTTTTTTATGGGGATACTTAAAGACAAAGTCTACGCTATAAAACCTGCAACAGTCGCTGAATTGAGAGCAGCCATTGAACGAGAATGCACACAAATACCAAACGAAATGTTTCGTGATGTTTGCGATTCCATTGCTTCGCGTTATCAGCAGTGCCTGGACCAGAAACGGACGTCAGTTTGAAAACAGGCGTTGACAAAACAATTAAATAATGTCTGTAGATTCTATTACATTTGAAAATGAAGTGTATTTTAATAAACATTGCCTTTATAATTATTAAAGTG
Organism: Bathynomus jamesi; assembly: GCA_023014485.1. Classification (NCBI taxonomy): domain Eukaryota; kingdom Metazoa; phylum Arthropoda; class Malacostraca; order Isopoda; family Cirolanidae; genus Bathynomus; species Bathynomus jamesi. Next base: position 2,399 of record JAJOZX010001931.1, read on the forward strand.
TGTATACATTTTTTGGGACGCCCTGTATATATATATATAGATATATATATATATATTTTTTTTTTTTAAAGTTCGGGAAGAACCGATTCGCCTCTATTTAAAAGGGCATATCTCGGCGGAAAAACAAAGAGAAAAGTGAGAGGAAAGACAGAGGAAAAAGAAAGGGTGGAGGGGACAGTCGAAGTGGTAAAAGACCAAGGATGACAAGGACTGCAGGGTCGAGCCCCATCATCCTTGGGTGCTAGGGCCGGGAGGGCGCACGTGAAACCTCCAGGAACAAGCACGTACAAACGAGCACAAAGAGCACTCAAGAGCACGAGCTTAGAACCCCCTTGCGGGGGTATATATATATATATATATATATATATATATATATATATATATATTCATTCGGGAAACTAGCTAAAAGCCTAACAACAACAAAGTAAAAGACTAAAATGAAGTACACATATACTAAAATTGGAACGATAGAGATTAACATAATCCGTAAGCAAGGATGGCACGTAAATGGGGAAGTGTTCCACATTTTGAAGATGGACATTTTGGCCCAAGTCCAACGGGGTTAGTGGTGTGCAGTTTGTACATTTTGGTGTACTTATGTACACCACTTCTCGGTAAGAGGGAATGGTGGTGCAATTTCTATCTTTGTATCTTTCTTCGAGTTGGTTTGTTTGTTAGTTGGCAATGCTTTTCTTCTCTATTGCCCTTCTCTTTCGATCAAGCTTTTTCTCCTTCTTCTGTTTCTTCTTCTTCTTCTCCTTCTTGTTTCTTCTATTTCTTCTTCTGTTTCTTCTTCTTGTTTCTTAAGTTTCTTCTTCTTCTGTGTTCTTTCCTTCTTCCGTTTCTTTTTCTTCTTCTTCCATTTTCTTCTTCCATTTCTGTGTCTTCTTCCTCTTCTTCTTCTCATTTTATCCTTTTACCTTAATGTTTTCATTTTTTTTTTGTTATTTTCCCGTATGATTATTATACATGCATATTTATGCACCTGACACAATCGCCCAGTTTGCGTCGTCCATATACATATATGCTAGTAACCAAAGTCTTCAAGAATTGGGGAATCCGTAGAAAATTGCACGCAACAAACTGATACTTCACTCAGTTATAACTCCATGTGTTAAAGATAATTTTACGTGTCATGAATAATAAGTGACATTTGGTATATATATAATAAATAATATAATGAATCTTTTTGTACATTATTTATTACCATATATGCCCCAAATTTTCCCCGTTTCTGATAATTAATTTAATTGAAAACACCATCCTGCATCATGTCGCATTATGACATGAAGTAATTCGTAGATAACACGAAGTTACCTAAGATGTCATAGTGTCGCGTGCAATTCTCTACCAATTCCCCAATTCCCAAGACCGTTTTTCACTGAAATACGTACATAGTTGAAAGTCTACTGCTAACTTACATTCTGAGGTCCGAGTTTTTCCTTATTTAGAAAAGTTACTTGATTTGGCAGCATGTTAATATTTTGCCATTTTTTTGTGGTGTTTCTGCATTCTCACGCAACACACTATTTTTAATTATTCATAAAGGAAACATGAATGCGAGATTTACCATTTAAAAAAAAAACTAAACAAGATAAAGAAAAAAAATGGAAGATGATTCACAAGGTTAAAGTTTGACCTTCAGAACCTTTTATTTAAAATTGTAATGTGGTAGGTGGAAAATATCTGGCAACTTTGATTCTTCCCAATTTTTGCGTTTATTTATCCTAAACTGTGTTAAGTTTTTCTACCGGCGTTTAGTTCGTTGTGACCATTTTCAGGTGAGGGTGTTCCTCCTTGTCTCGTACTGGAACGTAGGAAGGAATTTTTTTTTTGATAACATTTATCATTATAAAGACTTGGATTAAAACTTTTCGAGATGCGTAGATGATGACATATGTGTATGTGTCTGATATGTTACGCCAATTGTTATTCCGAGTGATTTTAATTTAAATATACCCTTATTAAGAATATACCCTTATATCCTAAACTTACTAATTTTTTCCCCAATTTCTTTCATGGAAGATGATAGATAATATTATTATTGTGGGTGTTTGTTTCAAACTTCAAAACTTGAGAAATTAGAAAGGTGTGTCAGAAAGTGTGGTAGTGTGCCAATTAACGAACGGGAGTTGCACAATGATAATTTTAGCTATTAGTCATTCAGGGAAGTGTTTCAAGACTATGAAAATGAATGAGGAAAATTATATGCAAATAATATAAGCGAATGAAATGATTAATGCATAAAAAAAAAGTAGTTAATGAAAATAGTAATGCATAAAATAAAGTTCTGGCTAATGTTAAGTTTCACGGAGACCAGATTACATTGGGTTAAGTGGTTGTTTTAGATTGGTTAGTTATTTCCCACGTGACCAATTTCGGCCAATCATGATCTTTGTAACTAATTTAAATTTTGTCAAGTGTCCGCGAAACTTAATATTTCCCAACGTTCCGCTTTATACTCATTTGGTAGACAAGACATAACATCGACACGCTAAAAAACTTAACTTAACCTATGCTAACCTAACCTAACTCGATCTCACCCGCAATAACTTGTCGAGTTCACATCAAAATCGATCAGATATCGTTAACCCGATAAAGTTTTGGGTGCAAAAAGGACGTAAATATAAACACAATAAACTGATAATATATGATAAAATTAGTTATAGAAAAATAATAGCGAAGCAGAAACAGAGAAGTATCAGAATTCTGTATCAGGGCCGTAACTAGGGTTTAGAAATTAGTGAGGTCCAGATTTTTTTCGAGCGCGGCGGGACGAGCAAAATTCAGACCAAAATGACATCTACAAACACAACCTAAGCTATACACTAAACACAAAACGCTCGACGCTCCCCTTTTCAAAAGAAAAGCGGTAATATGCGTTTCATCACGGAGAACGGTTCAGTCTCTTTTTTTTTTTTTAGGAAATAATTACCGAGGTCCGGACCTCGGTGACCTCATAGGTAGTTACGGCCATGTTGTGTATGATATACCGCGCAGAATGGACAAAAAAATCTTATCTTTGATATGAAAAAGAAACATATTTTACGATTCATCGAAATAGTTAATTGGAGAGTTGATTTGTAAAGAACTTTTAGAACAAAAAAGATTCACTGATTTGAAATAAATGTTTCAGATAAAAAAAAAAGATAGCCAGGATTCGTGTCTCGGAGAATGTTCACAATTATCTCGTTTTGTGGAAATCGCGAGGGTTTAGAAATTTAAAAAGCGATAGTCAGAATTTCGAATTTTGTAACTTTATAGACATCAGTCGTTAGCATTTGTATTCCATATTGATGGAATTGAGATTCCACGATGAGATGTAGATTCATTCTGCGTGATATTGGCCGCGTAGATCTCGAAAAAAAGGTGAAATATGACTTAATGACGGCGCTTTATAATCAGTTCTACGCTTTAGTTCAGTTCAATTCTTTATAATCAGTCATGGTTTAATTGCTTTTATATTCTCTGAAGTTAAATACTCCTGAGCACCCTAGTGGTATAATTCTTAGTTCTTCATAATATTTGTATATAGGACATATTACAATTTTATACTGACTGACTTCCTTCTAATTTAAAATTGGCATTTCATTATAAAAGGCGAAGGAATTCTAAATTTCATTATAAAAGGCGAAGGAATTCTAAATTTCATTATAAAAGGCGAAGGAATTCTAAATTTCACTATAAAAGGCGAAGGAATTCTAAATTTCACTATAAAAGGTGAAGGAATTCTAAACTGTAGGATTGTTTCTAGCTGTGATTGTTTTTTGATGTAATATTTGATGTGTTTGTCTTGTATGTGCTTCTGTTTTGATTTAATGAATCTGAATGCTAATCTTTTAAGTATATAATAGGGAAATTTGCAGAGGTATATCTTTATATAATTTAGAAGTTAAGTACACATCATTCATTTAATGTTTAAAAACTGTCCATGCATTTTTGGGTGAGTGAGTCACTGCAAACCTTTTTTTATCCTAAATTAACAAAAGCAACCTAAATTAAGGTGGATGATTATGACTTAATTTGCGGGCACTTCTGTTATGCCTTAACTATGAAACACGAAGATTTACAGTGATTCTTAATTCTCATTTACTCACTACCGAAACCGCGCATACGTATGAATGCACCAAATTTGCGTGTTTTGCTCAGGTATCTCGATTTCCTATTGATACGTGTCGGTTATTTCAACATATGACACTTATTTTCACCAATCAGTCATTACTTGAAAACACTGTTAATGTGATTTACCGTGATTTTTTTTAAATTATGCCACACTTTCAAAAACTAATTAAAAAATCAATGAATTAACTTACGTTTATAAAACATGGTACAATTATTGTGGAGGGATGAGAGTTCATTTTACAGGCACACAACATACTCAGTGTCCTACTCTTTACTAAATTACGTGACAAATCCTGGCAGTGTAATTTTTATCACGGTCACCATCGTTTCGGTGGAAATGGAGTGGATTTCAAGCTTAAACGCTGCCTTTAGAGCTTTCAGTGTCCTCAGTTTTTTTTTGAAAACCGTATCTTTTGGATACTTACTCCCCCCCTCCCCCCGCAAAAAAAAAACCTATATATCATATGAATTGAAGAGATTGTGCAAAACTAGTCGGGAAGATTGAGGGTACATGATAATAGTAGTCTCAGGCTAAACATTTCAGGCAGAGTCCCAAACGACATTTGTTGTATGAAGTCTTTTTTTTAAACGAAACTATGTCTATATCATTGTCTTTGCCCGCCCATAAAAAACGGAATGAAATGCTCCTGGAGGATGTGGAGGTAAACATTTTGATCTACGGTTGTATCAATAAAGAATGTGTCAAAGAAACGTTGGAGGCCATGATAAAAAGTTGCACTGCCAAATTCATCACCTAATTTTGCAGAGCAAAAGAAACTGTTGTCTGTTGTGTTTCTGTAAAATAAACTTACATCTTTCCGCAATAATCGTAAGTTAATCTACTGATTTTTAGTTATTTTTGGAAAGTGTGACAATTTAATAAAAATCACGATATCTTCTTCGGAGTTACAAGAGTAGTAATGAAAATGTATTTATTTTTAATTCTAAGAACTTTGGGATTGGTCAATAGCCACATTACATTTTATCGTATTTGGTAAGTGTCATTTAAATTACATCTGTTTTGACAGAACACACCGCAACACCCTGAGTAATCAGGCTCCCTTTCTCGATTGTGTGACTTCGAGTACGAACTAAAGCGCTCCGAATATCTGCCTGTATTTACGAGAAATTATCGCCGGAATTTGGCAATCCTCTTGAGATCCAGCTGAGAAACTAGCCTTCCAATCCGACCACCGCGCAATGGGTTATTACAGGTCTCGTAGTCTTTCACCTCCACCTTACAGGGTATACAGATCTACTAGTCCCGATGTTTATTACTATCCACGTTCTGTCTCTGTACCCCCTGTGAGTAAGGCCATCGAGTCATCAACGTCTTCCGCCCTCACCACTTACGACTATAAGCCCTATTATAGCCCCTACTACGTAAGCCCTCTACTAGATTCTTACTATTATACGCCTCGTCTATATTCAAAATACTCGTACGAGCCCTCCTCCTACCGGTACTCATGGGACTCTGATTACTATCCCTATTCGTACCCGTACTACCGCCGCTACTACAACAGGTATTACTCGCCGTTGGCTGATACATACTACTACAGCTACTACCGACCACTTTCCTCGTACTTGCCCTTGAGCCTCAGATACCCGTACTCATACTACTATTCCCGATACACTTATGTCTGAGAAGGGGAAAAACACCATCATCATCTTGGAAGTCAACATCGGGGGGATTTAGGCCTAAAATGATGAAAAACATTAACTTTCAAGAACCGAACAAAAATGAAAACAAGAAATATGTATATTTGGTTTGCCTTCATTTCTTTAATTCAAATTAACTTTGAAATTTGTAACAATTATATTTTAATCATACGCGTATTTGCACCCACGATGAATAGATAGTTAAGAAGTTTGCATTTAAAATTTCATCTTTCTCTGTTAATATCTATATAGTTCATATTATTACGGAGATAAAAGGCTATTTTTCTATGTATTTGCATTCATTATAAAACACTGTTAATTTCGTTTACGAGTACTTTCATTAACAAGTAATGCTTATCGCTTAATAAAGTGTTTACTTTGATTTAAGTAATAACAGCTATATTCAAAACTGCCATACGCTTAATGCGATTATATGATTTTTATGTAGGGTTGTTTTAAATATATATATATATATATATTAAAATATATATGTACTTTTTCATGTAAATACGAAGAATCTTAACTGTATATCTAAATGTCTATTGCCTATCTATCAGCTATATAGGAATATACTAATGAAATTTATGCATCTTTTGCATCACATAATGATACGTTTCCAGACTGAAAACGAAATAAATGTTTATGAATACTAAAAATTGACCATACTTATTCAAAAAACGTTTGGCTGCAGCTGTGAAACTGAAGGGAAAATATATAAACGTTGCAATACTCATATATATAAAAATTATAGCTATTCCAATAATTATTATTATAATATAAAGTTGTATTTTATATTGTAGGTATAGGAGCGATGAATTTACACTTGTCTTAATGGATCTTTAAAAAGCGGTACATTGGCAGACCTGATTTTGAAGCGATTTACACTAATAACGAAAGAAAAAAAATAACGATTCTCGATTTTCTGAGCTTAAATAGATTGTTTGTTTGAAGCTAAATTTATGTTTGTTAATTATACGATTTTATTACAGATTTCATTCAACTTTTCTTCCTGTTTAAACATAACTTTGCTCGCAAATATTTTTTTTTTTACGAGCAATTCGATCGTATGATCTTCATGTGTGACATTAACCTGAATAATCTATTTATTTATTCTGTTACAGTCGGGTCTTACTTGAAAAAGTAAGTGGAAACCTTTAAATTGTTTATGTATCTTCGAGTAACCACTGTATGTCAGTATATTAAATGTTGGAGTTGTCGGTTTTAATAATGGCTTTTGAAATAATGTCAAATACTGTGGATACAGTAAATAAAATGAATTATTCTTTTAGTAATTTTTTTTTATTATACAGAACTCCCTTTTCCCGTATGACATTCCACAATCACGAGAAATCAATTTTCACACCTACTTTTTCACATAGTCAACAGTAATAAGCATCAATATCAAGTCCTGGTAATGTATGTAGTTTTTAAATCCCTGCATGTACCTTTCAGTACAGTGACATCAAAAGAGTATATGACCTTCTACCCGTTCAACTTTTTTTGGTAAAGTAGATTAGAATGAACTACAAGGAATATCTGGCATCCTACCTTGACTTTCTTACGTTTGGATCAACTGCGATTTTAATGTTTACAATTAATCTAGCTCAAAGGTGGTCATCCGAAAAGAGCGCATAATTATGTAATCCGTAAATGCATCATGAAAACTACCTTTGATGACATATTAAAGGCACAAAATAAACAAATACATTATTAGAGCGACAAATACTCGTGGGTGTAACTCCCCTTCCTTATGACACATGCTCGAAAACCTGATGATAGAACTGAATTTAGTTCTTATTTGTTCTTAAAGTACAAAACTATAAAAAATAACTAAATTTTCTTTTGTATATTTTGATATAAAATGTTATGAAAGAGTAGAGTTTTGTCAACTTTGTAAAATATTATTTATTTATACTTTTTTTTATAACTTAATTATGTTTTGGTCTTTTTATCTATTTTTTTTACATTTCCCTGAAAGAATTATTGTAAAAATTTTGATTTTCTCAATTCACTATTTTTATTTTTTTTATTTTTAGTTTTGCCATTATAAATAAAGTCCTCTATAAATAAATTTTATTGATTTCTCTTCTTTCTCTCTCTATATTTTATCACCTTGAATATTTTTCTATTTTATAATTTAAACGTCTGAATTTGGGACGTACGTTCGTGCCGGTAATCTCTTTAAAATGAATAAAACTCTAGGGAAAAGAAACTATTTCATCAGCAGTTAAACGAGAGACGATACGAATAGTGAAGAGGGAGAAGGGGATAAGCGACAAAATCGGCAAAATGCGTTTTTTGTTTGAAAAAAACGGCTTATTCTTCCCTCTATCACTTCCAATTGGCAGATTTTGACTGGAAATACTGTTTCCAGTCAGAAAATGGGATATCTTTCCAATTGGAAGTGATAGAGGAAGAATAAGCTGTCTTTTCAAACAGAAAACGCATTTCGCCGATTTTGTCGCTTAATCCCTTCTCCCGCTGCGCTACTTGTATGTAATTTGCACATCCATCCGAATGTCAGAATCAGATACGAATTATAATAGATTACACCACGTGATTAACTTCGAGTACGGTAAAATCTCATACTGAATCTGTTTGATGGAAATTTAAATAAATCTTCATTGAAAACAGGGTCAATTTTTATGGTTCATTCTGTTAAAACAAAGATTTCACTAACGGTGACTATCACGAGACAATGTCACAAACATTTACTCAATGGCTTTCTCAGTATCTGAATATTTTTGTAAAGTACTTTGCTAATCTAAAAACGTTAAAAAAATATATATCGGTTGCTGAAATCCTGTTTTCCTTGTGAAGGAGACTCGGCAGTCTTGTAAATTTAAGTTCTCCAACGTCACCCAGTTACTAAAGCAACCAATAAATGTTTTTTGAAGGAAACTATTTGTTTGCAAAAATATTTTCAGAAGTAATGCATATACTGTGACATTTATTGTTTTTTAAATGAAAAAGCATTGGCTGAGCATAATAATAATACGCAATATTTGTTAAAATGTGTTTCAACATAAATGGTTTGCTTCAAAAACTCATTAGTTTCCATGGTAATCAGGGCTGGCAATAATGTGAAACTTTTAGCGATATATATATATATATATCAGTCTCATGCGCCTCGGTGCTCTAGCGGTTAGCGTCGTTGACTACGAAACCGTCGGCCCCGGAATCGAGACCCGTGACGGCAGGCGGCGCGCAGCAAAACCCAGCTGTTCATCCTTCCACACAATAAAAGAAATTGGTTGGTAGATAAATAGGTACCCTGGGTAGCCTAGTGGTTAAGACGCTGGGCTGCTGGTGGGGCGTGGTTCGGATTCCACGTTAAACTGTAGGTCTAAGGTGGAGTGACAAGTTTGACCTTCGTCAGAATGAACAATTCGGCGGAAGCAAACGGAAAGGTTAACCACGTTTTTAATTAAAAAAAAATTTTATTAAAAATTGGATCAGAATGATAAGTGACAGAGCTATTATAAACAAAAAAAGTGAGAGATGTTAACACTAAATTTCATTTTAGTCAATTTCAATAAATGAACGACGATTGATGGTAGTAATAAATATTTTTATTTATTAACATGTCTTAACTTCAATTTTTACCACCTCCTTAACGAAGTATTAAAGGAATTATGTCCTCCGATATCTGACGCAAGACACAGGACGATTGTCACCTTGCGGTCAGCCACTCTAACTACTCGAAGGAGTTGTGACCTCACGACAAGTCCTGTCTCTGAGAAAACTGAGACCTCACAGTCCCTCAGACGAATCCACTAGTCTCAAGACCAGAGTGTTGTCTGAGGTTACTAGCGTAGCCTAAGAAAAAGACTAACTTCACGGTTGGAACGACCAAAATGAATTTACGAAGAAATATGCCATCTCAGAGAGTATGGCATACAACTGGTCTTCTAATCACAAGACGATTTGAAAACTTTTAGATAATACACAAGTTCGAATTATTATAGAAAACGTAATAATTAGTTTTACATTACTTTAGTCCATTAATTTCGGGCTACGTCGCGACCGATGTCGCAACACTGCTTCCCATCGATCAGTGAAGTTTAAGCGACATTGGATCTGGAGAATAGTTGGGAGGGGAGACCGTCCTCGGCGTCCAAATTATGTACCGACCAGTGGTTCGTACCCCCACGTAATCTGTAGGGACCTTTCCAGGATCACCTGAAGATGCGTCACCCCAGCCTTTTTAGTTAGCTTTATAACTAACGAAAATACCACGACCTAACCTAACCAATCGTCAAGGGCGTACAGTTGACCCCTAACGATTGGTTAGGGTTAAATCGTGATATTTCGTTAGTTAGCCTTATAAAGCTAACTAAAAAAAAGGCTGGGGTGACGGATTCTTCGGGTGATCCCTTTCCGTCATATGACTTAGATGTTGCGAAGGAGGGTTAAACAAACCCCATCAAACAAGAGCTCATTAATTTTTAGGCTTTATTACATACGTACTATAAAATTCTTTATATTGGTACTAATTTATATTGTATAAAAGAATAAACGTCACTCTACAAAACTGAGACTTTATACAGTTAAACACATAATCTTTGAATTCAACAACATTTATTTGGTAATTTATAATTAAAAAAATGTACTCCTTACCTAATTTGTGCTTTTTAACCCCTCAGCCTATTACACATTCACGATTACCGCGATTGCGTCCATTATTTGAGGTACTCTCGTACATCAAACGTCGTGATAAAGGGGTTGTTAAATTGGTTAGAGAAAAATTATTAAGAAAATACTTTTTTTACCTTCTTTAATTTTTTTCATTGGCAACCCATTTTCTCTGTTCTTGCTGTTAAATTTAACGTAGACTCACTTATTTCAATACATCCGTTTGAATAGCGATTCTTTTTATAAGATAATGGACTTCACGCAAATTGTAAACTCACTTAATTTTTAATATATTTTGATATTTATATTACGATAATATAAATTTCGTTACAATATAATATTTATCTTAAAAAAAAACATTTTGTTGAATTTCAATTTTCTTTCATGCTAGAGAGTGCCTAAAGGGTCTGACTTATATTTTTCATTTGGCAACAAACTATCTAAGTACGAACCTAAAAATATCAAGACTTTAATATATATATATATATATATATATATATATGATTGTAGATATTGCACTTAACCATTTATATATTTTATGAGAAGAAAAACAAAAGGGAGCATGGAAGAAACGCCATTAAAACTTCGCTGTTTGCATTCTACTATAGCCCAGTGAGTAAAGGCAAACTCCGATATCATACCACACGACGAGTATGATTTTATGCAGAATCACTAACATAGGGAATTTATAAGGCCGGAGGGAAACCTTTATTAAAAAAATCTTTGTGTTGTCATGTTTTACCAGTTTACCACAGAACAACTTAGATTTAAGGGGTGTAATAAAATTCTTTACCGTTTTGGGGATTAAGAAACAAATATTTTGGTCAATTAAAAAAAATAGTGGCAATCATTAATAACAACCAATATTCTTTTCTTATGTTTGCAACACCAATTTCACACGATTATGAAAGTAACGCAAAATTCGACCAAATTAATAAATTAGTAATTAATGATCTCGTTAATCTCGATAATTTGCAAAGCCTTTCGAGCACGCTTAACCAACGTTTCTCCTGGGTTTCGGTCTTGACCTCTTCAAATACTGCGCAGGGCTACTTCAGTTCGTTGTTTAACTGTTGTGCTCAGATTTTCGCACCGATTTAAATAGGTGAACTGTCCAGGTCATCGTCGGAATTTAACTTATCAAAAATTAACTCCACTGATGTCGACTGTCAAAACTACAGAAAAATACATCAAAACCAGTAAAAGAATTTTGTTACACGCTACTTGGCGAATCTTTCAAAAGTCTACATATTTGGTTCGCACATAATTTTGAGTTTGGGATTTATCTTATTTATTTTATATTTTTTTTTTTACTTATTTATTTATTTGATAAGAAATCTTGAAAAGGGAAATGTAATTTCGACGAGATACGTATATCAAATTGTATATGCATCGCCGAAATACATTGAAATTTTAGGACGGGACCGAAATGTTTCTTACATAAATGTAAAATACATAGCGAATATAGATTAGGTATTCTTTACCACCGATTTTATGATCGTATGATTAGGGATATTGGATAAATTTGATAACTGATTGTCCATCTGACTAGCCAACTTCTAAAGGATTGAAGACTGACGTTAAAATTTCTGTGAAAAAAAGTTTATAAAACAAATGCTTTCGACCGACCCTCCTGCCTTAGTATATCATAACTTGGTAGAACTTCACCGAAATGGAGAAATATCTTACCATGCATTATAAAACTTCTTATTTTTATTGCACAGACATATTTCTCCAGTAAACTACTATTCTATCGTGTACTTTACTATTGCTGGGACATCGTATAACTAGGCGTAGTGGATGAGCTACTAGTAAAGTTTTGCGGATAGAGGCCTAAATTTTTGTTGTTAATAGACCTAAACGGTAAGGAAAGAGATGTTTCCGTTATGTCCTGCACTGTCGTCCTACTTAAAACACGTATTAATTATTTAAAATGCTCTAACGTGTTTGTTTTTCATTTCTCCAAAAAAAGAAAGTTATTTTTGAAATCAGTCACCAAAACTACATTAGTATACCGATTTTCATTAAAATTCGCTGCTAGCCCCCAAACGGAAAAGAACCTTTCGTTAAAATATTCGTTAGTTTTAGCGAAAATATCACGACTTAACCTAACCAATTGTTAAGGGCGTACAGATGACCTAACCGGGAAAGAAGAAATTATGGGAGTATAAGTATAACGGAAAGGTACCAGATCAGTTTTACTTTCACAGTAATTATAAATTAAAATTAAACCCAAGTTGGAGCTGTGTTATGAAGCTTTTGCACTTCGAGTATTTAATAAATAATGTATAAATAAGTAAATCAAGCAATAAATCGGTATTTACCTTCTTCCTCCAATGAAAGTGAACGTAATCCCTCCCTTAAATATGTTGATACTATAAGAGGAAAATTCATTTAATATGAGAGATCTTAGAAGTATTTTTAAAAGAATCTCTAAGTAATAAAAACTGAAAATGTTGAAAGCTATCTAATAATTTGAATGTTTACTTAAATTTAGATAAATACTCGTATGTTCAGAAACTCAATAAATGTCACGGATGACCCAAAATTCGCCATGTTGTAGGGTGCAATGACGGCATAGATTGGTACGTGGCCAATCTCTGTTACATAAACAGTGTAGTAGATTTCTATTATGTAAGGTTGCACTAATAACATCTGACAACATTCTCGTTTCCGTGACGTTTGGCGGAACACCAAATTGAATTTCACCATGGAACTTGTTTAAGATGGTATCTATAGTTCAATATTTTTAAATACTGTACTGTACATACAAAAGCAATTTTTAGACACTCAAAACACCGTACGAATGATGAATATTTTCTCTCCGAAAGGGACAAAAGTAAAATAATGAAAATAGACTATAAAATGAGAATAGAACACAAATGAAAAGTAAAATTAAATCAACATCAATTTTATCGATTACCTCAAAGAGTTCTTTAAAATGAATATTGATGGATATACAGGGTGTTCGGAAAGTCACTGTGCACTTATAATTATATAAGTGCACAGTGACTTTCCGAACACCCTGTATATCGTTTATTTTCACTAAGTTATTTCTATATCATAACTACCATTTGTTTAAAGTAAGTTTTTATACTGTATACACTAAATATAAAAATTAAAACTACTCGTATACTTATATATATATATATATATACACATTCAACTGCAAAGAACACGCAGTATAAATAACGTAAAGAACGACGCTTGTATAGGAGATATTCCGCACAAGACGAGAGAGAGAAAACGGAACAAATGAAAAAATGAGGTAACCACCTGGGAATCGAACCCGGGATCTTCCGATTGCCGGTCAGACGCATACCATTACACCATGGACCTCACTCTTCCAAACGCCGTAATTCTTCTACATACTCGCAGAAACCAATGCCCCAAGGGGGCACCTCCCGCATGCCGTAACATTATATACATTCAACTGCAAAGAACACGCAGTATAAATAACGTAAAGAACGACGCTTGTATAGGAGATATTCCGCGCAAGACGAGAGAGAGAAAACGGAACAAATGAAAAAAATGAGGTAACCACCTGGGAATCGAACCCGGGATCTTCCGATTGCCGGTCAGACGCGATACCATTACACCATGGACCTCACTCTTCCAAAATGCCGTAATTCTTCTACATACTCGCAGAAACCAATGCCCCAAGGGGGCACCTCCCGCATGCCGTAACATTATATACATTCAACTGCAAAGAAACACGCAGTATAAATAACGTAAAGAACGACGCTTGTATAGGAGATATTCCGCGCAAGACGAGAGAGAGAAAACGGAACAAATGAAAAAATGCGGGAGGTGCGGGAGGTGCCCCCTTGGGGCATTGGTTTCTGCGAGTATGTAGAAGAATTACGGCATTTGGAAGAGTGAGGTCCATGGTGTAATGGTATCGCGTCTGACCGGCAATCGGAAGATCCCGGGTTCGATTCCCAGGTGGGTTACCTCATTTTTTCATTTGTTCCGTTTTCTCTCTCTCGTCTTGCGCGGAATATCTCCTATACAAGCGTCGTTCTTTACGTTATTTATACTGCGTGTTCTTTGCAGTTGAATGTATATATGTACGGCATGCGGAGGTGCCCCCTTAGGGCATTGGTTTCTGCGAGTATGTAGAGAGAATTACGGCATTTGGAAGAGTGAGGTCCATTGTAATGGTATCGCGTCTGACCGGCAATCGGAAGATCCCGGGTTCAATTCCCAGGTGGTTACCTCATTTTTCATTGTTCCGTTTTCTCTCTCTCGTCTTGCGCGGAATATCTCCTATACAAGCGTCGTTCTTTACGTTATTTATACTGCGTGTTCTTTGCAGTTGAATGTATATAATGTTACGGCATGCGGGAGGTGCCCCCTTGGGGCATTGGTTTCTGCGAGTATGTAGAAGAATTACGGCATTTGGAAGAGTGAGGTCCATGGTGTAATGGTATCGCGTCTGACCGGCATCGGAAGATCCCGGGTTCGATTCCCGGTGGTTACCTCATTTTTTCATTTGTTCCGTTTTCTCTCTCTCGTCTTGCGCGGAATATCTCCTATACAAGCGTCGTTCTTTACGTTATTTATACTGCGTGTTCTTTGCAGTTGAATGTATATAATGTTACGGCATGCGGGAGGTGCCCCCTTGGGGCATTGGTTTCTGCGAGTATGTAGAAGAATTACGGCATTTGGAAGAAGTGAGGTCCATGGTGTAATGGTATCGCGTCTGACCGGCAATCGGAAGATCCCGGGTTCGATTCCCAGGTGGTTAACCTCATTTTTTCATTTGTTCCGTTTTCTCTCTCTCGTCTTGCGCGGAATATCTCCTATACAAGCGTCGTTCTTTACGTTTTATTATACTGCGTGTTCTTTGCAGTTGAATGTATATAATGTTACGGCATGCGGGAGGTGCCCCTTGGGCATTGGTTTCTGCGAGTATGTAGAAGAATTACGGCATTTGGAAGAGTGAGGTCCATGGTGTAATGGTATCGCGTCTGACCGGCAATCGGAAGATCCCGGGTTCGATTCCCAGGTGGTTACCTCATTTTTCATTTGTTCCGTTTTCTCTCTCTCGTCTTGCGCGGAATATCTCCTATACAAGCGTCGTTCTTTACGTTATTTATACTGCGTGTTCTTTGCAGTTGAATGTATATAATGTTACGGCATGCGGGAGGTGCCCCCTTGGGGCATGGTTTCTGCGAGTATGTAGAAGAATTACGGCATTTGGAAGAGTGAGGTCCATGGTGTAATGGTATCGCGTCTGACCGGCAATCGGAAGATCCCGGGTTCGATTCCCAGGTGGTTACCTCATTTTTTCATTTGTTCCGTTTTCTCTCTCTCTCGTCTTGCGCGGAATATCTCCTATACAAGCGTCGTTCTTTTACGTTATTTATACTGCGTGTTCTTTGCAGTTGAATGTATAATGTTTACGGCATGCGGGAGGTGCCCCTTGGGGCATTGGTTTCTGCGAGTATGTAGAAGAATTACGGCATTGGAAGAGTGAGGTCCATGGTGTAATGGTATCGCGTCTGACTGGCAATCGGAAGATCCCGGGTTCGATTCCCAGGTGGTTACCTCATTTTTTCATTTGTTCGTTTTCTCTCTCTCGTCTTGCGCGGAATATCTCCTATACAAGCGTCGTTCTTTACGTTATATATATATATATATATATACAGTATATAAAGCTTTAATTAACTTCGGATCTTTTCCGTTTGACTGCCGCCATTGAAACATAAGAGGCGAGTGCCCCCAGCCTTCTTTACTTAGCCTTACAAGGCTAACTAACGAAAATATCACGACCTAACCTAACCAATCGTTAGGTCAACTGTACGACCTTGACGATTGGTTAGGTAGGTCGTGATATTTTGTTAGTTAGCCTTATAAAGCTAACTAAAGAAGGCTGGAGTTTAATTATGTTTCAATGGCGGCAGTCAACGGAAAAGATCCTTAATTCTAAAGGAATATAAATATAGACAGATGAAAACAGCATACTGAGCTGAGCATGAATGTTTACATCCATAAATATAAAAACTTCAATTTTGAAGTTGTGTTAAAACACTACTTGACATTAATTAACTGTTTTCAATTTTGAGTACAATAATAGAATTGTTAATGGGTACCACCACTTTTATTCTTTAGAGCTCTGTATTTTCATAAAATATTACGAACACTCGGTTTAGGTACATAGGTAAGAAATAACTAGCTGAAAACAAAATATAGAACATGAAGAAGAGGACGACGAAGTTGGTCCCTGGTGATGTCACACGTTAGTTATACTACACTCACTTTGGGTTAACCTGGGTACATACAATTATAAATAATCTGGGTTAAACGTAACTGAAGCCATTAAAGAAAAATCTGTCTTTAAAATGAAATGTTAATTAAACCTTAACTTAGGGTAATCCTATACGCCTTAAAATTAAACAACTTTTAATATTTTTTCCTTATTGAGTTACGTCTTTCTTTAATGTTTGTTCGGACAATTCAAGTTCTTTGTAATCATCGACGCCTACCAGAAGGTGGGGGTGTAGGGTGTTCAATGCGATTTGTATGTAGGCTGCCTCTGGGGTCTTGTGACCACAAAGGCCACTCGCATACAAACCATATATATATATATATATATACGTATATATAGCACACCGGACAAAAAATTAGTCACCCCTAATAGCACCGATAGTAGGAAGTTCAAGGTCACACAGAGGGCGCTGATGTAGCATTGGTAAGTGACAAGTAGCGGTGACGTAGCACACAGGATCAGATCTGTTTCGTGAGGTGGTGAAGAACAAAGTGTGTGTTGGATATAGTCTGCAAAATGGGTCGTGAGGCAGACGTTACTCAGTGGCAAAAAGGAGCCATCGTGTTTGGCAGAGCCCACGGACACAAAATGTCTGAAGTAGCCCAATTTGTTGGTGTGTCAACGCGTACTGTCCAGCGAGTTTACAAAGAGTGGTGTAGTTCGCAATCAACTGACAATCGACGGCGTAACTGTGGCCGGAAAACAATTCTCGACAATAGGGGCCGCCGCCATGTTTCTCGTCTAGTAACTGCAAATCGTTTTCAAACCAGAGAACAATTGCTCCAAGAAACCAATGAGGTTCTCCAGCGACCAATTTCCGAACGGACATTGCGACGAGAACTGCATGCGATGGACATCTGGAGCAGGGTACCACGGAAGAGGCCGCTGTTAACAGCAAGTCACAAATTGGCACGTTATAAATGGGCTCAGAGGCACACAAACTGGACTGCGGCAGATTGGAAACGTGTAATTTGGTCCGATGAGTCCCGTTTTTGTTTGTTCTCCAATGATGGGAGGCGACGAGTACATCGCAGGTCCAATGAAGCCTTTAATCCTGAATGCGTCGAAGGTGTTGTTCAGGCTGGAAACAGAAAGTGAAGCGCAGGAATAGACACCCACGGACTCTGGCGGAACTTCGGGACCGGCTGATGAACGAGTGGCAGCAAATCGATGTTCAGTACATGCACAACCTCGTAGAGTCTCTGCCTCGCCGGATTCGTGCGGTTATCAAGGCCAGAGGCGCCCGTCACACGTTATTAGGTACATTCTGAGAGGGGTGACTAATGTTTTGTCCGGTGTGCTTATATACACTATATGATCAAAAGTATTCGGACACCGCATGGTTTTGGGAAAAATGGTTTTATTATGGCATTTAGTAACCAGTAGGTCCACCCTTTGCTTTTATTACAGCGTCAACACGTCGAGGCATACTTTCCACCAGTTTTCGGTAAGTCTGTGCAGGAATGGCTCGCCATTCCTCTTGCAGAGCTGATGCAAGTGAAGCAGGCGTGGTGTGCGGTTTCGTATCCGTCGCTCCAGTTCGTCCCACATGTGCTCGATTGGTTGAGATCGGGGCTCTGAGCAGGCCAGTCTAACAAATCCACCTTATTTTCACGAAACCAGTCCTGCACACGCCTTGCAGTATGGCAGGGAGCTCGATCCTGTTGAAACAAACAATGGCCATCTCCGTAGTATTGCCACAGTGTAGGAAGGCCGAATTGTCCAGAACGTCGAGATAAACGTCAGCGTTCATGGTAGTGGGTATAACAACCAACGGGCCGAGCCCTAGCCAGGAAAAACAACCCCATACCATGATGGACCCTCCACCGAACTTCACCGTTGGACGTACACAGTCAGGAAGAAGCCGTTCTCCGGGCTGTCGCCACACCCAACACGCCCATCAGACTGGAAGAGTGAATACCGCGACTCGTCGCTCCAAAGAACAGTTTTCCAGTCCTCCACGGTCCAGGAACGACGGGAGACACACCAGGCCAAACGACGCGTGCATTAACTTTTGTAATCAGTGGCTTGTGTACAGCTGCTCTACCATAATAACCGAGTCTGTGCATCTCTCTGCGGATAGTTACAGTACTAACGGAGGTACCGGATGCTCTTCCTACCTCCTCAGCGATGGAAGCGCAGAGGACGTGCGGGACTTCTTGACATGTCGTACCAGACTACTTCTATCACGTTCCGTCAGTTTGCGTGGTCGTCCGGAACGTTTTTTCGCGTTAGTTGCACCGTCGTGCTTCCATCTCATGATAACATCCGCTACAGTCGACTTTGGTATATCCTGTTTGGCTGCAATGTTTCGTATAGAAACGTACTTAAATAACATCCGATGACGAGTCCACGTTGGAACTCGGAGAGTTCACGTCCGCGCGGCATGGCTTCACAACAGTTACTGATAACTTAACAGAACACCTCAGCATTATAGCTTCGCCACGCTTTTTCCCAGCATACCTTTCGGCGAAGGTGATATTTGCAGAAATGCGGATTTTCCGGGGTGTCCGAATACTTTTGATCATATAGTGTATATATATATATATATATATATATAAATTACATTAGTTCCGCAGGACCGTCATAACTGATTTAGCCGTGCACTGAATCGCCTGATTCCTTTGATAATGACCTCTTTAATCTTCCCGCACATATGTTTACAATTATCGAAAGTAGCCACCAAAAATTTTCGTTTACTCGCAGTTACACATTCTTTTACAGTTAATGTCTTCTTTTTTACAGTAATCACGAGGGTTATTATTGTCATCATCACATGTTTGTGTCACGTGTTCTAGTATTTATATTGGTACGTATTTTGTTCTGGCCTGATGTTTTGTAATTGTTACATACATACATACATACATACCCACCCACACACACCCACACACACATATATATATATATATATATATATATATATATATATATAAAATTGAAAGTTCCCTTTTAAGTTTGTATCTAAGGTTCAGTTTTTCTTTATAAAAAAACGTTTCATTTGCCAGCATACCTTTTGTTTTTGTCTTTTTACAATTTTTTTTGCATTATTCCTCCAGTCCCATACAACATACCACGAGTATCTTTAATTTTTCTTATAGAAAAATGAATATGCAATTTATCATAACGAAAGAGAGAGAGAGAGAGAGAGAGAATGAAAGTTAATTTTTACAGTGCCAAAATTTGACCTTCAATGTTTTCTGTTTCAAATTCTAAAGTTGTAGGCGAAAAATATCTGGCAACTTCTCGAATTCTGCGTTTTTCGATCATAAACAAAACCAGTTGTAAGTTTTGAATTGGCGCTTAGTTCATTGTGACTATTTTCAGGTGAGGGTGTTCTTCCTTTATTTGTTTTAAAGATGGACGACGTTTCACTTTTTCGTACTTTGATCTTTATAAATCCTTAGATTAAAATTGTGGGTTGTGTAGACCGTGATTTATATAGTTTTTTGTTTACTGGTTAAATCTTAGTGATTTGAGAATTAAAATGTGGCTTATTAAGGACTGGCTCTCCGCGCCTTAGTCCTCCTCATTATTTCTTTCAAAAAAAATATTTAATAGAAAGGATGAATGATTACCTAATTTGGGCATTTGTTTAAGACTGAACTTGAGAGGTTATTGAGGTATCAGAAATTTTAAAAATGTGGGCGTGTGCCAATTACTAAACGGAAGTAGAACAATGATGATTCGGCTATGCGCCAATCAACGATGTATCTGAGGATTAAACATCTAAAGGAGAAAAAATGCAAAAAATGAAAGTGGATAGGAGAGGGAGCGTACGAAACAATAAAAAAAAATTAAATGGAAGTGGTTCCATGGAAGTTCTTGGTAAAAAAAATTCACTGTAAAGCGGTTAACACTGAAAGTTTGTTGTTAAAATTACATGGACAGTTAATTTATAAATACTACAAAAATAACCAAATAAAGAATTTTTACAACAAAAAGATTCACTGATAAACGAGAAGGATGATCAGGTTCTCCTTTCATAATATCCTGTCTCTGAGTGTGGTGAAAATTCTGTCGTTCCGTGGAGATGGTGCGGGTTTACAAATGTAAAAAGAGAGAACCAGAATTTCAAACTTAAACAAGAATAGTATATGTAAAAAATTAAATGAATGAGAGAATTGAAGCGGAAAGATCAGTATATGAGGCTGCGAGAGCATTGGTAAAGAAGAAATAGTTATCTGTGAATGCCGCAAAAGGAATGCATGAAGGGAAGCATTCGTTTTTCTGTATCCACCCGAGGAGGATGCCAGTGGGCATCGAAACTGTTGTGGAAATAAACTTTTGTCTATTTAGTGTGGGTTTTATTGTCGCATTTCGACCACCACGTAAAAAGTGGTTTTACACTTGTACCAACCTTGTTGTATGAGGTATATGTTGTACGAGGTTGTATGGGGTATATGTGAAAAGACTAGGATGAGAGCGATTGAAATAGTCTGAGATGTATAATGGGAATGAGGAATAATAAAGTGGAAAATGAAGAGGTGAGGTGGTGTGGTGCGAGCGAGTCCTTGGAAAAGATATGGATGAATTTGTTGAGGTGGTTGGTTATCTGAAGAGGATGAGTGAGGAGAGTATATGGTGAAAATAGAAAATGAAAATCGCTTAAAAGATGGATTAAGAACGTGAAAGTTTTTCTAAACGAGATATGGAGTGGGAAGATGCGATGAGAATGGTAAGAGAGAAGGATGTGTGTACTGTACAGTGATGTATTAATTTTAATGACCCGTGTGGAAGATGCTGCCTCCTGGTATGCGAGTGAAAGATAGATATAGAAGGAAGCGGCTACAGCCTGGTTCTTACGGTAATCCAAAGCAGGGTACCAAGAGGAGCCCACTCCAAGTATCGGTTAAATAAGGGCTGGGTAATGTAATGTGACTTTAGAAATACGTCTTTGTGTAAAAGGTGGTAGGGATGAGATTTGTCGTTAAGGTTCATTATAAGATACTGAAAAGACGTTAAATATGAGTTAACAAAAAGAATTCAAAATAATTTTGCATTTTTAGCCTTGTTCTGATTCCTCTTAACACTCTTTGAAATTAAATATATCACATTTTCAGTTCTTGATAAAAGCATTTTGTTGCTTGAAAAGGAATATCAGAATATATATATATATATATTCATTAGCCTATTTGTACTGAACAGTCTGAATTCTAGGCTCTGGGAATGATTCTTGTTCTGATTGTTTTTAATGCAACGTTAAATGTGTTTAGCTTGTGTGGGCTAATCTGTGAATAAAGGATACAGAAAACTTGCAATAGTACATTTTTATATGATTTAGAAATAAAGTAGTATACATTATTCAATTAATATTTACAAACTTTCTATAAATTTTTAGGACGAGAGAGTCGCTGCAGATCTTTTTTATGCCTTTGTATAGACGTAACAGAAGGGCTTTGATTTAGTTGCATGTAGCCTTCCAATTTACAGGTTTTATTCTGACTAACGCCAAACGATTTTCTCCAGTCTTTGAGGAACCTTAAGCAACAAAAGTTTAAGTGAAGGCAGGGTATTATTATTTAATGTAGTGGTGTTTCTATCATGTCCAAGGCATAGAAAGACTTGCATTGATTCTTCATTTTCATTTATTTGCTGCCAAAACTGTACATTTGTGGTATGCGCTAAATTTCCATTTTTGCTAAGAGAGCCTTATTATTATCATTATTATTATTGATAATATATATATGGTGTCCCAAAAAAAACTATATACTCTTTATAGCACCATATATTTTATAATTTAAAAAAAACCAGACAATATATTGTTATAGCAATTGCCAATGAAAGGTAAATTAGTAATCAAAGTGATCAAAATGTTATAGCGAGTTGTTTGCATATAAAATTTAATTAACTACGCCAAGTGCTCAAAATGTTCTCCGGCGGCATGAATGCACTTTTGAATGCGTCGACTAACTGATTCGCAGACATGGACTAATGTGGATGCTGTGATGGTCCCGCACTTTTCCCTAATTGCATCCTTAAGGTGTTCGAGTGTTGCGGGTCTTGTACCATAAACTGCATCCTTCAGGTAGCACCACAAGTAAAAATCAAGTGGAGTCAAGTCCGGTGAACGTGGAGGATACTCAACGCTTCCTCTTCGTCCTATCCAACGGTTAGGCAACGTTTCATCGAGGTACCTTCTGACATCACAATGATAATGAGGGGGGGCTCCATCTTGTTGAAAGTAAAAGTCGTCGTTTCCAAACAACTTCCGAACTGCAGGTATAATTTCTGTCCGCAGCAGTGACGGCTCGTCGGTAGACACTGCGGAACTGCAGCACCCCTAAAGTTTTTATTTACAATTGAAATAATCAAGAACATTATAAGGATGAGCTCACTGAATAACTTTTTCAATAACTTTTGAAACTTTTATTCATTGCTCAATGCTCATCCTTTTATTTCAGTAATTATTTCAAACCATTCTTAGAGACAGCACCCCTAGAATTTTTAGTCACGAGCCGCCACTGGTCCGCAGCATGTCGAGATATGCGGCACCGGTAACTGTCCCATTAAAGAAAAATGGTCCAACCAAACCCCTGGATGATAAACCACACCATGCTGTTAATCCTGGTAAATTAACATGTTTATCCACATAAACGTGTGGATTATTATCAAGTGACCAGTACCTGCAGTTGTGTCGATTTACTGTGCCATTCAGCTTGAAGGTAGCTTCATCAGACCACACGATTTTGTTGTATTGAAAGTGCATTCATGCCGCCGGAGAACATTTTGAGCACTTGGCGTAGTTAATTAAATTTTATATGCAAACAACTCGCTATAACATTTTGATCACTTAGATTACTAATTTACCTTTCATTGGCAATTGCTATAACAATATATTGTTGTTTTTTTTAAATTATAAAATATATGATGCTATAAAGAGTATATAGTTTTTTTGTGGACACCCTGTATGTATATATATATATATATATATGATGAATAAAACCACGAAGGAAAGGAAACACAGAATGGTGCTCAAGCGCTTTCGTCTAATGACATCCTCATCACGTGTTACTTTCGTGAAATAATTTTCATATATATATATGGGATGAATTTCACAATTAAACACGTGAAATGAATGAATGATGCAAACCCACAAGGAAAAAGAAAAATGATTCCAAGGTCTTTCGTGTATTCAGAAGTACACCTCGTCAGGGAATGAAGGGAGAAGGCGAGATGCCCAAAATATATACAGCGGGACGGAAACAAAAAGATTAAGCACATAATTAACAAAAGTTAATGAGAGGCAGAAGGAATTTTAACAGGATATTATCAATTTTATACATTCCGGCACTGTTATTGAAATTATTTTTAAATGGATAAATGCACATTCTAGAATATTCCTTTCAATTATATCTCTGTTTTTAACGAGCGCTTTAGAACTATTCGACTTGATACTATGATTACATCTATATATATGGTTAAACAATGCATTGGTATTATTTGCTGTTCTACACGCATATTTATGCTGTTTTACCCTAATAATTTTCAGTATCTTCCGACTTTACTTAAAGTAATTGGTATCAATGTAGTCTTTAAGTATAATAATACTGTTAAATCACGCCTAATAAAGACTAGCCCGGATAATGTGGTTGGTTGTGTGTATTCGATCGGATGTACACAACGTAACTCAGTATATATAGGCCAAACGGGTAAAACGTTAGATATTAGGGTAAAACAGCATAAATATGCGTGTAGAACAGCAAATAATTCTAATGCATTATTTAACCATATGTATAGATATAATCATAGTATCAAGTGGGATAGTTCTAAAGCGCTCGTTAAAAACAGATATATAAATGAAAGGAATATTGTAGAATGTGCATTTATCCATTTTAAAAATAATTTCAATAACAGTGCGGGAATGTATAAAATTGACAATATCCTGTTAAAATTCCTTTTGCCTCTCATTAACTCTTGTTAATTATGGGCTAATCTTTTTGTTTTTCCGTCCTGCTGTATATATTTTGGTCATCTCCCCTTCTCCCTTCATTCCCTGACGAGGTGTACTTCTAAATACACGAAAGGCCTTGGAATCATTTTTCTTTTTCCTTGAGGGATTTGCATCATATATATATATATATATATATATATATATATATATATATATACAGGGTGGGCCGTAAGTTTCCATACATAGGAAAAATAAACATTTTTTTTATGGACAACCATTTTTATTTATATAATATGCTCTACATGGTTGCCATTGTTTTGAAAACACATTTCAATACGTGTTCCCCACTGTTGATGAACACGCATTAGCACAGTTGACGTTATGCTTGTAATGGCGTTGGTGATACGTTCCTTTAGATGATTTATGTCTCGTATCTTTTCCTGATACACCATGGCCTTCAAGTGCCCCCAAAGATAGAAATCAAGGGGGGTGAGATCTGGGGATCTGGGAGGCCACTCCACAGGACCACGCCGACCAATCCAAGCATCCGGAAACTACTGCTGATCCAAATAAAAACAAACGTTTAAATTTTCCTATGTATGGAAACTTACGGCCCACCCTGTAGTTTCGAAAACATGATGCGTTTCCACATCAATCAAAATTTAATAATTATCTCTAAAACATAACTTTTAAATTGCTATTTTTGAATTTTCTTTGGAGTTACAAGGAAAGTAATGCAAATGGTAACTATCTTTAGTAGTAGGAATTTGTCAGTAACTGCATTAGAGTGTAGTGTATGTGATAAATGTTATTTAAATTACATCTGTTTGACAGAACACATCGAAACATCCATTTCTCATTCGTGCGACTTCGACTACGAACTAAAACGCTCTGAAAATCTATCCGATATTCACGAGGAATTATCGCCGGAACTTGGCAAAACCCTTAGGGATCTAGCAAGATGACCTATTACAGATCTCGTAGTGTTTCACCTCCACCTTACAGGATATACACAGCTGATAGTCTGAGCCATTACTATCCGCGTTCTGTGTCTGTACCTCCAGCGCGTAAGGCCATCGAGTCAACGCGTGATGCTTCTACTTTCTCCTCGTACGGCATTACAACCAGGCCCTACCACAAGACTTACTACTATACAAGAACTCGACCAGAGTCTTCCTATTATATGCCCCGCGTATACTCAAGATATCATTACGAGCCTTCTTACCGATATTCTTCAGACTATGATTACTATCCCTATTTGTCCCCATACTACCGCCGTTACAGATATTATTCGCCGTTAAGTGATACATACTACTACCACTCCCGATATCCGAGCTATACACCTTTAAGCCTTAGATACCCATATTGGTACTCTCCTTATATTTACGCCTGAAAATGGTTAGCGCCAACGCCATTTTAGAACTTAACATAAGGGGTAAATTAGGAAGATCAAGAATAAATTTAACTCACTGAATCTGAGTGAAACTGAATGAGTTGAGTTTACACTCTTATAAATTCATCCTCAAAATTGTAACTTTTCAGACAAATACTGAGGACCCCAAAATTTAAAAGTTAAGTTCCACATGTAAAACTTAATATTTAAGGCAAGTTATTAAAGTTATTTAATGTACATAAAAAAAAATCGCATCTCTTTCCATAAATACATATAATTACCAATATTAGGATTATAAAAGCTACTTTTATATGTATTTGTATACATCATGGAAGTAATAATGTTAATGTTAAGTTAGTTAGTTAAAGAATTTTATTAACAAAGAAGTAATACTGTTTATTGTTTAATCAAGTGTTTACGCTGACCTATAAATAGCACCTGTGTCAAAGAAGCTATATAACGCATAATAACATATAGGGCCTAAACTTAATGAGTTGTATACTGTACATTTGTATAGGGTTGTTTGAGATGTACATTCTCCAGCAAAGTGTTTTCATGTAGGTACAAAGATTAATAACAATACAGGTTATTGATTATTCATCCATGTTTCCGAAACTATTCACAGAATGCAGGCATCTTTTGTATCATGTAGTAGTATGTTTGAAAAATAAAGAACGGGAAGATAGTAAGTTTTTATAAGTAAGTCTGTAGCTAATGATAACACACTTTACATACAGTCGGAGCGATGTTTATTGGTTTATATTCAACATTCGTTTCTCAATACTTTATTTTTAACAGCAGCATTCTGACAGAGATGAATTTGAAGCGAACCTTAATAATAATGAGGAGTGAATAGCGACGTTTCCCCTCCAGTTTTTTTTGTTTTTTTTTAGCAGAGTGTTTTTAAGGCCTAATTTTCATTCGCTAATGAAGGATTTTATCATACCCTTTAATGAACTTTTGTCTCTACGAAGACAATTTTGTTTGTAAATAGTTTTTACGAGCATCGCATCCCATTAACTTCATTTGGAACTCTAACTTCACTATTTAATATTTATGCTTTGTTACGCGAAAAAGTAGTTTGTAAACCTTTACATTTAATTGTTTATATAATATTTCTTCAAGTAACCATTATATGTCAATACTAAATGCTGTTAAGAGTTGTCGGTTTTAATAATGGCTTATGAAAAATGCTGCTAAGAGTTGTCGGTTTTAATAATGGCTTATGAAAAATGCTGCTAAGAGTTGTCGGTTTTAATAATGGCTTATGAAAAATGCTGCTAAGAGTTGTCGGTTTTAATAATGGCTTATGAAAATAATTAAATAACATTTGTGAATACTTTAAACAAATAAAAATAAATATTATTTTCATAATTTTTTTATTATATAGAACTCCCTTTTCAAGCTTTACATCCCATAATCAAAAGGAATCAATTTTCACACAACTTTTTCATATAGTCAACAGTACTTAGGTATCACTATCAAGTCCTGTATTGTATGTATTTCTTAAATCCTTGCGTGTACCTTTTAGTACAGTGACATCAGAAGTGTATATGATGTTCTACTTGTTCAATTTTCCGTATTTCAAGTAGATTAGAATTATTTACGGGAAATATTCGGTATCATACCTTGCACTTCTTACTTTGGATCAGCTTCGGTTTTAATGTTTAAAAGTAATCTAACTTATAGATGCTCACGTGATGAAGGCACATAGTTATATGAAATATATATATATATATATTATATATGTGTGTGTGTGTGTGTGTGGAAACTTGTCTTTGAAGATATAGTATTTATTACAGATAAAAATAAATGAATACTATTTATAATAATTGTTTGGATCACCTGAAGATCAGGGCCCCCAGCCTTCTTTAGTTAGCCTTATAAGGCTAACTAACGAAAATATCACGACCTAACCTAACCAATTGTTAGGTCAACTGTACGCGCTTGACGATTGGTTAGGTTAGGTCGTGATATTTTCGTTAATTAACCTTATAAAGCTAACTAAAGAAGGCTGGGGGCCCTGATCTTCAGGTGATCCAATTGTTTTTACATTTAAGGGGAAAAGGACCTGGCAAGTGTACTTAAGCGGATACGCTGCCTTACGACTTAATGACGCTGCCTTACGACTTAATGACGAAACCTAATTAGGTTTTGTCTGTTACGACTTACTGACGAAACTTAATTTAGTTTTTGTCTGTTCTTAAGAGTACAAATCTGTACAAAAAATTAATACAATTGAGTATGCAACTGTATATTTTTATATAAGTATTATTAATTAAAGAATATAGAAATTTTGGATCACCTGAAGATCAGGGCCCCCAGCCTTCTTTAATTAGCCTTATAAGGTTAACTAACGAAGATATAACGACTTAACCTACCTAACCAATCGTCAAGGGCGTACAGTTGACCTAACGATTGGTTAGGTTAAGTCGTGATATTTTCGTTAGTTAGCCTTATAAGGCAAACTAAAGAAGGCTGGGGGCCCTGATCTTCAAGTAATCCAAAATTTTTAACCATTTTAAAATATTTATTTGTACTGTTTTTCTAACTTAATTATATTTTTAACTTTAATTTTACCTTTTTATTTTTTATTTCTGTTAAAAAATTCCCATTTTTCTCCTTACTTTTTTTCCTAAATTTGTTTTTCTGCAATTCTATAATGGATAAATCCTTTCTATAAATAAATTTTTATTTAAAATTTTAAATTTTATTTCTTTTTTTTCGCTATATATTTTCTCCCCTTCAACATTTTTATTTTTATAATTTAAACATCTAAATTTAGACTCTATCTCCGCGTCACTATGACCTCTTTTCAACTGAATAAAACTCTACGGGTTAGAAAATGCCCAGGAAAGAAATGGTTTCACCAGCAACTGACGCAAGAAACGAGATGTCTTCCGTATGTGTATACAAGTGTTTATAATGATAAAATGCATTATTTCTTCAAATGCATTTCCAAATAAATGGTTTCCTTCAAAATATATGTTTACATAGTACAGTAATTAGACGCCTTGGAGCACTTGCATCTATAAAATTGATGCGTCTCTGTCTTTCATCGACGAAAGAAGGATGCAACGTTTGCAACCGAAAATATATATATATATATATATATATATATATATATATATACAGGGTGTCCCGTAAGTCTGGACCCATAGGGAAAAATAATAAAATTACAAAATAGTCCAAAAATTTATTTATAATATATTTTTTTATTATTTTTATTATTATTTTTATTATTTTTTATTATGATCTTACTCCGCTGGAGTTTTATTTGTGGGGCCACTTGAAAGCCAAAGTGTACGAGGTCAAACTTCAGAACATTTTCCACCTTAAAGCACGCATTGTGGAGGCGTGTCAAGAAATTTCTGCGACTGTGATTCAGAAAGTGCTGTCGCAGTGGAGATTGCGTCTTCAACTATGTGTGCGACACAACGGCGGACACTTTGAACAGATTATGTAATAAATTTTTGGACTATTTTGTAATTTTATTATTTTTCCCTATGGGTCCAGACTTACGGGACACCCTGTATATCAAGAAAAATTGCTAAATATTTCACTGTAGCTCTTACAGGTTATTTTTTCAAAAGCCTTACCCCCACCGAGTCTGTCATCAGTGTACAAAAAAAAATAATAATAATAACAATTTGATACTAATGTCACTCAAGAAAAGACACTAATGAAAGATATTTTTAAAAAGCTAGAACCAATGTTATTGGAAAAAGGATTAAACTAATAAAAGTGGAGCAAGTGTAGTTTACGTTCCCCTACATTATCCTAGTGTAGTTTGCGTTTCCCAACTTTGTCGCGTATACCTAATCAAATAAAACGTTAAAACTAACGAAAATATTACAACTTAACCTAATCAATCGTCAATATATATATATATATATATAACCTTACAACCTTACAACCTTACAAAGGTTCCACGTGATGATTTCTCATTTCGCGAAGGTCAAGCGTGTCGCCCCTCCTCTCGAGTTGGCCTGGTGAAGTAGTGAGTTGGATTCTTGCGCTCTCCACCTCACATAGCCAGGTACGCCCGGCTCATCGGGGATTGTTCTGAGCCAGGCGTCAAGTCTTCTTTTGAAGATTTCCACTGCAACTCCCTTCGTGTTTCTTAGGTCTTTGGGCAGCTGATTAAATAGTTTTGGTCCTCTCACTACAAAACTATTTTCTTTCAGGGTTAAGGATGTTCCCTGTCTCGCCTTCAATTTGGGAATACGACACAGTCTACCGTTTCTACCTTCCACCGTTGTTTGGGGAGTTATGGGATTCAGAGTAAGATTAGGGACTAGTTTCTCCATTATTTTCCAAGTGTAAATAATGGTGTATCTCTCTCTTCTCCTTTCCAGTGAATATAGGTTTAGTTCTCGTAACCTTTCCCAGTAATTTAGTTCTTTGCACCCATTGATCTTGGCTGTGAAACTTCTTTGAGTCCCCTCCAGCTGTCTAATGTCTTCTTTTTTATATGGGGATGTTAGGACCGAGCAGTATTCCAGTTTGGGTATTATCAGGGTTTTCAGTAGGGGGATCATTACATTCCTATCCCTTCGTTTAAAAGTTCTCAATATCAGACCCGTTATTCTCTTTGCTCTGTTTACTGCTATCTTATTTTGTGTTTCAAATTTCGCATCATCTGTCATTACAACCCCTAAATCTTTTGCTCTGGAATTTCTCTGGACTTCCTGTCCATTTGGGGTATAATATTCCATGGACTTTAGGTCTTCTCTTTTTCCGTACCGTAATAGCTGAAATTTCTCGGTGTTAAACTTCATATTGTTGTCTTCCGTCCACTTGTAAATTTTGTTTATGTCGGTTTGTAGAGATCCTATGTCTTCTGGTTTTCGTATTTTTCTACTGATCTTTGTGTCATCTGCAAAGGATGTTACTGTGCTGTCTCTGGTAACGTCCTCATCTATGTCAGTTAGCATGATTATGAAGAGTAGTGGAGCTAATACCGTTCCTTGTGGTACTGAGCTGAGGACCTCTGATTCTGATGAAGATACTCCATGTACTGTAACGACTTGCCTCCGCTCACTAAGGAAATTATATATCCATTTCCCTATTGACGAGTGGTAAAGTCGTAATATTTTCGTTAGTTTTAACATTTTATTTGATGGTTTCATTTAAAAAATGTCTCCTAAAGATCCTAGAGTAGTTTACGTTCCCCAACTTTGACCTAGTTTAGTTTGTGTCCCCTTTTGCGTCAGAGGGACGTAGACTACACTTGCTCCATAAAAGTTTATTAATAAAACAAATGAGTAGTTGTAGGTGACAAATCTATTTTTAAAAACAAGGACTAAAGTTAGCATCAGAGTGCCTCTTTTGGCCAATTGAATTCAAGCAAATAATAAGTAATGAATACGAAATTACGTATTAGCAGTATCTAAAGGCGTATTTAATAAATAAATAAATGATGATATTAATATTAATTACCATCACTCCTAACTTAAGTTTTACCAACTACGTAACGAAGGGCCAAAGGAGTTGTAACCTCACGCTTAGCCAACTGCGATAACGCGGTTAGCCAGTCCCTCCCTCAAATAAATCCACTAGTCTCACGAACAGAGGAACTAAGTTAGGAAAGAGCCTTCACATTACCGTTGGAAGGACTATAAAGAATTTTACAAAGAAATATTCAACCTCAGATATTAGTTTACTTAACAGTAAGCTTTTTGCAAACCAAACAGTTTCGTTCCAGTTCTCTGGCACACATTTGGCTTGCCGATCACAAAATTATTTCAAAACTTTTAACGCGCAAGTTCGAATTATCATACAGAAAATAATTAAAGATCTACATTACTCAAAGTACATTTATTTTTACATTTTAATAGATTTATAAAATACAGTTCCATTATACTGTTTAAATAAAATCAACGAACTAAGACTCTTTATACGGGTAAACGCGCGATGTTTAGTCGTGACTGGAATTATTTTCCATATTTTTAATTATGAATTACCATTCTTATCCTAATTTCTACTTTGAAGTTGGATGCAGAGAAAAAGTAAACAAAATAAATACCTATTTTCTTTTCCATTCAATTTCTAGTTAGAAATCTATTTTCTCTATTTCGTTGTTAAAATTAACATCAATCCCCCCTCCCTCCTCCCTCCCCCAACCTTTATTTTCGTTCAGTACAAATTTGTTTGGGTAATAATTCTTTCTGTAAGATAATAACTGTACGCGTTTTGTACACTTAACTCATTTTAATACTTTTTTTTTAATTTATATTACTATAATATTTTATAAGTTTCGTTATATTAACCTCAAAACATTTTGAAATTTTAAAATTATATATATATATATACACATACCCTCTATTTTCACACGAGTGCAATTATTGTTATATATTTTATGAAGATGAGATAGTAAATTGGAACATGGAAAAACGCCGCGAAGAGTTTATTGATCTCCACTTCTTTTTTCCTTCCATAAAAGCGTAGCGAGTAAAGGCAGAGACTCCGATATGACACGATGAGTATAATTTTATATAGGAATCTTCGTAATAAAGGCAATTCATAGAGCCGGAGGTAATGCTTTATACTACGAGTAACCGGTGCTGTCACACCAAACAAGTACAATTACAAAACAGGTTTTAGATCTAGTGGACAAACTTCCAGACAGGCTATAAATGTGGCTTCTTGTAACTAATCTGGAATTTTGGGTTTATTTTTACTTATTTTATTTATCTTGTAAGAAAGCTCGAAAGAGGAAATGTGATTTCGACCAATCATGCGTATCAAACTGCTCGAATCGTCCAGATGCAAAGAAATTCTCGGACGGAATGGTAATTTTTCTTGAATAAATTTAAAATATGATACAGTGTAAATATTGGTTATGAATTAGTGGCTAAGGTTAACAATAGCGGCCAATATTTTTTTATTTTATTTAAAAAAAATAACTTGCTTATTAGACTTTTAATAGAGTATACAACGTGTAAGTGTTTTTTTTGTAGGTAAGGTTAGAGTAATTACCTTATAATTTTTGCTTTCCCATACTAAACGTG
This sequence comes from Bathynomus jamesi, assembly GCA_023014485.1. Taxonomy (NCBI): domain Eukaryota; kingdom Metazoa; phylum Arthropoda; class Malacostraca; order Isopoda; family Cirolanidae; genus Bathynomus; species Bathynomus jamesi. The sequence goes on from JAJOZX010001931.1 coordinate 35,386, forward strand.
GGACTAGTTTGTGTAGCGTATAAGTATCAGATATTTAGATATTTGGGCGATTAATTATATTAGCCGAAATCCATAGTGGACTCCAAATAAATCGCCCAACAGAGTTCATTCCCAGAGCATACAACCACGTGTTTTTTTTTTTTTTTTGGTAAGTTAGGTTAGGTAGGTTAGATTAGATTTACTTGGAGCCCAATATGGATTTCGGCTAATATAATTAATCACCCAAATATCTTGATATCTAATGAGTCTATACGCTACGCGAAATAGTCCCATGTTTAATTATTATTTATAGATTTATTTATAATTTCTATTTAATAAAAACCACTTATTCATGGCATAAAAGGTTATTTGGAATTTAGTGATCATTTTCTTTAAAAAAAAAAAAATTGTCCACTATAAAATAATTAAGTTTTACCTGAATTAGTTACCAACAGTTCTCATAATATCGTATTAGTGACTTACAAACGGAACTTTTTGTCGAGTCGTATTATGAATGCGCTTGTTTGAAACTTTAACAATTCGTAACAGTCTTCCAGAGAAGGGTACAAATATGAATACATTTAAAACCAAACCTTCTTACAGTACAGTAAGTACTGAAATTTTTTTCATCAGAAAAAAAATTTAAATAAGTCTTCGACCAACGAAGCTTCCTTAGCATGACGTCATAAACTAAAAAAACCTATCGAAATGAAGGAAGACCTTAGGGCTCACGTATAAAACTTCTTAAATTCTGAAAACAATTGATGTCAAATCACTGACGAGAAACTCAGACACATTCAGTAGTTAAAATTATACTACATAGGGGCCATTAAAAAAATATGTAACGCAGAAGTGGGTGGGGGGATGTTAGGCTAGGTGTTACAGTGTGTTACATGGGGGTGGCGGGGTGTCACCTCAAGTGTTACATAACACTTCATCACCACAAATACATAAAACTGCGAAATGACAATATATGTAATTACAGCACGTGTCTTGTATATAATATAGGTGAGAGTAACAAATTATTATCATGCATAAAAAGGTGTTTTGAGTAACCTATGAGCAACAAGTTTTTGGTGAAAGAGAAGTAACAACTTATTGAAATAACATTTTATAGGGCAATGTGAGGGGAAGGGGGTTAGTGCTGGTGTTACACAATTTTTGGGTCAATCCCAGAATAGGCACCTGATGTACCTCAATCCCAGATGAAGTACCTGCGTTCAACCTCAATCCCAGAATAGGCACCTTGCAAGGAATTAAATAAAAAAAACCTGATGATTACAAAATTTATTGTTTATACAAAGTTTATTACAAATGTAATAAAGGCAAAGTTATAAAAGATTTAAAGTGGTTTAATGAATAAAGAAAAATTTTAGATATTCAAAACTAACCAAAAAAGCAGAAGATATAGCAAAAGATTAGGTTAGGTTAGAGTTGATTTTTTCAAATATTGATAAAAACAATGAAATTATATCTCTAAAAACTGTATTTTTTTCTCCTCGATCCCAGATTAAGCACCTGTGTTTTGCCTCAATCCCAGATTAAGCACCTAAAAATGATTTCAGGTGCCTATTCTGGGATTGATCCCAATTTTTTAAGGGGTGGTTGGATAGGTGTAACAGAATGTTATGGGGAGGATATAAATTTTGTTGGAAAAAAGCGATACATAATTTTTGAATGGCCCAAATAAAGATTTTTTTTACTCTGCTAGTTTACTGGGTCGGAACTTACATTTTGATGTGCAGATATTACTTCAATAAACTACCACTCTATTGTATACTTTACAAGCGTTAAGATACTATGTAACTAGACTTAATGGATAAACAACACGTGAAGTTTTGCAAATAGCAGCCTAAATTTTTCATGGTGGAAAACCGTTACGAGAGATGTTTACGACATGCCCTACACCACTGTTCTACTTAAGATGGTTGGGTAGAATAAAATTTAGACAATTCTTGAGCAGCACCTGGGTTGTATCATAGAGGGGAACGTACGCCTTAATGTAGAGTTCGAATCGCGGGTCGCTACATCATCTGAACGCGGAGGATCGTCCCCTCTCCAACTACTCAAAAGACCCAACGTCACTAAACTAAGCTAAGCAGGGAAAATGATATGATGACATGGTCACAATGCAGCTCTCATTCTTCTTAAAACAACGTCAGAAAATCCAAGGAAAGATTATAGCAAAAAATAGAGTGACATCTCGGAAGAGGTTCGAAATTTTTCTCCTAAATATGTTAACGTGCGCACGATATTCTCTTCGCATTTCATCCATATACGTACTAATAGTATATGCAGATCGACAGGCACTTGTACCGTTTTCGCTAGCGAAACCGTCATGAATACGGATGCGCGAGATTCGTTAAGCAATTTTCGTTTGTAACAGTCAGTATAAATGCTGGTAGTGGGTTTCGAAATACTAAATAAAGGATAGGAAGATTGGTCAAAAGGCATCGTTCGGAGCTTGTAGAAGCCCCCAAGTGTGTGTATATATATATATACACACAAACAATTCTCGAACGCAAAAGTTAATCGGTATTCTCAATCTTTCATTTATTCAACCGGTCAACTCTGGAACAACCTCCCTCAGTCCATCTTTCCCCCTGTCTATGACCTCCAATCTTTAAATGCAGAGTATCTCGAAAACTCTGGACCTTGATTTCGCCTCTCTCCTTCTGCTGGGTAAGGGGGGGGGGCATTTTTGCGGCCATTCGCCCTTGACCCCTCCTTCCTGCATAATATACACACACACATATAATTATATATATAATATATATATATATCTGAGGTGGAGTTTCTCAAAATTATCATTTAATAATATGATTTTTCTCCTTTCTATTTTTGACAGTTTCTCTATTCTCATACAAACATACTTTTCATATCCAAATGAATATACACCACTTGTCTTTTCTATTTTATATATATATATATATATAATATATATATATATATATATATATATATATATTTATGGAAGCTAATTTCAGAAAGCCGACATTTAACTTCAGTTTTCTATTTCAAACTCCTAAGCCACATTGGGAAGATATCTGGCAACTTCTCGAATTATGCGTTTCTTTATCATAACAAAACCAGTGCTAAGATTTGAACAGCGTTTAGTTCGGTGTGACTATTTTCAGGTGAGCGTGCTTCCTCCTTTATTTGATTTACAAATGGACGTTTCACTTTTGAGTACTTCGGTCTTTACAAAGCCTTAGATTAAGATTTTGGGTTGTGTCAACCGTGTTTTATATAGCTTTCTTTTATTAAGGAGTAGATCTGTATAATCTAGTCTTTCATGAAAAATGATGGATTATTACCTAATATGGGCAATTGTTTTAACCCACTTGACTCGAGAAGTTACTGCATAAGGTGTGTCAAAATGCTTGAAAGTGTGGTTGGTCGCGTGCCAAATTACCGAACGGAAGCTGCATTATAACACTGTGGGCTCTGCGCCATTTTAGGATATATTTATTTAAGGAAAGGATAATACAGTTAAAGGAGAAAAAAATATGCATGAATGAAAAGGAACAAAAGAGGGACGCATGAAAAAAAAAAATGACTGAAATAACGTCTCATAAAAGTTATTTCGAATAACGAAAAACAAAATGGAATTTTGGATGCAAAAGTATTTAAATATAAAAGCAGTTAATTTTTTGCGCAAATGTTACATAAATAAGCAAAGAACTTTTAGAGCGAAAAGATCCGGTGAATGGAAATAAATGATGCCTCGGTTATAAACGAAGAAAAATGATCACATTCATTTTCCATAACATCTTGTCTCAGATAGTGTGCAGAATTTTGTGGTTTTGTGGAAATTGCGGCCGTTTAGAAATCTAAATTTGAGACTAGGAATCCCAAATTTTGTAATCTTACATCTCATTTGTTTGTACTGTTATGTTAATGGATAATTATGATTGCGCGTTAAAGCCGTTTTCTTTTCGTCCAAAACTTGACCCGACTTCAAGTCAGATTTGTGGAACAAATGAACTCGGCAACTTAACCCTCTAACGCCGACTGGGTCGAATATGTACCGTTTCAAATATACGCATTTAGACTTAATCCTACAAAAACGTTCGGCGTTAAAGGGTTAAGTTTATGATGTTAAATGTAAACAAAAACTCAGTTAAGCCCACTCTTGGTTAAGCCTAATTCGTAGTTCAAGGGGTCAAGGTTTAACATTCGTCTGGACACTCGACACGGGGCAGCAAGGTCCTAACTTCACATTTCTATAATAAATCCAGCCCACAATATAAGATTTAAAAAACCTACACTGTGGCCTAGGTTTAAACGCGACACAGCAATAAAGGCCCAAAATTACAATGACTGAAGGCCGATTCTTTACTTAAGACTTATAAATCCGTAAATTTCATCTAGCATAGCCTTCTAATATGAATAAAATATATTTTCTTTTAAACATGAACCTAAATTGCTTTTGACGAAAAGAACGCGACAACTTCAGTTGATTTGACTTGGAGTCAGTTGAACGAAAGGAAATCAGCTTAAATTTATTCTCTGATATTGGCTCGTGTGTATCATTCTACGATCTAAATTTTAAGATTGTGTTTTACTCTAATTATATTACCTCTGAATGCGAGAGAAAATGTAAATGGCTTGTATGAGTCGTTTTTTATTTAAAGAATCAGAATGCAAATATGCGAATAAATGATAAATGATAATCGAAATCCTACAGTATATACAGGGTGCCCCATAAGTCTGGAGCCATAGGGTAAAATAAGTAATTCATGTTTTTCCGTTTATGCAAGTGCCCATGATGTCTTTCAGTAAGGAAGAACGCATCCAGGTAATTCTGCTCGTAGGAAATCGGAGTCAGAGGGAGGTCGCTGAGGAATTTAACAGATTGCATCCGGACCGCGCGCCGATAACACAGAGCTGTGTCGGCAAACTTGTAGCAAAGTTCAGGGAAACGGGATCCATAGGAGATAAACCACTCAGTGGACCTCCGAGGACATCCACCGACGATGACACAGCCGCTACCATCCTCGCTCATTTCACAAACAGTCCCCAAAAGTCTCTTCGGCGTTTTTATTGCCGTTTTTATAATTTTGCCCTATGGTTCCAGACTTACGGGACACCCTGTAAATATTTTCATTTAATTCATTTACAAATTTTAACTTTTCTCACGTATTATTTGGATGAGAGAACCGTTGCAAATCTTTTTCCATCCCTTTGTAAAGACGTGCCTTAATTAATCTCGTTGCAAAGTGTCCAGTTTATTGATTTTATTTTGGTTAATGTCAAATGATTTTACTCAATTTTAGGAGAGAGAGAGAGAAAGTTATATCCTCTATCACGTCTTAGCTATGACAGAGAGAATTGCAATGATTCTTAACTTTCAATTTATTTACTGCAGAAACTGTGCATTTGTGTCTAAGCACTAAATTTGCGTTTCTTGCTGAGAGATCCTAATTTTACATATATAGTTCAGTCCCGTATCCAGGACTTCCCAAGGATTGATCGAAATTGTAAAAAGGCGGACCTTTTGGTACAACGACCTAGTCAATGCGGAGGGGGTTTATAGTGGTTAAGTTTAGAGTAGTTTGTGAAGTTAAAAAAAATGCGTGTTTATTTACTAAATGATGTTATATATTATAATATCACATCATAAGTTATAACTATGTTACAAAAGTGGACCTTTCCTGTCAAGGGGAGGGGGGGGGGGCTGGTTACGGGCCTGTAGTTTCAAAAACATAACGCGTTTCCACATCGATCAAAGTTGAACCTCTGAAACAACTTTTACATCACTAGTTTGTGTTTACTTCGAAATTAAAAAGAACAGTATTGTAAACAGCTGTTTATCTTTAGGAGGAGGAATGGGTCAGTTACTGCATTAGAGTGTAGTATATATGTTAAATGTTATTTACATTGCATTTGTTTGACAGAACTCATCGCAGCATCCCTTTCTCATTCGTACGACTTCGACTACGAACTAAAACGCTCTGAAAATCTACCCATATTCACGAGAAATTATCGCCGGAACTTGGCAAAACACCCTTAGGAATCTAGCACGATGACCTATTACAGATCTCGTAGCGCTTCACCTCCACCTTACAAAATATACTCAGACGATAGTGTCACTTATTACTATCCGCGTTCCGTGTCCATACCTCCAGCGAGTAAGGCCATCGAATCAAAGCTTGATTCTTCCACTTTCTCCACTTACGGCCTTACAACCAGGCCTTACCGCAGTTCTTACTATTATACAAAAACCCTGCCAGAGCCTTGTTATTACACTCCTCGAGTATTCAGAAAATACTATTACGAGCCCAACTACCGATATATTCAGAATATGATTACTATCCCTATATGTCCACCTACAACCGCCGCTACAGATATTATTCGCCGTTGACTGATACGCATCATTACTACCGCCATTCGAGCTCACTGCCCGTGAGTCTTAGATACCCATATTGGTACTCTTCTCCTTTCATTTACGTCTGAAAAGGAAAAAAAACGGCAACATCGCCTTGGAACTTAACATCATGAGGAAATTCGGAAGACAAAGAGTAAATTTAACTCATAATTTCAGAATGAAATTGAATAAAAACATTTATTAGTAAACATTAATATATTTTTAAACTTATTTCGAAATTTGTGACTTCTTCAGTCAGATATTTAGAATAAAAAAAATTAAAAGTTAAGTTCCACAGGTAAAAATTAACCCGTAATGAAAGTTAAATCAAAGTACACACAAATTTCAATTATATATAATGCAAAAAAATAGCGCATCCCTAGGCATATACAGGGTGGGCGGAAAGTAGCTCCCTATTTTGGATTGGTAAAAAAATACGTATATTATCCATTTATTTCAGAAGAAATAATATGAAAAGGTAGGCATACATGGTAGGTTTCCTCTAAAATTCAATGTGGGCTCCAACTCTTTCCACCAGCTTCTGGAGCCGCCCAGGAATGGCGTCCACTGACTTTAGCAGGAACTCCGGCGGGATGGAGGACATGACTTCCCGAATTCGGTCCTCCAGTTCTTCCAATGTCCTCGGTTTGGTGCGGTAGACTTCTTCCTTTACCCACCCCCAAAGAAAGAAGTCGCACGGTTACCGCTGAAAAATGGCAGAATCGGTTCAGTGTAACGGTGTGGTGTGGTATGACCTCAGATCAGGTTGTGGCCCGTTCCTTCTGCGCAACACCATGAATGCTGAGCGGTACCTTGCTATTGCGAAACGAGGTCTGGCCGGTTGTCAGCACATGGGAGAACATCGACGATCTGATATTTATGCAAGATGGCGCCCCTCCGCACTTCGCTCTTGTTGTCCGTGAGTGGCTGGATGCCCACTTCCCTGGGCGTTGGATGGGTCGTCGTGGTCCACATCAATGGCCAGCCAGGAGCCCCGACTTGACACCGTGCGACTTCTTTCTTTGGGGGTGGGTAAAGGAAGAAGTCTACCGCACCAAACCGAGGACATTGGAAGAACTGGAGGACCGAATTCGGAAGTCATGTCCTCCATCCCGCCGGAGTTCCTGCTAAAGTCAGTGGACGCCATTCCTGGGCGGCTCCAGAAGCTGGTGGAAAGAGTTGGAGCCCACATTGAATTTTAGAGAAAACCTACCATGTATGCCTACCTTTTCATATTATTTCTTCTGAAATAAATGGATAATATATGTATTTTTTACCAATCCAAAATAGGGAGCTACTTTCCGCCCACCCTGTATATATATATATATATATATATATATATATATTTATTATTTATTTTTTTCTATGAATTTGTATACATTATGGAAGTAATGTTAATGTTAAGTTCGCTGATACACGATTTTATTAACAAAGAATTAACTAATAATGCTTAACTGTTGCCTAATAAAGTGTTTTCGTTGATCTAAAATATAGCATTCATGTTCACAGAAGCTATACAGTATACAAGTTTAATGCATTATATACATATATTAATAATAACATTAATACTACTACTACTACTAATAATAATAATAATAATAATAGATTGTTTTGAATTTATATTTTAAAATATAAAAATTTTTTTGTGTAAATAAAAGAAACAAGGCTAATTACAGTATAGTTAAATGATTATTCTCCATCCAGCTATTTGTACTAATGAGAACTGAATAACATTTCCCGAATATTTAGTTAAAATAGATTGTGTTTAAGGCCCAGATTACGTTCATTAATCAGATTTTAACAGCTTTAAATGAACTTTCGTCTCCATGGAAACAATTCCGTTAATAGTATTTTTTAGAAGCACTGCATCCTTTAACCTTTATTTCAAACTTTTTTAACTTCACAATTAATATCAATTCTTTGTTACGCGGAAAAGTAATTTGCAAACCGTTAAATATAATATTTATGATATTTCTTCAAGTAACCACTGTTATGTCAGTAATAAATGTTACGGATGTCGTTTTTAATAATAACCACTATTATGTCAGTAATAAATGTTACGGATATCGTTTTTAATATTAATAATAATGACTCACGAAAATAATGAGAACATTTGTGGATGCTACGAACAAATAAAAATAATAATTTTTTAATTATTTTCATTATAAAGTCCCTCCTTTTTTTTTTTTTGGGGCTTATAATATTCTTTAAAAATGACGAGGAATCATAATTTTATTAGATAACTTGGAAAGCAATCACTGTATTATAACACGAAAAACTCTCCGTTGTCTTTACTTCAGAGCGGGAAATAATACAAAAAAAGGACTAAATACATTCTTAAAATATAATCGTGCAGCTCCTCCAAAAAGGAACTGCACCACTGAATCGGTCCTGGAAGTCTGCACGAATATTTTCAATGGTTTTGCCATTACGTGGTCCCTCATGGACCCAAGTACTAGCCAATATACGTTGTTCAATCGTATAGTTACTGCTGTCACACATTTCAAATGGGTCTGAAAGAAAAACGAAAATCAGTTAGTATTTTACTGGGGGTGACAAGATACTGTGGACACCCTGTACTTCAAGGGTGTACTTCAAGAGTACACCGACTGGTCGAAAGTGTAGATCAAGAAAATATCAAGCGATTCTTTTCTTGACAAGCGATTTCCTCTGAAACTAAATGAAAACTACAAAAATTACGCTTCTAGTGACTAAAGTAAACGTTTCACTTTACTCTCAATCCCTCGGACTACCAAGTTCATTTAGTCCCCTTTTTTTCCATTTTCCGTTCAGATACAGCGGACAGGTTTTTATCATAAAATGATGAGGTATGGATTATGAGTCTTGATCATATATATATATATATATATATATATATATATATATATATATATATATATTATATATATATATATATATAATATATATATACAGTATTATACAGTTCTTGAGCATGTTCAATTTTCTCTTAATTAAGTAGACAAGATAATATACAGGGACTATCTGGCATTATACCCTGCACTTTTTCCCTTTGGAAGAGTTTCGACTTTAATGTTTTATAATTAATCTAACACATAGATTCTCACCTCAAAAGGTCTCATAATTACGTGAAACATGTACCACGTATACATGAAAATAATATTCGAGGACATATTACACAAAAAATGTGAACCCATATTTATAAGCAATGTTTCTTTACGCGTAACCGCAAAAGGACCCGCGGTGTGAACCTACTGATAACATTGCTTATAGTAGTAGTTGCAGCTGAAATGAAAGAACTAAATTGACTGCAAATGAATCTGCAGCTGCATTTTATCATATAAATTATTGTGAAAGAAGTGACACGTTTCAAATACTTTTAAATATTATTTAGTCATTTCTAACTTCAAAAAGTTTTTTGCTTTTATTTTTTTTATTTATTTTTTGTCTCTCTGTTCGAATTAAACAATAAAGTGGGGAGAAAATATAAACTTTTAACTTTTTTTTTACATTCTATTATAAATTCTTTCTAAATAATTTTTTATTCACTGATTTCTCTCTCTTTTCTTCAGTATTTTATATTTATAATTAAAACGCCCGAATATGAAATACAGGGTGTCCATAAATTATCTTTACAAAATTAAATTTCAATTGAATTTGTAAAAATAAATTATGGACACCCTGTATATCTCCGTTCCACTCTCTCTTTTAAACATAATAAAAACCCTAGTGTAATAGAATACCCGAATAAGAAATGGCGTAATAAGCTCCTGAAACAAGAAGAGACGAGATGCTGTCTGTACTGACATTCGAATGTCAGATCCTAATATGAATTAGATTAGATTACGCTGCGTGATGTTAAATAAACCATAAGTATGGTAAAAATCTATACCGAATATGTTTGGCGAAGCCTTAAAGAAATATATATATATATATATATATAGTGTAGTGTATTTGTCGTCTGGCATCAAGTAAAGGAAAAGTGTCTTGAGACTTAAATTTTGAATGGTAAGAAAGCTTGAGAAAAGAAGTATTTTCTAAACTATTCCTGCATCTTCATTCTACTTAAAATGGTGGTTGTATTAGGATTTAAAATGTTTTCAGTGAGCAACACTTGTGTACTATCACAGAATTACGGAAGAAACCTACAGCTTAACGTGGGGTTCTAACCATGAATTATCTACATTATATGAACGAGAGAAGATGGTAACCATTCCAACTGATTAACAGACCCAACGTCACTTAACTTCGCTAAGCACGGGAAACTGTGCGACGATATGTCCACGACATAGCCGCGACGTACAGTGTCAACAGTAAAGTTCCGTATGATATGAAAATTTTAAATCGTTTGGTTCCCTATTACGTATCAAAATAGGTCAAGCAAAAATTCTCCTCAGAATTGGGTTCCAAATTGGGGACTCTATAGACACAAACCTGAAACTACTGGCTCTCTTTTCGACGTATATAGCAAAATGCTATAACCAAAAGGTTGCCGGTTATTAAGGAACGCATTATTTACTACTCTGAACGTTGAAGTTACAAAAAGCTCATGAAGGTACTTCGACTCAATTGAATGTTTTTGGAACTTTCCAGTTTACAGGGTAACAGCCTTTATCCCGTTTAAAATACCTTCTTATTATACTTAAAACCATCGTTAGCCACCCCATGACGTTATAAATTGAAAAGACTCGCAGAAATATAGGGAATTCTTGGCAGAAGGTTGAACATTTTCTCACATATCCCATATATGGGGTATGTTTCTTTTTTATATATACCGTTTATGATAATGAGAAGTTGTAATGTCGGATTCGCCAGATTATACGCATCTTTCGCTCGTAACAGTAAATATACATGCAGTATAGCACGATTCAAAATGTAAATGGGTATAAGAAGATTAGTCAGATGGCATCATGTATGAAATGCTCAGAGATTCAAGACAGCGAGTGGAGCATACGTTTCTAGTTGTCATTATCGGTTTTTAATATTTCATTTTGAAACTAAAATATAAATAAAAAAGATATATTAGGATTGAAGCCCATCTACAATAAACATAAAATGTTGTTTATGTAGGCTGGGCTTATTTACAACTGAAATTGCTGTTGATAAAAATGCTTAAATCTTAACTAAAATTAACGATCTGAAGATTTATTAGGTCTTAAAACTTTATACGTGTCAGTTTTCTATGTATGCACCCAAATTATTTTAAGGAACTCGCAACTCACAAATAAGGAAGGAGTTTTACATTTTATGTTAACGAGTGAAAGAACGTATAACCTAACCTAGATCAGAGAAAAACAAGGGCCATCGTAACTTAAGTGATTGGATAATACAGAACCACCTTGACCATTAGGGATAATACGATTTTCGTAATTAATGCTATTACCTTATTCGAAATTTAAGAATCTGAAACGGATTATGTCTTAAAATAATTGAAGAGAAACTAATTTTATTATACCACTAATGTTTAATATTGTAATTCCTTTCATTTTAAAAAAATAATATTAACATATATTAACAGTGGTGCGTGAGGTAACCTATACTCAGAGATGGGCAAGATCACCAACTTTGGTGATCTTGAAGATCAAGATCAGATAATCAGAAAAATGTGATCTTGAAGATCAAGATCAGATCACCAGAAAAATGTGATCTTGAAGATCCAGATCAAGATCGTGATCTTGAAGATCACTTTTCAAGATCACTTTTTAAGATCACTTTTATATGAATTGAAAAAAGTTGTACTCTTGTAGAGTAAACAAAACAAATTATTTTGTTAATCACTCCTGAAAAGTATCACTCCTAATACTCCCCTGAGGGCTGAGGCAATACAAGCATCGCATCCTACCCATGTCACCTGATCTAAACCACGGGGATTGACGATTCCCCTTTCAGTTTTTCAGGTGGTAAACTTAAAACTTAGTATTATCATAACTTATCAGCAAAGAAAAAACTATTAAATGACCTACATATAGTTTTTAGTTCTATTTTTCTCAATTCTCATTTCACCAGGTCCATAACCCATATCAATGAATGGTCAGCATATATAAGTAAACATTTTTACATAGAATTTAATTTTACAGTTTTACTGCAGTACGCAATTACTGACAATATAAGCGGTAAAAACCGCAAGTTAAGAGTGTTAATTTAATGTTCAACCGCTGTAAACATTTGCTTTCAGCAAAACCAATTGTTCAAAGTTACCATCCGAGAGACGACTTCGTTTGGGGCTATGAACCATGCCAGCAAACGAAAACAACCGTTCCACTGGTGCAGAGGAAGGTAGCGTGGTGTTATACCTCTTGAAGATCTTCTTTATAGCAGGATACCTATCTAAAGAGTCGAGTGCCTTACTGGTGTCCTGCAAATAATTGAGGACTTCCAAGTCTTCCTTGTTGTTAGGAGCAGAGAATGAGCCGTCCATAGTTCTGAAGAAATCGTCTTCAGATGATGAGTCTGAGTTCACCGAACTATTACCACTGCTGTCAGAATTACAATTTCTTACAGCCATTTGCAGCTTGTCTTTTACTTGAGACTTGATTGCTTCATGATCGCCGAAATTAGGCCCTTGCAACAATGATATCCATCTAAGTTTGAAATACGGATGAGATACTGAGGCCAAAACGGCATCAGTTACCTCGGGCTCAACGACAAAAAATAACCAAATCTGGCATTGAAGCCAGAGACGACTGCTGCCAGTAATGGCATGCAGTGTCTCAAGCGCAGGTCGTTTGGTTGGATCGGCTCCAATCTTGCGAGGGCATCTTGAGTCACTAGGACTGTTGGAAGAAGACAACCGTAGTAGCATTCTTTCTCTGCCTGTAATTTGTTGAGGGCTGCTGCAATTGGTTTTAGAACAGACAAATATTCTGAAATAAATTCCAATTCATTGTCGTTGAGGATGGGTAGATTCAGTTCTTCAAGAGCTACATTCACGTCGTTCTTATGTTTATATATTTGGCTTAATGAGTCGTACATTGAGTTCCATCGGGTGACGCATGGGTACCTAAATTGGACGCGTTATTTCCTGTATTTTTTCTGCTGACTTGGGTTTACCAGCAGCATTCCACAGCGCCGAACATTTTCCCATTGCAGAATGCTTTATCTTCTTTAGTCCAGGTGAATTCAGTCCTTTATCTGCATCAGTTGTTGCTACCAAGTTCAATGTGTGGGAGGCACATCGAATATGGGATGATAGTTTCACTGACTCCTCTCCATGCTCTCCTGAATGTTCAGGAAAGTTGCTGATGATAACCTCTTCATCTGAATCTTTTTCATCATCATCTTCATCTGCATCATCTTCATCAATGTCGTCAGTACGATTCTGAACACGAACACCGAACTCTTTAAAGCATTTCACCATGTTCGATGCATTGTCGGTGACTGTAGATACAACTTTTCTATAAGATAAACCATGCTCCGAGTTGATCCTGTCCAATATTCCAGCAATTTTATCAAAGCTATGTGTTCCACGAAATCTTCGGCATGCCAGTGCAGCTGATCCTCGCGACAAGTCATCATTGATCTGTAATGTAAGAATATAAAATCAATGTTTGTATGAACATTTTTTTAAGCTTAATTTAATAATATTGGTTAGACACGCACCAGCTAAACTGCGCCACCAAACATTGAAGAGAAGAACTATGTGATATAAAGGAGGCAATTCAGCGATGAGTCGCCTACCATACCACCACATCAGTGACCCATCCCATAAGAGCAAAATGTGGAAGAGTCCATATTCACAGCCTGTGAATATGGACTCTTCCACATTTTGCTGTGAATCAGACACAATGACAGATGACAGAATCAGTGAATTAGTGTGAAATTACTGTGAATCACAGCAAAATGAAGACTCACCAAATTAATGAATGAGGAACATGTCGAATAATTGAAAAGATTATACTATAAGTCTATCAGACTATCAGTCTATCACCAATGGTCAATTTATCAATTATATAAAAATAATACACTAAATCAATAGCATACCCAATGCGCAGTGACTCCCATGAAACTGCGGTGATTAGTTGACCATATGTCGCATGTACACACACATGGTCAACTGCTGCCAGTTTTGCTTGTATGTCTTCCTTCATTGTACTGGTTGTTGTTGCAAGAGATCTAGCCAGGGTGCGTCTAGATGGCACCTGAACAGCCGGGTTGACGTCTGAAAAAAATATTTAAAAATTAAAACAAATACAATAGATTAGCTATGGAAAAATATCAAAATATTTAGCTAGGCTAGCGATAGTCTAATGTTCATACAAATAATATGATTAATTATTTTAATCAGATATTAGCTATGGAAAAAATAGCAAAATATTTGAGTTATACTAACATGAAAGAAGATCCTTAAATTCATGTAGTTCAACTAGGCTCAATGGTAGGAGCCCATTAGCCACAAGCGAGAGAATCTTCTTTTCAAGGATATCCTTGCATATTGGTGGTCCTGGTTTTTGCTTGGAAATGTGGAACATGCTTAGTGTTGACTGCTTGGCAATTTTGGCAGGGCCAGCAGTGCTGCCGCTGGCATCTTCTTCTTTAGCTGGACGCTTGCGAGATTTCTTCTCCGATTCATATTCACCCAAAAGATCCGAATGTAGTTTCTGCACAAGAAAATAAATTATTATCATGCGGAGAGACTTCTTGAACACCCTGTATAATATTTATCAGAGTATCAAACTTCTAGTTGAAATTAATACTTAACAAGATTCTAAAATTTGTTATCTTTAACTAAAATTATTTTCACCATGATCAGTGCATTTTATCCTATGTTAAATTGAAAGCCGAATTTCGTCCTTCAGTAACTAAATAGGAGAAATTACAGACATGGATCAGACAGAGAGAAAGACAGATACACCTGGCGTTTTATTATAGTTGGATATCGGCAGTTTTTAATGTAGTTACTAGTCCATAATCTATTAATATCTGAAGTGCACAATATATTCAAATGGACGTCTATGTAAATGTAGCATTAGTCTTGTATGGCACCAGTCACTTAAAATATGACTTCAACCATTATGTTAATGTTGCTACTTACTACTTAGTTACTAAGTAGTACTAACCCTGAGGTGCCTCAGAAGATTGCTTGTTGAGTCGAGGCCAGCAGACAGAATTGTAGTTTTCTTTGTACACTGCCTACAAATAACTTTGATACTGTTTCCAGTTTTTTCGACAATTTGAAAATATTTTCCGTTCAATAGCACAGATTGATCCTTATTACAAACATTGTTATCTAAATATATTGAATACTGTTCTGGTGACAACCTAGAATATTTGGTTCCCTTGGGAGCCTGTTGAAGTTGTAAAATTGCACTCATTATTAAAAAATTCAATCTGTAAATAAAATATGTTTAGAATTAATTTATTATGAATACGGACCTATAGGCTATATTTTATGCCTATATATAATAATATATTAATAGAACACTTTTAACATAATTGCACAGTAAATTACACTTTTTACGAGCCTAAATTCCACAGCAACTACACCTTCCATGAGCCCACGCATGACGCAAGTCACCCAACTAACAGAAAACATAAACAGTCGGTGTTGAACAAAGTTGCCACCAGATGTCGCTTGGACAAAAAACAAATGACATTCGCATAGCGGCATATTTAAGAATCTGAAATTAAAAGTGATCTTGAAGTCTAAAGTGATCTTCAAGATCAAGATCACAAGAAATAAAGTGATCTTAGATCAAGATTAAGATCACCATAATAAAAGTGATCTTCAAGATCAAGATCAGATCACGATCTTGATCTTCAAGATCACGATCTGATCTTGAAGATCAAGATCGTGCCCATCTCTGCCTATACTGAATATGAATGTTAATATGATAAAGAATATGAATGTGAGAATCGCTGAGAATGTCATTCTGAGTACTGGACGTTAGTTTTATATAGTTGTGAATCAGTTTTAACATGAGCGTGAATGTGAGACAATGTGGAATGTGAATGAGAACGAAAATTAAAATAATGTCCAAGGCAAGGCTTCGCAAACGCGAGAAATTGCTTCTTTTGAGTTCTCACTGTAGAGTCCAAGTACAGAGTATATTGATAAGACTACAGCTAAGTTTAACATGAACTCACGCAATTATAATCTGAACTAAATGTAGTCGACGGCTTAACCGTATATGGACAGAATTTTCTGTAGGGTTAAGTTATAAATGCGTGTATATGAAAGGTTAGAAATTTGGGATCACCCGAAGATCAGGACCCCCAGCCTTTTTTAGTTAGCTTTATAAGGCTAACTAACGAAAATATCACGACCTAACCTAACCAGTCGTCAAGGGCGTACAGTTGACCTATCGATTGGTTAGGTTTGGTCGTGATATTTTCGTTAGTTAGCCTTATAAGGCTAACTAGAGAAGGCTGGGGACCCTGATCTTCAGGTGATCCGAAATTTGTAACACTTGTCCATATACGGTTAAATTAGACAAAAAAAAAAAAAAAATTCTACGATCTTCTCAATAAAAATTAAACTATCTTAGCTTATCATAACCTTACACCTTAAAATTAAATAACTTCTATATAATTATTACCTAATACTTAGTTTGAATTGCTTTCAGTTCTGTAAAATAGAATCCTAGATACCTTATTAATCTCTTGGCCTTATTAATCTCGTTCTGAAGTTTAGACAAACAATTCAAGTCCTTTGTAATTTGTAAATTATTCTTTCATGCAAAAAGTAACATTAATCACAAAACGTTGTTGAATAAAAATCTATGTTATCAATCCTCCTGCAAAAAAATACCATCCTCTGTAATTAAGCATTCTTTCACAGACTGTGTCTTCTAATCACAGCAAGCACAATGGTTATTATTGTGAGCTTAGTTATTATGAGTTTATTAGGGAGTTTAGTTTGTGTCACATGTTCTACCGTTTTCGTTGGCATTCTATTTTTGTGATCTGATGTCTTGTAATTTTGTATATATATATATATATATATATATATATATATATATAGGGTGGGGCACGGGAATCAAGTGTTTTTTGAATAGCTAGTAATCGGCCATTAGGAATGGGAGGGGCGTGCAGTAGGTAGCATTCCATTCCTGGGTTCATAGCATTTAACTTTAACTAACACTCACCTTTATCTTTCAGGTGCCATCATGGAGCAGTGGACGTTAGAACACCGCATGTTCGCGTATGATCATTTTGTTAGGAGTGGCGAGTCAGTGACAGCAGTTCAGCGTGCGTTTCGCCGCAGATTCAACATTCATCGAAATGACTCTGTTCCCGCTCGTGACACAATCTTACGTTGGGTTAACAATCTTCGAACAGGAGGCTCAATAATGAAAACAAAACCGAAGGGGCCGCAACGCACTGTGCGTACTCCAGAGAACGTTGAAAGGGTCAGACAAGCGATGTTGCAAAGCCCAGGCCGCTCTGCTCGGAGACATTCAGCTGCACTCGGAATCAGCAATCGTACTGTTAGACGGATTTTGCATGAAGAATTACATTTTCACCCATACAAGTTAGCGATGGTGCAGGAATTGAATGTAAACGATTGCCCCCAACGACTGAATTTTGCACAGGAAATGCTTGCACTTTATGAGCAGAATGAAAACATGATGGTGGTAATGAGTGATGAAGCCCATTTCCACCTTAATGGGGCCGTCAACAATCAAAACTGTCGGTATTGGGCTGCTGAAAATCCGCGACAACTCCATGAAAAACCGCTGCATAGCCCTAAGGTTACAGTTTGGTGCGCGGTGGGAAAGTTTGGCGTCATCGGTCCCTATTTCTTCGAACAAAATGGGGTTACCGTTACCATAACATCTGGGCGTTACATTGAGATGGTGAACACCTTTTTCATCCCTGAGTTACGAAGAAGGCGTATTGCTCGTCGACATTTGTGGTTTCAGCAAGATGGGGCCACGCCACACACCGCCAGAGCGTCAATGGCTGTTCTTCGCCCCCTGTTTCCCAACCATCTCATTTCGAGATTTGGTGACATTGCATGGCCCCCTCGGTCCCCTGACTTGTCCACATGTGACTTCTTTCTATGGGGGTACCTCAAGTCACGTGTCTACGAGGACAAGCCCCGTACATTAGATGCATTGAAGGAAGCGATCCGTCAACAAATCATCCAAATCAACAGAGACCTGCTGGGAAGAGTGGAGGCCAATTTTCGTAAACGCCTTCAACAATGCGTCGACGGCCAAGGACATCATATGCCAGATATAATTTTCGGTACATGATTATTATGACATGAAATGCTATGTTCTTACGAATGTTGTTCTACCAATATATTTTCTTTACAAAAATAAATATCATTTTCCTGATTATTCCAAAAACACTTGGTTCCCGTGCCCCACCCTGTTCCAAAAGGACCGAATTCCAGGAACTCGGTCCTTTTTAAGGACCGTGAGCGGGAAAGTCGGTCCTTTTCTCAGTGAGGACCGAAATGAGGAGCGACGGTCCATTTTTAAGCAATTCCGGACGGTCCGGTCCGGACGGTCTTTTTTAGTGATTTTAGTGTGTTTAGTGATTATTTGAAGTTCTAAAGAAGATGCTAGTCTTGAAATGCTAGTCTTCTTGAAGGGAAACTCAAGCATTTAACTTAATAACTTTTTTTCATCATTTATGTATTGTATTAATTATAATTTACGTTAATAAAATTAAAGATTTCCGGTGTCTTTAATTTCATTTTTCATTTTAATCAAATTTTTCACTTATATTATATATAAGGACCGAGGACCGAGTCGTTCCTAGGTCCTATCTTCAGAAAGGACCGTGACCGGGACCGTCGGTCCAGTTTGAGGCAAGGACCGGGACCGGGACCGTCGGTCCTTTTTGAGGCCCGGGTGCCCACCTTTGCATATATATATATATATTATATATATATATATGGGAATGTTGAAGTGGCTCGAATGAAAAGAGGTCAAACCCAGAAACTGGGACTAGAGTTAGGTGGAACTGAGATGAAACTAAATCGAATGTATTTGAATTAAAAACTAGATCAATTATTTTTTAAGGAGCGGTTAGGCTGAGATAAGTTTAGGTCAAGTTAGATTAGGTTAGGTTTATAAACAAGGTCGGAGGAATTAGATCGAATTGGTCATAATGGGATTAGGTCGAACTCAATGGAATAAGATCGAATTAGGCCAGAGTGAAATAAAGTTACACTCCAATTAACTCAAACAGAACAAAACTGAATTCGACCTTATTCATACTGCTACCAGGCGATATATATATATATATATATATATATATTATATATATATATATATGAAAATTATTTCACGAAAGTAACAACTGAAAAATATTTATGATGAATAAAACCACGAAGGAAAGAAAACAGAATGGTGCTCAAACGCTTTCGTCTAATGACATCCTCAGGAACAGTGTTCCTGAGGATGTCATTAGATGAAAGCGCTTGAGCACCATTCTGTGTTTCCTTTCCTTCGTGGTTTTATTCATCATATATATATATATATATATATATATACTGGTAGCTCAGTGGTTACAGTAGCGGACTCTGAGCGGTGAGGCTCTGGTTCGCTCCCGCCTCTTGGCTCCTGGGTCGGATTGAGTTGGCCGTTTACCCTGTTAATCTGTTAATAATGCTCAGATTAAAGGTGACCCTTGGTCTACACTCACTCCCATATCATGGGGAAATGACCTTTCTGGCTGTTATATATATATTTCAAAATTTACTTTTAATTAACTTTCTATAATGAGGTCAAATTTTCCTTGTACGAGGAAGTTACTTCAATTTGGCAGCATGTGCCTTTTTTTGCATTATTTCTCCAATCTCATAAAACATTTAATTCTTTATGTGAAAGAAATTCATATTAAAATCTATTCTTTAAAAAAAATGGGAAGTTGATATCACAAGGCCAAAATTTGGCCTTCAGAACCTTTTATTTGAGATTCTAAAATGGTAAGCGGAAAACATCTGGCAACTCCATTTCTTATTCAAATTTTACCCTCCCTAACCTGAAACAAACAGTGTTTTAAGTTCTTAAACGAGTGTTCAGTTCGTTGTGACTATTTTCAGGTGAGGATGTTCCTCCTTCAGTTGTTTTGGAATGTGGAATACGAGTTTTGAGTACTTTTATCATTACGAAGCTTGGTATTAAATTTGGGGATTTATAGATCATGATTCGTATGGATTTTTCACATATTTGTTAGTATTTAGTGAATGTTAAATCAGAGTATTTTTGGAGTTAAAAATGTGTCTTCTTCTCTACAGTAAAGAGGTGGATCAAAATACCCTAATATTATTCTCTTAAATTTCCTTTTCGAGAGAGGATGGATGCTTACCTAATTTGGGCACTGGTTTTAACTTCTGAATTTCAGAAGTCAGTAATGCGTGTGAAGCGTCTGAAAGTGTGGGTATGTGCCAAATTGATGAACCAAAATAATAATGATTTCCGATACGCGTGAAAGTGAAGGATTATACGGTCCGATTATACAATTAGATTAGGAAAAAATTACGTAAATGAAACCGAATAAAACAAGAGGGAGGAGGGGCGACAAGCTTGACCTTCGTAAAATGAGGGATCATCGCACGCAACATTTGAAAGGTTGAAAGGTATACATCCCATCCTTTAAATGGGGATATTGTTCTATAGAATAAAATAATTAATAAAATTAAATTGTTTGGGGTGCCAAAGTAAAGAAATAATTGGTGCAATTAATTTTTACGACATATTCCCATGATTGTATGAAAGAGAAGCTGCGTTATTACAAAAAAAAAAAAAAGGAGTGGTTTTAATAAAGAATAATAAATAAGCGATTCCTTCAGTCACTGAAGGAAAAAAAAATTTCTAATTATAATAAATGAAAAGTAGTTAGTTTTTCTTACGTAAATATCTTGTCTCTTGTACCAAAAAAAAAATTCTGTTAGATGATAACGTATCATTTTTCTGGGACTAGTCCTACCAAAATTTTAATAAATGGACCTTTTCCAGTTTGTGTACCGTTTTTCATATAATTTATTTTTGATTGGTCATACAACCGCCGTCGATTATAACAACTTTTTAAGAGAGGTAAGTTCTTGATAACCTAACCTAACCTAACCTAACCTAACCTAACCTTCTGTTTTACTCTATGCTGTGCCTAACAGAAGCAAAGAAACACTAGAAAGTTGCATAAAAGCCAACATTCTATGCTGTATGTAATGTACTGTAGAAAACGGTACATAAACTGGAAAACGTCCTAATAAATTACGTGATTGTACGTAGAACATTTTAATTTTTTATTTGACCGACTTCATTCTAAATTAAAACAGACATTTTATTATGAAAGGCAACGAGATTTTACAGTGTCAGACTATTTCTCGCTCCGATTGTTTTTGAATGCAACAGTAAATGTACTTGTACGTGCTTTTGTTCCAGTTTAATGAATCTGAATGGTTATCTGTGAGTAAATCATATGGAAATATGCGGGGGTATATTTTCATATAATTTAGATTTAAGGTAAACATCAAATACTTAAAATGAAGACAGTCATAGAAAATCTTTTTATGCCACAGTTAAGGCGTGACAAAAAACAACTTAAGGCGGATGATTATGACTTAATTTGAGGGCGCTTCTATTCTGCCTTAACTATGACATAAAAAAGATTTGAAATGAAGCATCATTTTAATTTCATGACTACTGAAATTGTGCATTCGTATAAATGCACAAAATCGACACTTTTTAAAGCCGAGATGTACTCATTTCACACTAACAGCTTACATATCGATAGTTTAAACACAAAATCTATTCTCATCAATGAATCATTACTTCAAAACATTACTGATACATTACTCTTTTGTATTTTCTTTTGATTTAAAAGAATGAATGCGAGTGATTCTCTATTTATGATAATAAAAACCCACTCTAATAGACAGAGTTTATTTTCACAACAGTTTCGATGCCCACTGGCATCCTCTTCGGATTCGTTTTTCTGTATCCACCCGAAGAGGATGCCAGTGGGCATCGAAACTGTTGTGGAAATAAACTGTCTATTAGAGTGGGTTTTTATTATCATATTTTGACCTTCACGTAGAAAAAAGTGAAGTTTTTTGCATTGGTTCTCTATTGTTTAGAATTAGGAATTGGTTGATAGATACATTAGTGATTTTTATCTTGTGGTAAATGTCACTTAAATTATATTTGTTTGACAGAGCACATGGCAACATCTTACGTATCAGGATACTTTTTTTTAAATTGCGCAACTTCGAGTACTAACTAAACGTTCGAGAATTCTACAGTACCTGTCATCCATCAAGATTTATCGTCAGAACTTGACAAATTTCTTAAAAGATCGCTTTCTATCCCGAGTTCAGCTCAATGATTTCCTACGCCAAATATTGGCCCTTGAAGAGGCCAGTCGTCAGCCTCTGCGGCTACTATGATTATGATAAAACCTCTTCCTCTTATGAAACATCTTCCTCCAGAGCAAGATCTGAGGAAAGATATTCATCGACCTACCGCGAGTCTCGTAGCGCTTCACCTTCACCTGACAGGGCGATCAGAGCTACTTCCGCAATACCCGATATCCATGACTACAAAGGCCGTCCACCGCGTTCCGTATCTGTACCTCCTTCAGACCAGGCGACAGAGTCGAAGCAACCTTATCAAATCCTCTCTAGTCACGACGTTTTATCTAAGCCCTTCCACAGATCTTACTACTATATAAAAACTCCACCAGAGTCTTCCAGTTATACGCCTCCCACGCACAAAAAGAGTTCACCAGAGTCTTCCAGTTATATGCCTCCCACGCACAAAAAGAGTTCACCAGAGTCTTCCGACCGTACACCCCGCGCATACGTACAAACCTCACCCGAGTCTTCCCACTATACACCTCGCGCATATGTACAAACTTCACCCGAGTCTTCCAGTGATACTGGTCGCGCATATACAAAATTTTATGATGAGCCCCACCATCCCAAATATCATTCGCACTATGATTATCACCCCCATTGGTACCCCTATTACCGCAGCTACAACACCAAGTACTACTCGCCGGTGACCGATCCATGTCACTTCCTCTACCGCTATCCATACGTGAGTTCCACCCTTTTACTACCAAGCTACATGCCACTTAGGCTAACATTCCCCTACGTATATGTTAGTTCTCGCCTCTATACTTAAAAAGAGGAAAATGGCTACCGTACCATTCATCTTGAAGCGAACATCGGGATGAAACTGGACAGAAAACGATAAATAAATTTAACACACGAAACCAATCAAAACGAAAATGAACGAGAATACATATATATTAATCGAGCTTCTATACCTTTAAATTTATTGTTAAATTTGTAACTTTTTCCATGCTAGGCATTTAGCAAACGATAAAATGACAAACTCTTCATTTAAAAATTAGCAAGTAATGCATGCAACTCCCTGTAAATATAGTAAAGTTTGAATTATTATTATATACAGTGCGTTCGAAAAGTCTCTTCGCACTCAACCAACGCTTTAAAAAAAGTGTTTGACAACAAGTGTAGACGAGTTGCTCTGTCCCTGCAAAATGGTGGAAAACACTTTCAACCATGCTGTAAAATCAAAAGGTTATGTAATAAAATCACTAAATCATGGTTGAATGAAAACATTGTAGTTTTTCAATTTCCTATGCGTTTAACATAGCACTGCGGAGAAATGTTTCGAACGCACTGTACAGTATATATTGTTCAGAAAATCACGTTTCTTGCTGTAAATACATATTGCTGACATTAATACGAAGACAAGTTAGTTTTCTCTGCATTTAATTTATTACTGAATAACTGTTTACTGTTAAGCCTGTTTACGAGTAATTTCACTTACAAAGAACTAACCATGCTTATCGTTTAATAAAATGTAAAATTAGGCAGATCTAAAAGGTAGCATTCATGTTCAAAGAAATCGCTAGAAGCTCAATATGCCATAAATGTTCTTACATAAAGCTAATTAAAATAAATACTTACAGTTGCCTTAAAAAATTGTGTTACGCTGCTATTGCACTACTAAATTAAAGAATAAAGCTAATTTTTAAGAGTCGATTGTACATACAAAAGGAATAAGTGCTAAACTACAGTAGCCTGTCATCTATTTGCGTACGAATTCAAATGAAATGTGTGCAACTTTTGTGTTTAATAAGGGTAGATTTTCCCTTTTTTTAAACAAAGAAAATTACATTGTAGAACATTAAATATGCAATTTTAATACAGGAGTGTTTGTGTGTGTTAACAATGTCACAATCTGAATACGGATGAAAATTTAAAAAGTGTCTGTAAGAATACGTTCTTCAGCAATAATTATTTAAACATTTATCATATACGTATATTATGGTATACGAGCACTGCTTATTTGTGGATAAATCAGCGCTTACTTCTTGATACTTTGTTCGTTTCAAACAGCGGAACATTATCATAGTTGAAAT
The DNA here is from genome assembly GCA_023014485.1 of Bathynomus jamesi. Classification (NCBI taxonomy): domain Eukaryota; kingdom Metazoa; phylum Arthropoda; class Malacostraca; order Isopoda; family Cirolanidae; genus Bathynomus; species Bathynomus jamesi. The sequence continues at coordinate 60,065 of JAJOZX010001931.1, forward strand.
TGGTCGAAACTTCTATAACATGTATTGAATTACGACTCTTATAGCATAAACGGTGTTTTTAAGCTTAGCTAAAGTTACGTTTTTTGTTTGTGACAGATTTCATTATAGTTTTCAATTAACTTTTTCCCCTATGTTCACATAATTTTGTTTGCAAAGTCACGTGTGCATAGATCATGAAGAATTTATTTCCTTTTCTCCTTTTCTCTTGTACGTGCGAAACTCTGTATACAATGATTTTTAATCATTCAAAAACCTTAAAATAGGGTTGTTTAATGTACTTTCAGACAATGATTTTATGTCAAGTTTTATGTTGTAATAAGTTGTTTTGGTGGTTATGTGATATTATAACAATTGTGCAAACTATAAACGAATAAAAATAATTACTCATAAATATTTTCATTATACAAAACTCCCTTAAACCTTTATATTCCAAAGTAACAATTTTTATTATGCGTGATGGGTCATTAATTATATTAAGGATTATGTACCAAGTCTTAATTATATATTTTTCTTCCTAAATGAAAATGAACGGGTTTATTGGCAGACCATAGTCCACATGAAAGAGCGCCTTTTTATTATTATTATTACACTGATAACAGAAAAGATGCAAATGCTTTGGTTCTGAATCAAATAAAGGTGAATACAGTATCCACTGAGTTATCCGTAATTGAGGGGAGGGGGTTTCATGATCACGGAAAACCCGATTTTAAAGTAACTCAGTATATCCCGCAGCCGCTGCTTCTCGCCACCACACATAGTATTATTCTATTAGAGTATAATATACAATTAAGTAATTTGTACTCAACACAAGAAGTGAAGATACGCGAGGCCGCAAGCGCACGTGTGTACTCTATGAAGCGCGGAGACACTGACTGAAGCGCATTGTGGTGGGATGGCGGGAGGCGAGCCGCGGATGTAAACACCGCACCAAATCACGATTAACTCTGTCATGATCACGGCTAAGTGTGCAATGGTCACAATTAGTAAACCACGGTTGAGTGAATCACGGATAGTCATTTCGCGAAAAGGGAAACGGTGTTACCCACTGAGGCACGGGCTTTGGCCGAAGTATAAATTGTATAGTGGATCCGTTCGATGGTTATTATTTGGGCTAAAAGTATGAACTTGAAGAAACATGGGCTACAAGTAGGATCCATATCGTCTCTTCAATGATGTTATAAATGTTATAGAGTAAGTACAGTGACTGATTAAAACAAATATTTACTTATAAAACTGAACTGAAAATGGCTTTTATGTCACACAAAATGACTCACTTATTAAACCCATCTTAAATTTACTTATATTTCTAATGGGTTTCCAATTTTCATACCTTATTTCACAAAATTCCTACCTACGTTCTTTCTTATGGTATGAAACGACTCGCGAGAAAATATCACATCTGTATACTGATTTGGCTTTACCAGTGTTGAATATTTTTAGAAAATAGTCACTTTGCATATAAAACAGCCAAATTACACGCGCGCGCGACCACACACACAAAAAACAATTTAGAGATTTCTTTCAGCTGAGGTAGCGTTTTCTCAACAGATGCCTGTCTGTGTCAGGTGATAGTTTTGTTATAAGACTTTCCTTTATTTATTCTACGCGACTGGGCATAATTTACTAACATATGAAGTCATATCAACTGTTTTATGGTAAAAGTTCGAACATTAAAATAATAGTTGTTTTCCCCTTACACTTTTTCGAAATTTTGCTTTTATTGATTGTTATTCCGAAGAGATTCATTGAAGTAAAGTATTTCCATCAAGTTTGTTTGTTTGTTTGTTTGCATTCTAAAATTACGGTTTCAAACACAAGCCCGAAGCAAGCTCGGGAAACGTTTGGATTTCTTGGAAATTTACGTCTTTAATGAGAAAGATTTAAAAGGTTTTTGCCGCTTGTCGTCGGTTGTTATAAAATATACAGCGGCCATCCGTGAAATTGCCCAGTTCATGAAATGTGCAATTGAAATAATAATACCACAAGATCACCAATTCTAATATAGTTTAGATTAAATCACTCGAGTAACACAAAAATGTAATGATGATGTTATTAAAATGTTCCGTCAAACATTTCAACATTACTGAAAAGTAGCGCATAACATTTTAAAACATTAGTGAAAGGTTGCGCACGTTATCAAATGACATTGAAAAAAACATGTTTAAATGTTGTTTATGATATTTTAATAACGTGAAAATGTGTATGTTGTGTGAAACATTGTCGTAACATTTTTATATACGTTTCAATAACACCATTAAAATATTTTTATAACGTTATAATGTTAGCGTCATATTTGAAAAACATTTTAAACATGTTTTTAACACGTGCGTGACTTTTCAATAATGTTAAAATGTTATATGCTCTCTCTCTCTCTCTCTCTCTCTCTCTCTCTCTCTCTCTCTCTCTCTCCTGAAATAGTTTCCAAACTCAATTTTGGCGTTAAAAGCTTCCCAAGAAGAATTAAAATTCATTTTTCTTTCAGCTTTTCAGAACTCTTTTTCCATTTCAGAGTTGAAATAATTTTACAAACGCATTCATGAAATAAGACGTGAATGTGCCGCAGACTTTTAAATAATAATCCTGCAGTCACGAGTGATTTATGCAAATTCATATACTTATGGAAATAATTTTCAACTATGCAATGAATAACGACGGTAATAAGACTAAGAATATATTATTATTATTATTTCTTGTGAAATGAAGTTCTTTCAAACCGCGTGAACAATAGTCGGAGCGATAGTTTTTAAACTATCATGACTGTTCCCGAATGACATAGACTACAATGATGTTAAATTCATAGTTTGTAACAAATGTTATTTTAAGCCTTTAAAAACGCTGACTTTCGTATTCAGAAAATTATGAAGACTTTAGAAATGCTTTACAAAATGTACAAATTATGTTTAAATTTGATACAAAGTTAATGAAGGAAATGGTTAATACATGAAATATCTGTACTTTGGACTTTTGAACGTGTAACGTTATGCAGTTATTGCTCAACGAAGTTAAGCGACGTCCATTCTGTTCAGTAGGTGGATGGGCAGTCGTCCTTCGTATTCAGATATAGCGACCATTAGATGGTTTGACTCCCGCGTAAAGCTGTAGTCTCCTCCGTCGCATGACCTGAAGGAGGTTAAACAACCTTGTTCAGGAATTCATGCGGGAATCACACAACGTTTCAAAGTTTGACCTTTTAATAAATATCTCACCTAATATTGAAAGTTAAACTCTATAGATTTACATTGCTATCACACACACACACACACACACACAAAATATATATATATATATATATATATATATATATATATATATATATATATATATATATATATATATATATATATAGAGATAGAGAGAGAGAGAGAGAGAGAGAGAGAGAGGAGAGGAGAGAGAGAGAGAGAGAGAGAGAGAGAGAGACTAAAAATATTTGGGTTATACCATTATAATGAAGATATTTGGTCTGTAAAGCTATGTGTAACGAAAGAAATATCTGGCAGCAGGTGAATCTTTCTAATTTTTTATGACTTTTGACTAAACAAGCGAAAGCTTGGTAAGTTCTCAAATCTCAGGTGGGGCGTTAGTCTCCTGTGACTATTTTTAGGTGAAGGTACGGCTATACACCACTTTATATTAAATACCTTTTTTTTAAATATTTTTTCGCTTCCAAAGTGATCTTGATGTAAATGTAATCACTCGTGACCACATACACACACATATATATTGATCGAAGTGGGCCAATGTGCGGCGGTACGCCATACCATCACTTTTTTTTAACTAACTGTTCTGCATTTCGGACTCTCATTTCAGAACATGTGAATAGATAAGGAGTAAAACAGAAATTGAATATGGCGGTATAAACAAAGCGGTGAAAGAAATAGTAAATTTTATGTATTTTCAAAGCCCGATTTTTATTTTTTTAATTAACGAGTGACTTTGGTTTTCAAAGATGTGTTAGTTAAAGGTCTTACCTTACAGTATGTTACCAAACGTTATGAGCTGGCTTCAAGGCTAGTTTCACACACACACACACACATTTATTATTATCATATATAATATATATATATATATATATATATATATATATATATATATGTGTGTGTGTGTGTGTGTGTGTGTGTGTGATTTCAAATGACAACTACAAAAAGGCGAAAAGGGAGTTATATATTAAAAAAAATAACATTAAATAATTTGAGTGAGTATTTTCGAAACTTCAAACGTTTTAATGCTCTTCTCTCGTCGTTATCTCAGTGCTTGTCAACATTTCCGATTCTTTAAAGAATTCTCAATATTTTAAAAGAAAATTCAACAGAAATAAACGTGTAACTATAAAATATAATTTTAAATCCTTGTTTGAGACAGATTAACGAGGTATATATTATTTTTGACTGTACCGTACAGTAAAAAAAAAATTAAATTTAACCTTAACGATTGGTTAAGTCGTGATACTTTCGTCAAAGAAAAAAGAAAAAATATTATATTACAATATTATTTTTGACTGTCCAGTAACTATGTATTACCCGAAGGGTAACAACAGCCTTCCGCAGGAACTACCAAAAATATTCCGCCCGTAGGCCGGGATATTTTTGCTACCCGCACGAAGAGCAGGGTCTCTGCTAGTACTTAATAATAATAATAAAAAAATTATTATTATTATTATTATTATTATTATTTTGTCAGAGAATGGCTTTACTTAATAATAATTTTTAAACTAAACATCTAGCCGTCAAATACAATAGTACAGAGTGGCCACAAAGTCTCTTTGCAGTGAAATTACAGCATATCTGCATGTTGCCCTTCTTTTTCATGCAAAGGGACTTTGTGGCCACCCTATACAAATAGCTATCAACTACATATATAGTTAAGATGACAGACAAATTTATCGATACTACTTTCATTTAAACTTTAAAAGGTTTGGTGTATTACCCTTCCAATTGAATTCTGAGTAACCGACAAACTGAAACTGAACCATCGAATGTCGCACCAACCTAACCTAACCTAACCTCACCCACAAACTCATTTGCATTCTTTGTGACAATCGATCGCTCAGCTAGTCGGCTCGCGAGAATTCTGACAGATAAGGAAAATTTACACTGATTTTTATCGATGGAACGTTTCGTAGACACTCTTATAACTTCATCTAACCTAACCTAAACTGACTTGACCTAACCTTATAACCCACATGATTCTTGTCTATAAAACGTTCCGTCGACAAAATGTCGTACGGTTGTATGGGAAGGAATATCATGGAAAAGTTTTTACCGGATAATAATAATAATAATAATAATTTAGGCTGTTTACCCTCCTTTGTAACGGCAAAGCTCGTGTGACGGAGGGGACGTACAGCTTTACGTGGGATTAGAACGGGAAGGGTGATCTAACGGGAAGGGTGTTGCAACGTGGACCGAAAAAAAGAAATGCACATATTCTGTTCATTTGGTTTTAAGACGTCAAAGAAAAAAATGTAAAGGCAATTTGTTATTCGATTGGTTTTAAAAAGAGAATCTGATCATTTCTTCGTTTTTTTTATGAGAAAATGAAAAATACAACTTTTTTATATTATATTTTCAAAGTTAACTTCATTCGGATTACGATGCTCAATATACGTAATAATACTTAGTCAAGACCAGAAAGTGGCACAGCGCTCAAGCCAACTAATACAGCCCTGCGCGTTAACTCCTGAATTATTATTATTATTACCAGCATCATCGGGAGTCGAACCTCCGACCTCAGTGTCTTCACTTTGCTTATAAGGAAACGGTGTTACCCACTAAGGTACCGGAGCTGGCCTCACTATACTTAAAAAAACGTTATACGTTCTCTATGAATACGATAAACTGGTTGATCGGGTTGTTCAATTTGTCCTACCGGTAATAAAGGTAATTGAGACACTATCCAAGCAAAATAAATAAAATACAAATTTAGTCAACTTCATCCATATTACTTGTTCAATGTACAGTCGAATCAAAGAGTCCTGTGATGAAACGCCAGGATTCTTACCGATAACTATCGTAAGAAGCAGTTTCATCAGAGGATTCTTTAGATTGACTGCATAATATCTAAAATTATAGACATTTATCCGCGTCACTACAATATTTATATTTGGTGGTTAGCCCTTTAATGGTCAGAGGTCCCCGAAACCGAGTAAAATCATCTGGCGTTGGCCAGAACAAAGGAGTAGAGTGTCAACAAAATAGTTAAAGGGTTAACATATCTTCCATTTGATGAGTAGACATTTGGCTTATGTTTACATTTAGCATCTAAATAATATTTGATATAATAGTTTATACTATTGAGATCAACTGTACTTTACCAAAGATGGAATGATGCTTGAACTAATACCTAAATCTTTTTACAGATCACATCGCAGCATCTTTCCTAATCACGGATTTCTTTCTCAACTCTGCGACCTCGAATATGAACTGAAGCGGTCCGGAGACGTTACGAAGACTAAGGAACGTGGGTCACCAGATTTCACCAAACCTATGAAAGATCCTGTTTACAACCCAGCTTTCCACGTTGACAAGCGTCCAATGTTTTCGTACGGGAGCTACACTCCTTCTTGCGCTAGGCCAATCAGTCGCAGCGGCTACCCGCTGTCAACAAACTATTATGACATTATAACTAAATCCCGTTCGAGAGCTCGCTCGGAGGAAAGGGTTGCTAGATCTATGTATGAATATACCAGATCTCGAAGCGCTTCACCACCTCCATCATCTTACAGGACGTACAGAGCTACTTCCATAATGCCTGAAACGCACTACTATGACGATCGTTCCCGCGCTGTCTCAGCGGTTCCAACAACCAAATACATCGAGCCGAGAACTGCACCCGTTCTTACCAGCTACGAAACGCTATCAAACCCTCGCCAGAGGGTTTTCTACTACACGAGAACCGCGCCGGAACCGTTCACCTATTCACCTCGTATAAAGTCAAGACCCGTCACGGACACCTATCTTCGATCACGATACCTTCCACCGGAAGAGGTAGGCTCGCTCACTCGAACACTCACTCCGAGAGATAACACGTATGCCCTTCATCTCCGTACGAGTCCTACTCGTACACGTCCTCGTACGGCAATCGATCGTTTTCCACTTACAAACCAGCTGATATACCGAGCACCCGTTCTTCACTGGGAAGCCCCGTTTCAGCAGCTCTGAGATACCCCGCACTGTACCCTGCCACCTTCCGCCATTCTAACTTTAGTGGTCTGAAGGCATGTTAAAATAAAAAAAGGACAACTGCACGTAAACTTGAACATTAAGTTCACTTGAAAATATAATAAATTGAATGTATTTAATGTAATCATACCTGTCAATTTAGTTCATGATTAGTTGATAAAATTTATTAAAATTTCTCATTCTGTAACTATATTTCGAACAAAAATTAAATTAAATGATTTTAGATTAATGAGAGAGGATATAAACCACCTTTTGTTAAATGGACTTTAGATTAGACTTGATTAATTGTCATTTTAGAAAACAGTCCGCTTTACACTTAATAGAATAGTACTACTAAATTAGTCCAACGCAATTACCGGAGGTCCTACCTTCATGCGAGATTTAAATTAAGGTCTATTAGAACTTGTATCATGTATCGAAAAATATCATTAGAACCTAAATAATGAAAGTGTCTTCACTAGAATCAGGGTATATGCTTTTTAGGAAATCTGCAGGGTGTCCACAATGTCTTGTCACCCCAATAAAATACTAACTGTGGTTTTTCTTTCAAACCCATTTGAAATGCGTGATAGCAGCAACTATACGATTGAACAACGCATATTGGCTAGTACCTGTGCCTATAAGCGACCACGTAATGGCAAAACCATTGAAAATACTCGTGCAGACTTCCAGGACAGATTCAATGGTGCAGTTCATCCAAAAAGGAGCTACACCATTGAATCACTCTTGGAAGTCTGCATGAATATTTTCAATGGTTTGGCCATTATGTGGTCGCTCATAGACACAAGTACTAGCCAATATGCGTTGTTCAGTTGTACAGTTGCTGCTATCGCACATTTCAAATGGATCCGAAAAAAAAACTAAAATCAGTTAGTATTTTACTGGGGTGACAAGACATTGTGGACACCCTGTACTATAACGTAATTTAACATGATAAATATTAGTCAAAGAAAAAAATTCACTCGTACTTCTCTGAATAACCTTAATGAGAAAAAATGAGATATATGAATACATAAGTATCTGGAAAGTAAAGATGTAGTTAATGATGTATCGCAGTAGTATAAAAAAGATAAAAATTATTGTTCAAAGATACATAGGATAAAGTTGCCAATGGTCGCGCATCGGTTCTAATGTTTCGCATTTGACTTAAAAAAAACTCCCCACAAAATACTGTTACAGTGAATGAAATAAATTCACGTCAAACATTACTTCTAGTCAGGGCCGTTTCTAGCCATTAGGGGGCCCTAAGCAGTATACCCATTTGAGGCCCCACCCCTCCATCCACCAACTACTACATCACCTCAGCACACACATACAAAAAATGGCTGTGTTAATAAAAAACAATTATGAAACAATTTTAGTGAAACATTTATGTCCAAAACAACAAATATGTACTTTCGGAAGACAAACAGAAAAAATACTCTTCATGAAATTCCTGAAAATTAGCTTATACATTATTTAGAATAAATGACACAGAACTATGTATAAAAAAATAATGCAATTATCAACTACCAAACAATTACTAACTCTACGATACAATCGTGTAATAGCTAACAGTTATACAGAACAGTTTATATCTTCAAAATTTATGCCTCCTAGATTTTTACTGGGCGGAATCATCAATAACATCATCATATGAAATCTCCCTGCCCAACAATACTAGAAAAATTAAGCATTTAGGAAAGTATAAGCATATAGTAAGAATAAAGTTAAATAACATAGAAATAAGATCTTACAATAGTTATTTACACATAACAACCAAAACGTTTCGTTTGTCTCCGTTTTATCACATTTGTCTCATACAAAAACTTTAATTAATACGACAATAATAATAATACTAATAATAAGGATAATAATAATAATAATAACAATAATATTAATAATAACTTCAGCTATATTCCTATTCTTGCCCACTGAGCTATGACCTGGGAGCCTGTCTATGGGCCCCGTAGTAGCAGCGGGGCCCTAAGCGGCCGCTTAGTCTGCTTATGCCAGGAAACGGCCCTGCTTCTAGTGACCAAGTTAACTGTAAAGTAAAATTTATGTCAAACATTACTTCCAGTAACTTCGTTACTAAAAATAATGTTTCACATGAATTTTATTTCCTTCACTGTAACAGTATTTTGTGGGAAGTTTTTTTTGAAGTCAAATGCGCGACATTAAGACCGATGCGCGACCCTTTACCCAAAATGAAATTAGGTATTATGATGCTAAATGTAGATGATATTTATAATGTATACAACACTGCTACTACTCGATTATCTTTTCTTTTCCACGTGCAATTAGCTGATTTTGAAGTGAATTCGCTTTGCTCCCACGTGACCTTACTTTAGAACAATGGATGAAGAACGAGTATATTTAGTTATACATATTTGCGCTCATTTTATTGTCGAACTAAAGAGATATAATCATATAGGTTTGTAGACCAACGATCGACCCTTGGTCTCGAACCAATTGGAATTTAAACACGAAACAGAATTAATGGATGACTCTCGTGAGCACCTGTCCTCAGTCACGTTCTTCATCTAATTTTAATTTGATGTTCTTTACGCTTAGCTTTTGTTATGAATAAGATTTTAGACCCTGAATCTGTTTCCCTTTAGATGTTTGTAACTGTAAATAATTATATAAAAAAATTAATAGTTTTAATATTATGCGTTTGAAATTTTAGTTCTGTATTTATTTATCGTCCGTAATTTAATAATAGCAACAGTTTTTGTTATGTATAAAGTGAATTTAGGAGACATCAATTATAAATTTTAAAGATCTTAATTGTGAAACATATTCTCGTATATGAAACACTTAAAGAAAAAGAATCAAAGCATGAAGAAATTAAGTATTAAAAATCATACGCCTAAGAAATAATTATGAACAGTGTAAGCAAATAAAAATTATTATTCTTAAAGATCCTATTTCTTTAAATGTCTTAAACTACGAAACATTCCTAAGTTAAATTTGTAAATATAACATTCAATTTGGTTTAAGAATAAGGTTTAACAGAAACGAAGTTTAACGTGTAAAGTGGGCCTATAAAGACAAATTTAAATATATTCAGATGTCAACAACAAAAAAATGTTGCCTAATACAGGAATTTACTACTGAAAATACTCAACAACCAAGTTCTCAGTTTTCAACTTCGATGTTAACAGTAGTTTAAAGAGCTTATTTCAAATACTAACTCATTTTATATTTTATTTATATTGTTTTCTTAAGTTTATTAAATCTTTTGTTTGATTTTTAGTTTTTGTTTTTACATTTATTCGACCAGTATCCTCTATTCCTAGAACAAGAGGACGGCCTCTTCCCAAATTTGGCCATTCCCACTTGATTGTTTGCCCTAAAGTGAGAAATCCACGAGTGAGGATCTAAAAAGGAGGCAATTCTCAAACCGATCCATTCTCAATGTAGTAATTCCCATTTTAATAATTAAATTTTTCATAGAAAATACACTTCAAAGCCGAAACTGAGTCACGGTCTCTTTTCACCCTTTTTCGAGTTAGGAAACTTCCAAAATTTCATCGAGTGCGAAGTAATCTAGGAAACTTAATAAACAATTTCTCGTCCATAATAGCAATGAAATTTAACTACCTACGGTATTAACTACTGTGTTTTCAAAATCACAGTTCTACAGTATCCGTGTGTCCCATAGTACTTCTACCAAAGTATATATATATATATACAGGGCGTCCCAAAAAAATGTATACACACTTTAAATAATTATAAAGGCAGTGTTTATTAAAATACATTTCATTTTCAAAATGTAATAGAATCTACAGACATTATTTAATTGTTTTGTCAACGCCTGTTTTCAAACTGACGTCCGTTCTGGTCCAGGCACTGCTGATAACGCGAAGCAATGGAATCGCAAACATCACGAAACATTTCGTTTGGTATTTGTGTGCATTCTCGTTCAATGGCTGCTCTCAATTCAGCGACTGTTGCAGGTTTTATAGCGTAGACTTTGTCTTTTAAGTATCCCCATAAAAAAAGTCTAGTGGTGTGAGGTCTGGTGAACGCGGAGGGTATTCTACGAAACCCCTTCGTCCAATCCACATCCACATCGTGCCAAGTACCACTCGCAATACTCCACTCTTCGGTCCGGATCATCATCTTCATTAATAGCATGGACTAATCTTGGAATGTAACTTTTCCATTGACAGCGCTTCAAAATGCGTTGGACAGACGATTCTGAAATTCCTACCTCACGACTCGCTTGCCGCACAGATTTTCTTGGACTTTGGTGATACGTTTCCAGTACTCTTTCTTGCTTTGTGGGGCTTGTCGATGTCCGTGGTCTTCCGGAACGCTTCTTGTGGACATTCTGAACAGTTCCATCGGCTTCAAACTTATCTCTAATTCGAGTGATGGTAAGTCGCGTTGGTGGATCTGTTTGAAACTCCCTCCTAAACTGTCTTTGCACTTCAACTGCGTTTTCACACTTCCAGTAGCATTTTAGAATGAATTTCCTTTGTTCAAAGCTTAGTCTGACTGCCATTATTAATTCTAATGGGTTTAACTTGGAAAGAAAGAAACATCAATTGAGCTATCAGCTGTTAAAGTGTGTATACATTTTTTTGGGACGCCCTGTATATATATATATATATATATATATATATATATATATATATACACTAACGTAACTAAACTCCACCCACTTTGAATTAATGTTTGCAATACTACTTTTGAAAAATTTCATTGTACAGTATTCGCAACTGTTCCTAACGTCTAGGTTACAAAACTACATAGTTTCATCCTTTTTAACTTTAAATGCATGTTTTCCTGTTGAAATTTTATAAAACTACCACCGTAAGTTGATAACCAGTATGATATTTCTTAAACATCCTTTGACAGACAAAAAATTCATAATTAAACAGTAACTTATTATTAAATTTGATAATTCATTCATAGTAAATAATTTGCGTTTATACTAGTTTAGAGACCATCAAAAAATAAAAATAGAACATTACTAGAAATGTAAAATACATCATTACATTTAGAGGCGATTGTCAAACCATTTTTTTAAGTTTGATTACTTCTATCTACACACACACACACACACATATGGCCTATCTAGCATTAAACCTTAAATGGTACACTGAACTCTATTCTTAATTAAGGCCACCTACTTAAGATAAACGTAATTAGATTAGGCGTAAGTTGGTCATATAACCTTAGATTTGCTTCCGCCCAGATTGTTCATTCTAATGAAGGTCAAGCTTATCACTCCGCCTTAGACCTACAGTTTAACGTGGAATCCGAACCACGCCCCACCAGCAGCCCAGCGTCTTAACCATTAGGCTACTCAGGGTACCCATTTATCTACCAACCAAATTTTTTTATTGTGTGGAAGGATGAACAGCTGGGTTTTGCTGCACGCCGCCTGCTGTCACCGCGTCTCGAGCCCGTGGCCGATGGATTCGTAGTCAGCGATGCTAACCACTACACCACCGTCCACCGAGGCGCATTTACTTATAACTATAAAGTTTCGCGAGTCTTGGGTAAGCTTGATCCGTATCTTTATGTATGGCATAAGTTAGAGCCGCTAAACTTATCACAAATAAAAAAGATGTTTGAAACACTCATTTCAAGACTAAACCAAATGCGGAGTACATAAATCCAATAGTATATTAACATATTTATCAATTATTACGAAAGAAATCTTTTATAACTTCAAGAGCCTAATCATTTTCATTAATCAATAAAGTAAAATAAATATCATCAACTGTTGCCGCAAAATAGAAGTCAACATCTTCCTTCCTTGAATAATCAATTTTAAAATTAGAAAGAGCTGTTTTGAGCAGAAAACTGAGATTTGTTTATAAAAAACCTCTGAACAGTTAGCTAGAACAACGTGAAAAAAGTGTTAGCAGCTGACGAGGAAGCTTCTAACAGTGGCTGTATCCTCCAGCGCGACACAACGCGAAGAAGAGGCGACGTCAAACCGAAACATCAACGCGCTGGTGGCCAAACTTCCTCAAATCTCCGTGCAGCGGGCTGTCTAAGGTTGGCCAGACTGGCAGTCAACGGCCTGTTGCGTGGCACGGTCAGAGTGCCGATCGGCTCCCGGGGCCGGACCTATTCTCAGCGTGCTATTTTTTCATTTACGGGGAGCAATTGCGTGCTCCCCGGACTACTTTTACTCTCCGGCGACATTAAGACTAATCCAGGCCCCATTACAACTTACACATGTCACCATACACAAAGACATAGACACAATAGCACCATGAGACACATACAGAAGTATAATATTAACATATTACAGTACAACGTAGATGGCCTCACAAACAAAATCATGCAGCTTAGGGAATTCGTACAGAAACAAAACACTCACATAGCACTTATACAAGAAACAAAACTAAAACGCACACACAAAACACCCACCATCCCTGACTTCACGGCGATCCGTCAAGATCGTACTGGGGGTCACGGGGGTGGACTCGTCACTTACATACGTAAAAGCATTAGCTACACTGATGCCACCCAAAACATTACAAACACAATCCAAGCAGATAACACGATAGAAATACAGGCAGTTAACATTAAAACACGCGCAAAACACACCACACTAATCAACATTTACATCCCACCAGATAGCTCACCTCAGGTGCCAGCCAATTACAATCCACAGTTACACAATCTGGCTTCTCTCACTAATGTCATCTTAGGAGAAGACTTCAACGCTAAAGACACTAGTTGGTACCTGCACAACCAAAGCAACATCAGAGGCGCCGACATAGCCACGCAACTAAACAGCCTCTTCATTCTTAACAATACAGAAGAACATACACACATACCACATCAAGCAAGATACTCAAACTCCTCCCCAGACATAACGTTCTGTTCCCCCTCACTAGCAACACATACATACTGGAGAACAGAAAAACAACTGTCATCAGACCACCTGCCCATCATCATTACAACACGTTCTACACTCTGCCCCAACAGCCTTAGGCACACTTACAGAAATTACAAGAAAGCTGAATGGGAACAGTTCAAAATACAGACTGAGGAACAATTCACCACATTAAACAGCACACACATCATAAATATCAATACAACACTCAAGACATTTAATCAGATCATCAATAATGCAAACAAATACATACCCAAGGGCAACATTAGGAAATACATACAACCCAAATTACACTAGAGAAATAGCCCACCTCATAAGGCAACGTAACAACCTCAAACATAACACACAAACACCACACACAGAAACCATAAAACAGCAGATACAACAGCTCAACACAGAAATAAGCAACAAACTCAAAGAAGAACAAACAGAAACATTTAGAGAATTCATAACAACACTAAACCACTCCACAGATACATCCAGGCTATACAAGACTATAAACGGCATAACCCACTCTAACAGCGGCATTCACACCTCACACGCGGCTATCTGCCGCAGCCAAAATAATATCCCAACATATACACAACAAGCTAACATTCTAGTTAATCACTACGCAAAGATAAGTCACTTAAACAGAGACAACAACCAGAAACACGCAGACAGACAAACAGCCAGACACAAGAAAACCTACAGACTCGACACGACCATTACACCCTTCAATACAGACCAGACCACCAAGATCATCAAAAACATTAAGAATTCGAAGGCTACTGGACCAGACAACATATCTAACATACACCTTAAACACTTGGGCCCACAAGGAATACTAGCTCTCACAAATATCAGCACATATTCATACCAACACTGTATTATTCCTGACATATGGAAACAAGGTAAAATTATTACACTACTCAAACCAAACAAAAATCCAACAGAACCAGCTTCCTATAGACCCATTACTCTACTATGCACACCTTCCAAAGTAACAGAAAGACTAATCTTACAAATCACCAACCCACACATACCACTATCGCCTACTCAACATGGATTCAGACCTCACCACTCAACCACGACATTACTCACTAACCTCACGCAGCACATCATGGATGGCATCAACTCCAGAAGACCAGCTCAACGTACACTATTAGCAACAATAGACATTAGTAAAGCATTTGATGCTATCCCACGCTTCCCTCTCATAAAGAAAATACTCAACACAAACATGCACAATAACACCAAAAGGTGGCTGAGCAACTATCTCTCAGGAAGATACTCACATGTCACATTTAATGGCAAGTCATCCAAAAACAAGCTTTTTCCGAACGGGGTCCCTCAAGGCTCTGTTCTCTCACCAACACTCTTCAACTTATACATGCATGACAATCCAACACCCATAGATAACAAGCTTACCTTATCATCAGATGCAGATGATATCACTCTAACATCCACCCACAACAACATCGACACCGCTACAAATAACCTACAAACATACATAAACAGTATACAAGACTGGCTCACACACAATAGACTCAAAGTAGCGCCCACAAAATCAACCATCACCTTGCTTACAACCAACACAAAAGAACACCAGGTAATTCCACAGCTTACACTAAACAACATCAACATTCCACACAATCACAGAACCAAAATACTTGGTGTCACATACAACGCATCATTATCTTTTGCAAACCACATTCAGGACATTAAAACCAAATGTACGTCAAGACTTAACACGCTTAGGGTACTAACAGGCACAAACTTTGGACACCAGCAGGAAACAACATCACTCATATACAAACAATATATTCGCTCAGTTATGGACTATGCTAGCCCATGCTGGGCACCCATTATCTCAAACACACACATAAACACCTTACAAACAATACAAAACAACGCACTTCGTATCATTACAGGATGCACTCAAACAACACCAATAGAACACCTGCGCACAGAAACAAAAATACTAAAAGTTAGGGAACATTTAGACATGAGGGGAACACAATTCATGGCAGCAGCGACAACTAACCCACAACACCCTTGCCACTACATGTACAATCATGCACCAACACCTCGCACCATTAAGGTAACACCAGAGAGACATTATAACCAAATACTTCATTCCATACCACGCCCCACAGACATCACACAGTACAGAAAACACATACACACACACCTAACCCACAAAGCACTGACACGACTCGGTCCGAATGCGGTCCTAGGTGCGAAGCCGCCACCCATTAACAGGTCAGAGATCAGCCTGAGCAGATCGGATCGAGTTAACTTAGCACGATTCCGATGTGGACATCACCCCAACTTACGGACATATAAACACAGACTAGACAACTCCATAGACGACACCTGCCACCTGTGCCAAGACACACCACAAACAATTGAACACATTATGACGGACTGTACCGCTCTAGCACAACTCTAGCACAACAACGAACACAACACAACATCACTAGTGCGCTGAACCTCTGGTCCACTCCGGAGAGGGCGATCGGTTACCTGCGTGCCGCCGGCTTGCTCGATCAGGGTGGGCTGATCGGCTAAACAACAACAACAACAACTTACAAAAATATCACAGCCATCAAAATTTTGAGCTTTGCATTCAAAATCAGTGAGACAAATATTGTGAAGCCTCTCAAAATCTGTCTCGTGAGCTTAAAATTTTTTTCATAATCACTTCTATGAAATTATTTACGTTATAATACGAGCGTGGATTGTCTCTCTCTCATATATATATATATATATACATATAGTATGTCCCACAAAAAAGTACACCCAACTTTAGATTATACTTCTTCTTCTTCTTCCGCAGCCTTATTAGCCCACTTCTATGTGGGGTCGCTGTTGCAGATCCTTCTTCTTCATTCACTTCTGTTTTGAGCCACCTCTTCCTGCAGTCCCTTATCACTATCTTTTTTCAGTCTATCCCGCCACCTCATCTTAGGTCTACGGTCTACCTCTTCTTCTCGTGTCTGGAATTTCCATCCTCAGCATCCGTCGTCCCACATACTCCTCCTCCCTCCTCTGGACATGCCCAATGCCCATACCATCTCAATCTCTTTTCCTGTGCCTTCTTGGAGATTTCCGTTACTTTTGTTGTTCCTCTTGTTATAATGGATCTGCATTCATAAGGTTTCGGCAAAAGTTTTACGGCCGGATGCCCTTCCTGCCGCCAACCCTCCTCCTTTCTCCGGGCTTGGGACCGGCTGAGACTTGGGCTGGCTTGCCCACTCCCAGGCGGAGTGGCAGATAGATTGTACTAACTCCTCCAAAAATTGAGATATTTCGGATCTGTTTGTTTGATTTAATATGGCAAATTATTCTTTGTTAACTTTCAAATTTATTCATGTTTAAACGATTTAGTGTTTAAACATCTGCTTTTAACTGAAGGGTACA
>JAJOZX010001931.1:82500-177500 GCA_023014485.1 Bathynomus jamesi
CTGCTTTAATCTTCCAGAAATTGTCCGCGCAGTTAGATGTTCGAGTGTTCATTTCGTTGACTGGGATACACTCAGAAGAAATAGAACTGACTTTTGGGCTTCAACTGATCAAGTTATTATAAGACACTGCTCCTGCACACACCCTTTATGATCCAAGAATCAAAACACTGCTGTGACACTGCCTTATCCTCCTAAATTAGGCCTATCTTCACCCAACTCAGCACCATGTAATTTCTGCCTCTTTTCCCGAATGAAAGCTCTCCTGAAAAGGCAATCAGGTGAAGGAAGGTAATTTAAATGGCCGCTGTGTAGTAGTAAAGATTTTTTTTGCGTGTGGGTAGGGGAGATTTTAAGTGGCTGCCAAGGCAGGTTTTACCCTAGGCCTTAATGTGAATTCTTGAAATATCTTTGATTCAGCTGACGATATATATATATATATATCGTCAGCTGAATCAAAGATATTTCAAGAATTCACATTAAGGCCTAGGGTAAAACCTGCCTTGGCAGCCACTTAAAATCTCCCCTACCCACACGCAAAAAAACCCTTTACTACTACACAGCGGCCATTTAAATTACCTTCCTTCACCTGATCGCTACTGTACCCAACGATCATCATTTATCTAAAGTACACAATTATTCGATAAAATGGCATGTTGGACAGTCTCAACTGGCTCATTTTCCTCGCAAACTTACAAAAGTTGTTTATAAAAATGTTTTTTAATCCAACACAAAATATTTGAGAGCAATTTGAACAAGATTTAAAAGACATTTAATGATGCATGCATGTACTTATACAATATACAGTACAGTATATGCGATTTAAATTAAAACAAAATGACCGCCGTATAACCTGTATCGAGAGGCCACCTATATGTAAAGTTCATGATAACCGTTTCCCTTGGTGGCCTTTATACACAGGTTTTACTATTTTATCTTAAAAATACATTTTTTTTAACGATGTTAGAAGTGGCGGGTCTTTCCTGTTTCATTAACTGTTTCCGATTTTTATGAAAACAACGTGATACGTACAGTTTTTCACGCTGATTTCAAAATTATAAACCATTTCATCGAAAAATACTTAGGTTAGGTTAGGTTAGGTCTAAAAATAAGTTTTTTCGAAATGAAAGTAAATTATAGAATACTACAAAAAGTACTAGAACGGTGTAATCACTGCAAGCATAGGCTAGGCTATTTTTTAAACGGTGGCGTTGCGCATCTATTTTGTTCTTCCGCGGCAAGCAAGCATAGGCTAGGCTATTTTTTAAACGGTGGCGTTGCGCATCTATTTTGTTCTTCCGCTGTAAGCATAGGCAGTGGCGGTTCCTCATATGGGCAATATGGGCAGCCGCACAGGGCGGCATTTGTGGAGGGGCGGCATGAGCGCCTGCAAAAAAAATAAAAATAAAAATAAGAATAAATAAATAAAGAAATAAAAAAAATAAAAAATAAAATAAAATAAATAATAAAAGATCAATAAATATATTTTTATTAATAAAAAACCATCTATTGCATTTTCCATAAACCTTCCCATAAAAGACCTAAACAATGCAAAATGCTTCCAGATTAATATTATTGGGAATAAAGGCCCATACTTTAACATATGTAATGTTATTTTTCTGGGTTTGGTTAAATAGTGAAATGTATATTATGAAGCATCTGATGAGCCCTTGATTGATGCTTTGAAGAAGCTGGAGGTGACATTTTTCAATGCAGTGGTTGATGCTGCAACATCAGCCATTCAGGAAAGATTTTCCACGTTGGAAATTGTGGGAGAGAAGTTTGGAGTGCTGACACATTTCCAAAATCTCACATTTGAGGAGCTGACAGAACAATGTGTGAACCTTAGTACTACACTACACTTTAAGGGACAATCTGACTTGGATGGCAGAGAGCTTGCACAGGAGCTGAAGAACTTGCCTGACTTGCCATCAAAGACCATATCCTTGCTTGAACTGCTGACATTTATCCATGAAAGGGAACTCTCTGAAATATATCCAAATTTGTGGACTGCTCTCAGAATTGGTCTTACTCTTCCAGTCACTGTTGCTGAAGCAGAGAGGAGCTTTTCAAAGCTGAAGCTCATCAAATCCTACCTGAGGTCAACTATGTCACAGGAACGCCTTACCGGTCTGGCCATCATCAGTATAAATCATACAATTGCTGAGCAGATTTCATATGATGATTTAATTCATGACTTTGCATCAAGGAAGGTAAGAAGAGTCAGGCTTTAGATGGCAGTTGTGCTGTGGTGCAATTTATTTTGTTTCTTGTTCAAAGTGTAGCATAATAATTACCCTCTCTTAAGTGTCTTATTCTATTTATGTGATAGAGTATTTGTACAATTTAGAAATTTGATTCGCTAGTTTATTTATGGCAGTTGTGCAATTTAATTTGTATTTTTCCTGTTCATAGTATCATAATTACATTCTCTTAAGTGAGTTATTCTATTTACGTGATGAAGGATTTGTAAAATTCAGAAATTTGAGTCTTTGTTTTGGTTCTGAAGTTCCAACAATTAGTCCAATAAAAAGTTATTTTGTGAAAGAGTTATGTCTGTCCTTTATTTTGGGGGGATTCGAATGTGTGTGTGTTGGCGAACAGGGGGGGGGGGGCGCTGAAGGTGAGGTTCGCCCAGGGCGTCATGTAAGCTAGGACCGCCACTGAGCATAGGCTAGGCTATTTTTTAAACGGTGGCGTTGCGCATCTATTTTGTTCTTCCGCTGCAAGCATAGACTATAGTTCATCTTTTTACTTTCCAATGACTGACAAATTTAATTTTATAGAATTATATAGGAAGACTGAGACAGAAGAAAATGCAGTAAATTTTTTACAAGAATATAACTTAATACCGAAAGAAAAACAGTGTCCTAGAAAACATCAAATGCTAATAAGCCTAACTTAACCTACCCTAAGTATTTCTCGATGAAATGGTTTATAATTTTGAAATCAGCGTGAAAAACTGTACATATCACGTTTTCATAAAAATCGGAAACAGTTAATGAAACAGGAAAGATCCGAAGTGGCTATGCTAAGTCAAACTTATTAATTTATAACTTGAAGTAACGATTTGGCCTTGCATCATTGCAATTTTGGGCCTACATTATCCGAGTTAGTTTAGCTGAGGCAAACTCAGACTTGAGCCTTATTCAATCTTAAGAGTGGGATGGATTCTTCATGGAGTTCTGAAGTTAGGACCCAACTGCCTTGCATTAAGAGTCCAGACGAAGAGCTAAGTCTGTATAATCCACTATACTAATCATTCGCGTTTGTAAACAAAATCAGAAACAAATCGCAATTAACCTACCCTAAAAAGTTAAAGGCAAAAATGGGACTTCAAAGTAACCGCATTGTAAGTTTCAAGCTATTAAAGTTTTAAGATCAAATTTTAAGATAAGCTAGGCTAGGCTAGACTACAGGGTGTCCCGTAAGTCTGGACCCATAGGGATTTATAATATATTTTTTTATTGTTATTATTATTATTTTATTATTATTATTTTTTTATTATTTTTTATTATGATTTTTATTTGTGGGGCCACTTGAAAGCCAAAGTGTACGAGGTCAAACTTCAGAACATTTTCCACCTTAAAGCACGCATTGTGGAGGCGTGTCAAGAAATTTCTGCGACTGTGATTCAGAAAGTGCTGTCGCAGTGGAGATTGCGTCTTCAACTATGTGTGCGACACAACGGCGGACACTTTGAACAGATTATGCAATAAATTTTTGGACTATTTTGTAATTTTATTATTTTTCCCTATGGGTCCAGACTTACGGGACACCCTGTAGTTTACTTATTACGCTAAAAACTATTAATTAATCAAAGTTTAGTTTCAAGACTTGTAAAATAGCCTATGGCTTGAGCAAAAATATAAATAAAAGGCCTCATTACTTTGGTTTCATTATAATCTCAGAAATGCGACATAAAAGATTTTGGGTCTATCTTAAATGAGCTAATGAAAATAGGCCTAATTATTGGCAAGACTACAGAACCAGGGCCCAATAAGTAGCTTAAGTAACTTAAGCATAAAGCCTACTTAATATTGTCAGGCAGGAAATGACATTAATTTGCTTTTTAAAAATAAATTTATCTCGGTCTAATCAAACTGAGATCACAAGGTAAATCCACATTTGCATACAACCCCTCCCGTGTAAATATCGCATGTCTGGTGAATACATGGTAGCCTAATATCCAGTCTACTAGTATTTCATTTCTACACTGAATTTTAAATGGATACACATTTAATAAATTTCAAGAAACTGGACAGGAAGTAAAACATTTGTCATTTGTACCCTTAGCTGTGCCCTTAGGTCGTAGGATAACGCAAAATTTGATGTTCGTACACTACTCGGTTTTAGACACACACACACAAAGGAAAGTGACTACTACTTTAATTATTTTGTCATGCTACCAAATCTAGTTGTCACGTCACGTTGCTAGTCCAACGCATGCGCACTCCTACCACATTCAATTATAGGACAATCCCGAGAACTCTGATAATCACAAATCTGTTATGGCATATTTCCTTTTCAGGAATTTAATAGCTTTATTAAATCTGTAAATTCAATCACATTATTACACTTTGTTTATAGGCTTCTTTAAACAAATTTTACGGTTCTCATACATTGATAACATTAAAAACAGTGTTCAGAATGTTATACAAGTTTCCTAAATAAATAAATGGTGGGTATTTTTAATTTTTCACCATGATCACATAGAAAAAACCCAGGATATATATAGGCAAAAATGAAGCTTTCAGATTTTTTAATAAAAGAGGAAAAATAAAGAAATCTCATCGCATCATCCAAACTCCAATTAGTAAATTCCCCGAAACAAATATCTGAACAAACCCTCGACAGAAATTAACATACTTTCGAGCCTGGATAAATTTAAAGAACCCCTCCTATTTTCTCTTACGGGCGTGTTCTAGCCCGGACCATCTTTACTGGGTGTATACCTTTATCGACGGCCCTGTACCTGATCATTAATGTGTGGGCGTTGTTACATGGCGAAGGCGAAAGCAGACGGAATATGGCTACAGGACTGGTTGCAGACCGGTCACGAAAAGTCCGAGTTCTTGAACTAAGGAAACCAGTTTATAATTTTTCATACATAGAATCTCAAATAATTTTCATATCCAAATCATTAAGGCCTTGAGCTTTTGAAAGATAACTAGATTCTGTCAAAGACCTCTTGATGATGTGATGCAGGGAATCTCTCAACCCAATCGACAACGACGTTCGGTGTACATAATGTGTCCGCTCGTGTACTATGATGATGATCGGCGTAGTATGCCGGTTGCACGTTAATCGTACAGCAGTGAAAAAGTTAAATTGTAATTCAAAATATTTTCAGTAATTTAAAAAAGGAAGTACTGAACATGAAAAAGGTCACCATTATTCAACAGGATAAAAATAGTGAGGCTCGGTTCATAAACGAGTTTATAAATGAAAGTAAGGCTGAACTCGTACACGAGTTTGTAATTGCGGACAGTGTAAAGGGGTTTTCAAGGGATGAAACATAAAAACTTTATAAAATTTTAATATTCGATAAATATACTCTATTTCTTCGTAACTATTTGAATAACGTCTTCGTCGTGCATAACATGATGAACACCAACTCTTTGGGGACTGAACTTCGTACTGGTGCCCTGCAAAGGAAAACAGAATAGCTTATGTCAAAAGTTTATTTGAAGTCAATTCTGAGAACTTTTAAGCCCGTATGAGAAACGGGGATATTCGAGAGGTGCAGACTGCAGTGTGACACTAATATGCAAGAATAGAGGAAAATGTTCTACATCGATACAAGGTCACGCGAGAAGAATGAATGATGACAGAATTGTGAGAAAGGTGTATACTGTAATATTTAGTGCGTCGGTTTCAGAAGCAAAGAAAGATTTCATATAAGATGGAAGGATGTAATTAGTAAATGTGTGAATAAACGTTGAGTTGATGTGTGATAAAAATTAACACGAAACAGCGGTTTGTGAGAGGCTCAATGGAGACGATCTCACCCGACATACCCCTGGAGGAATGACCCCCAACCTTGTTATGGAAAGCAACACTAAATCCCCGATGTCGGGGTAACTTATACCTGGTGATTTTTGTGTATCCTCGGATATGTAACTTACTTTGGGCGTATCTTGTCTTACATTCAAGCGTCGTGCTCATCCCATAAAGAACAGGAAATGGTTTTTAAATATCTAATGTATACAGTTTTAACGGTTAACACTTCTACAAACTTTTGTTTTCATTCCTCCAAAACTATTTCGTCGTCAGTTCAGTGTTAACAAAGTCCAATTTTTTTTTTTTTAAACTTGTGCTATTCACCTGAAATCTGAAAGCAATATATATATATTTTTTTTGGTTTCAAAGTATGACCGCTCATGGCCACCAAAAGAAAGGTGGATAGCAGAGCGAACTATGGAACAGCTAACGGAAATGAACAATAAACGGCACGCACGCACTTGAACATTGGTTCTAAATTCCTGCACTGCACCTACCCCGTAGAGATTGGTAAATGGATTTCTAATAATGAATGAAGATAAATGTTAGTGTATTAGTTTTTGCCCGACTTTCTATTATTATGCCTTTGACTTTCTCAACACTTAAACACTTACCCATACGAGAGCGTATTTAAAAACCGCTGCGATAGACCTATGAATGGAATGACAAACGTGTTCCACTGTAGCTCCATTACGAAGAATAATTGGGTCGCTAAAATCGGGCGCTCGGCCAGGTTTCTTTGTATAGATTCGCAGGAGGGAGAGGGATTCCCACATATACTCCAAAAGGTAATCTAAATTGAGCTTCATATTACAACTGAAAAGTAATGTCATATAATCAGCTTCCTTTCTGGTAACCAGAATAATTTATATATTTTTCATTAAATTCCCCATTAAAAACTAATTCTGACCATCCCAATGAAATTAAATTGAATTTATGGTTTATTTTACAATCCAAATGCGCCCTCATTCAAAACCAGTATGGGCCTATTGCAACGAATGAATAGTATTATAAAGCGTACGAAGGCACATACAGTAGCTTTAACACAGAATTATGCATTTTATTTTTTATATGATCCTTAAGGTAAAATCACTTCCTCACCTGACAACTAGACAATTAGACACGCTGGCAATACGATCAACCTCTTCAATGGAAACTTGATCAATCTTATTGTAAACATAAAGGCAAGGCATATAAATTCGATTTCCTGATATCACATCAATTAACTCATCGGCATTACAATCCTCTCGAAATATAATCTGTTTGGGGAAAAAAAAAAAAAAAAAAAAAAAGCTCAAAGCTACTCAGTTTTATGAACTGAATCTGATCTTAATAGCAAGAAAACTTAATTTTGAAAATTCAAAACTTCAATATAGGTTCAATGGTGTTATTTCCTATTTCGTGGCTGACTACTTGAAGTCTTAAGAATACAAAAGTATTTTATGTCAGTCCAAAGATGTCAGGTACGGGACAAAAGAACACCGAAATATAGACGGATAACAGTAAGAGAAAAAATTGTATTTTCTGCTTACCTCTGCGTTGAATATTTTATATTCGTGAAGTATCATCTGAACCATCTTCTCGTCCGTCTTGGTGAGCTGACATGTAGCATTAAATTTAAGGCCTCCAGCTTTCTTTTGCTGAAAAAAAAAAAAAAATGAGAAAGAAAAAGATCACTGAACTTTGCAACATGTTAGACATTATTCACTCACTCTAGTGTAGGGGTTCCCAATTAGTTTTCAACGTTACTACATTCTGAAAGAGTTTCAAGTCCTCGTTATCCCTAACCGCTGTTCAATCAGAAAGACGCCATAAATTGATTTTTTCTACCTGAGAAAGAGAAACTCACACTTTAATTTGTGAAACTACAAACAGCATTGCAACATTGCCGAATAGCATCACATACAACAGAAACAACTCATTCATGGGCAAAGTGAGCACTTCCTATCGTTCATCATCTGATTCAAGCGCGGCCAGTTTCGTTAAGTGCACATCTGATGTCGTTTCTGTTTATTTTTCACGCATAACAGGGCAGAAAATCCTGCCTCGCACGGGTAAGTGGTGGCAAACGGGAGCAAAATCCTCATCGCAGTCGAACTGGCCACAGAGTATTCTCCCTTCAGAGCGGTCCAAAAGGAAGACAACTTTGGCTGCTCACTTTCGAAGATAATCTGGAGAAGCTTGTTGGTCTTCATTTGGATGATTTCTGTGCTAAACCAGATGGCTCTTCTGGAATGTTTTCGACTGGGCAAAAATTAAAAATTCGGAACCACAAGTGCACCAATTGGGCAGCAAATGTGAATTGTTCATTTGCTCGTTGGCTTTCGGATTTTTGATACATTCGTATTTTTAAATTTCAAATTTTTATAATTCGACTGTACTGCCTCCTCGTTATCCCCCAAAAATGTCAAATTATCCTAAATTGGGAACCAATACTCTAGTGAATACTCGTTCCAGCTGTAACATTGCCGACCGCAGACCTACCTTAAAATAAATTCCTGGTTTCCTTTTGTTTAATCTAATTCCTACAGACTCCAGTTCATTTGTCAGTAATCCCTTCTGCACATCTCCTTTGGTGGCATCCAGCATCATGATGACAAGGTCCGCAGTTCGAGCCACGGCAATCACCTGAAAAATGTTAATTACTATTACTATTGCTTATGGTGACCTGGTATTTGTGTTAGAAGAAAACTGACTGGAAAAAGTGATATGAACAACTTACCATACGAGTTTGAGTTTGTACAAGGACTTTAATAAAACTTGAAAAGATAATTTACATATGGAGAAAATACTATTACCAGAATTTAGAATAAATTATAAGAATAAGGTGCAACTAAGCAGTACCAGTACTCATTATATCACTGGTCGACAAAATCAAACTTTTTATTTGTTACATGAACAAAAATGGGTGGATTTTATAAGTTTTTTACCGCTGAGTTCAAAAATGGCCTCAAAATTTTTCTATCACCCACCAATATTGAGTGAATCGAAAATGAAATTTGGACTAATTTATAGGCGTAATAGCAATATCAAAGAAGAAAATGCATATTGAATTCACCTAAAATGTGGCTACTGATGATTTACGCTTGTATTTCGCCTCTGGGCCATCCCTTGACAATGTCCAGCAGTAGTCATCCAACATGCTGGGGCTCCACTTGCCCTGGTATCGCTTCTCCATCGTGGATATTTGTTGATGAAAGCGTTCCCCATGCTCATCACTAACATCGCCTAAGTTTGTTGGGAAGAAGTCGAGATGTGAGTCAAGAAAATGAATTTTCAACGACATGTTGCACCCCACATCTTTGTAGGCCTTGAGAAGTTCTTCAACAAGTGACTCTTAATTTTTGGCCTTGAAGTTTCCGAGGAAATTTGTGTTCACTACTTTAAATGCTCTCCAAGCTGCTCCTTCAACTTCACTTAGTTTCATCAAACACGCTGTCTCTCATGATTTCTCTAATTTGCGGGACCACAAATATCCCTTCTTTGATTTTGACCTCAATGATCCTCGGAAATTTCTGTTTCAAGTAGATACTCCCCCCCTGCCATTTTGATCCATAGCCTTAACAAAATTTTCCATTAAACCAAGTTTAATATGTAGTGGTGGCAAATAACTTTTTTGGATTAAGAAGAGGTGAACTGGTGAGATTTTTATGCCCTGGAATCAATGCTTGTCGAAGTGGCCATTGTTTCTTTGAGTAATGGCTTTCCCGTGCTCTGCTGTCCCATTCACAGAGGAAACAACAGAATTTCGTATAACCCAGTTGTAAACCAAGAAGAAGTGCAATCACTTTCAAGTCTCCACAGATATGCCAAGAGTATTTATCATATTGGATATGTTTCACAAGCAGGTGCATATTGTCATATGATTCCTTCATATGTACGGCATGTGCTAATGGAACTGAAGGGTATTTATTTCCATTATGGAGTAATACAGTTTTTAAACTCAGCTTCAAGGAATCAATAAATAGGCGCCATTCATTTGGATCATGTTGTTGGCCAAGGGTTTTCATGAGAGGGTAGAAAGTTTCTTTGATGCTTGCAGTAAAAAGATATCTTAGTGCCTTTTTCTTGAAGATTCCAACCTTTCAACCTGGAAGCCGAAAGTTCGGATTGATCTTTTGACAATTTCAGATCACAGACAAGCTCGCTCAGGTCTGCTTGAGATATTAAGTGAGGCTCTGTCCATGAACAAGATGGTTCAAACAATGGATCAACATCGTCCGTCAGTAAACCATGCTGAGTTTCGTCATTACCATTGTACATCAATTTCATTTTCATCATCTAAACTCCACGTTTCCAGTGGCCTTGGTACTGGCAAATGTTTATTATGTAAAACAGGCCTTATGGCTGATGGTAAATTTGGGTATTGTACCATATGTTTAGATTTCGCAGTAATGCCTAGTATATTTGTTAAGCAGAAATAACAATCCATTAAATGGTCTTTCGGCTCTCTCCATATCATTGGAACAGCAAATGGCATTTGACGAGGCCCATTTAGCCAGCCTGTCAGAAGTCTTAAACACGTAATATGGTACAGCATATATGAGGTGCCCACGTCTTGTTCTGATCCCCTACCTTGCAACCAAAATAAAGTTTGTATGCTTTTTTGACAAGAGGGGTGAAATTTCGCCTTTGAAATTTAAATGTTAACTCTCTGCACACATAACAGAAACAGTTTGGATGGTTGACACACTTGTGTGGCATTCTGTCATGAAACAATACAAATGCACTAACACAAAAAATTATTAAGGAAAATCACGAATAAAATGCACGATGTTCACTGAGTGAAATCAAATGAGTAACTGACAAATGAAAGTCAACAGTGACGTGTAGCAACTTATAAGCAGAGGAAGGGGCAGACCCCACCCCCTTCCTATTCTCACTCAAATCCTAAGTAATGTAAATTCGTGTGTCACTCTAAAACTGCGGGTGATAGAAAAATTCTGTTTTCATTTTCGTAATCAGCGTAAAAAATTACGCATAGTTCAAGTAAAAATATCTCTGTGACAAAAACTTTGTTGACCAGTGACTTATTAATAAAAAAGAAAATTCTAATTATTATTATTATGAGTATATACATAGTATTTGCAATTCACTATAAATTCAAACAAAATTACTCCAATGTGATTTGCTTAGCTACTTTTCAATAGGAATTCCATTACATTTGGACAATATGAAGCCACTTGAGTTTATCCCCAGTCTGATAAGCACTCTAACGTTATATTATAGAATTTTGCAAAACATCAATTTCAAGTTGGCTCATATTATTAGAGTATTTACAAAACTACTGAAGTAGCCCACATTACTGAAGTCTTAGCAAAGATATACATTATTTACACAAATTACATACAAACTGTCACTTTCATTCATGAGAGCAATTAATTTTGTCACTTAAAACCATCTAAGCCTAAGGGATACTATTTACCACATCATACTGTCATATGATGTGGTAAACCCTAAAGTTCTTCTGTCAGACTCTACAAAAAAATTATTTACATCTAAACTATCTGATCCTAAAAAAAAATGTTGAACATCTATCATATTTTCTCTTGAACAATGTGTCTCTGAACTAAACATTCCCAGTTCCTTTAATCTTTCACTGTATTCTAACCTTCTTAAGCTGAGGGAATGCTATCATGATGAGAATAAAACTGCCATCATTGTATTAAGGTTAAAATTTAACCTACAAACCTAATCAGAATGGTACTATATGCCAGGCCATTTTAACTTACCTGTCGACCTCTTCCTTTGCCTTGTGATGCTCCCTCAATAATTCCTGGCAAGTCAAGTAACTGAATATTTGCACCTTTGTACTCAATTACACCAGGAATACAAGTGAGGGTTGTAAACTCATAAGAGGCTGCTTCACTGTGAGTACTTGTTAGTGCACTCAGAAGCGTCGACTGTTAAAAATAAAATTTGTATCATATTAAAATAAAAACAGACTTAGTCTTTTCAATATTTAATCTCAACCTAGATTATGAACATAGAAGAAACTCTTGTAGGGTACACTAACCTTACCAACAGAAGGAAAGCCAATCAATGCAATTCTTGCATCACCACTTTTCATTACATCAAATCCTTCCCCCTTTTCACCTTTTTTTTGTGGTTCTAGCAACTGAGTGCGATACTTTGCCAATTTAGCTTTAAGTACCCCAAGATGGTACTCAGTTGCTGAAGAAAATATGAGCTATAATGTTTAAGTGATAATTTAACTAATAAAAGTAAAAATTAATAATAAGTAACAGACATATATAAAAAAAAATGCAGTACGATCTATAAACCCAGGGCTACTATTATGACCTATAATACATCTGAATACAAAAAAGCTATTTTAGTAGGTATGGTAGCTACTAAATGAATAGATTTTGTTTCATCAGGCTTATCAAATGTTATTAAAATATAACTAATGCAGTGGTGCGGTGACTGTACTTTCTAAACA
This sequence comes from Bathynomus jamesi, assembly GCA_023014485.1. Lineage (NCBI taxonomy): Eukaryota > Metazoa > Arthropoda > Malacostraca > Isopoda > Cirolanidae > Bathynomus > Bathynomus jamesi. Next base: position 94,943 of record JAJOZX010001931.1, read on the forward strand.
AAACTTATTTCTAGGTTTATATTTTATTCTCTTAGAAATTACATACTGTATTTATCTGCCCTACCAACTTTTATATTAGCCCCAACCAAGGGAATAGCATTTGCTGTTTACAGTGTCATTACTATAAATGAAAATGGTTAAGAAAGACACAAATTACTGTATACTACATATACCAAATTATAAATATATCTTATTCTCTCTTACCTTTATTCTTCTGAGTACGAGCAATTTCTTTCTCAATTTCTGATATTTTCTCTAAAATTCCCATTGTGATGGCAGTAGTTTAGTTCAAGCTAACTGCTTCAAAATTGGCTAGGCTATAAGTTCTGTATATATTTTGATCTTAGGCTATATGGAATTAAATTTGGAAGTCAATCCCTGAAAACAGAAAAATCACATTTTCTGTAGAAACTACTAGCAACTTTTAAATATTGAAAAGTCTTGGATATTGGGAAAAATCCATTCTTTTAGGCAGAAAGGAAACTTGGCTCAACAACTGGACTCCAATCCGAAAAACTTGACAAACTACTTTGGCAAATCATTCCACCATTAATTTAAAAAATTATAACAAACTTCTCATAGAATTAATCATAGTAAAACTGTAAAGCATAGGAATGCAAACATGATAAAATTTAAATGCAAATAAGTAACCTGTGTTCCCAACCCACGAGAAGGGAAGTTAAAATCATGACTCCACCAGATCTAAATCTACTGTTTTAGAGCTTGAGAAATAAAAAAAAAGTTGAAAAACTTGTAGATTGGATTGATATAAATATTTCTTCAGTTTTTAGGTAGTGGATTTTTGGAATGACTTGCCAACTGTAGTGATGAATAGTAGTAGGCCACTGTGGATAACTTTAAGAAAAGAATAAAGCTGTTTAATCAACAAAAAATCTTGTAAATAATAGAAAAGCCAAATTTAGTTTGTAGTGACATGGTCCAGTGAATGGAGATATAAAGATCAATTTATGACTAAGGAAAAATGGGAAACTTGTACCATACTGCAAAATCTACTCAAATTCTCAGATGCTTCATGCAAGGATTTCTTCCATAAAATTCTTATGCCCACTGCTTCAAGAGCTTTAACTGAAATTACTCATAGCCTTAAGCTTTTTCAGCAAAGATGTAAATCACATTTAATACAACATAGTTTTTCAAATAGAATAGTAAAATTCTGGAATAGCTTAGATGAAGAAGTTGTGAGTTCCCATACTTTGGAGACTTTTAAGAATAAACTAGATAAATAAATTACTGAAAGAGGTATTTGGTAATGACGTTTTACTGGAACTGGTAATGGTGTGGAGAAGAGGTTTGTGAACCCTTCCCACATATACATATATATAGTTTATTTTTTATTTGGGTAAATCTCATCACCAACACAGAGTGATGGGATGTAGGGAAGCAGCATCTTGGGTTAGGGGATACTCTGTCTTTATACCCACCATTTAAAGAGATTTCTCTGCTGAGCAGTGCCCCCCATAACACTGTGATGTATGAAAGTCTCATTATGTTCACTTGCCTCACAGACACCTTTAAATGGGAGACCCTGAATGGGTGTACATTCAAATACTCTATACAGTTTTTACAGTCCCACCTACTCCTTTTATCTTATTTGTAGAGCTTGTATTATATTATTCAGGTTGTAGCTATGCAGATATATGGCTATATAGCTGTATGGATAACCATGTGATATCTACAATTAGTGCAGTAGTGGTATTGATGAATGATCCACAAGATTCAAAGTTTTGAAGTTAATGTACAGCTAGTAGATGTGTGACAACCTGCAATTAGCAGAGATAAATTGAATCTTAATTTTGCATGTAACTGTATTTGTGGTTTGTTTATATTAACAATGGAGACACCCAGATGGGCCGAAGGGCCCCTAGTGTGCCTATATAAAATTTTTACCATGTTACCATGAAGATATCTGTTTTTGGTGAAAGAAGTCAATTCCTTGAGATAACAGTAAGCTCCAATGAGACAAAATTAAGAACATAAGAAATTTTTACAGTGGGCACACAAGGGGCCACTTCGGCCCATCGAGGTGGCTCCACTATGTAAAACCTGCCTGTACATTGGCAACAACCAATTTTTACAAAACTAATTAATTATCAATTTAAAACTAAAGATAGAAGCTCTGGATCCAGAGGATCAGTCATAATAGGCTACTATCCACAAATATGTTACACTCTATATCTATTTATAACTGACATGCAAATATATCAGATCCAAAGAACCCAGTCAATTTCATTATGATACCCATCAATACCAGTACCTTGCCAACCAAAAATAAGTCACGGTCCATATCAATTGCGGACCGAGTCACAATTTACAACCATATACATTACAATATATATACTTAGGAGGAAAAGTGTAGGTGTGGCTGTAAAGATTGTACAGTAATGTAGAAATGTGTGTGCATCTATTTTGGGTCTCCCATTTAAAGATGTTTGTGGGGCAAGTGAAGATCATGAGTTTTTCAATACCTCACAGTACTATGGGGGGCACCACTTGGCAGAGGAATCTCTTTAAATGGGGTGTGTAAGGAGAGAGAGTATCCCCTAACCCAAGATGCTGCCTCCCTATATCCCACAACACTTGTGTTGAGCTGTGGGATCTATCACCTAAATGCACATAATATATATGAAATAAACTAGTACCATTCATGCAATAAAAATGGGCTTAAACACTATCACCAGATGTCCCTTGCAGACATCAAACTATCCAACCTTCTTTTGAAAGAATCAAGTGTATCTGAAGTCACCACTTCTTCTGTCAGACTGTTCCAAAACTTAATTACTCTGTTTGTAAAACTATGTTTTCTTAAATTTGTTCTACATCTTGGCTTAAATAATTTCATACTATGACCTCTAGTCTGGTTATTGTGATCTTTAATGAAAAGAGACTCAAAATCTATCTTATCCAACCCTTTTATCATCTTATACACCTCTATCATATAACCCCTTAACCTCCTCCTTTTGAATGAGAACATGTTTAGATATGCCAGTCTTTCCTTATATGTCAATTGTCTTAGAGATAGGATCATTCTTGTTGCTTGTTTCTGTACTTTTTCCAGTTTTTCAATATCTTGTATCAAATAGGGACTATTAAATTGAATACAGTATTCGAGGAGGGGTCTCACATATGAAATGTATAGTTGCTTTATAATATTGGGTGATTTGTATTCAATGTATCTCTGCATGAGATTGAGTCTAGCATTTGCTTTATTTCTGATTACCATACAGTGATTTGAGGGTTTAAGTTCATTAGTCACAATGACACACAAGTCTTTCTCTTTATCATCATTTTTAATCCAAATTCCATTCATATTGTATTCAAATTCTGGATTTTTTGGCCCAATATGCATAACCTTGCACTTATCAACATTAAATTTCATCTCCCACTTATCTGCCCAGGCTGTTACTCTGTCTAAGTCTTTTTGTATTGTCATTGCTCCTGCTACTGACTTAACATTATGGTCTAATTTTGTATCATCAGCAAATTTTGAGGTTTTACATGATAGGCCCTTCTCTAGATCATTTATATAGACAACAAAAAGCAGAGGTCCCAGCACAGACCCTTGTGGGACTACGCTCAATACAGGTCTCCAAGTAGACTTATTTCCATTTAGATGGACTCTGCTTTCTGTTTCTCAGCCATTCTTCTATTCAGTCAGCTATATGACCTCTTATACCATGGGCTCTAACTTTTACCAACAATCTTGCATGAGGAACAGTATCAAATGCCTTTGCAAAATCTAAGTATACTATATCTACTAGCTCTTTATTGTCCAAATGCAATAGGACTCCATCATAAAATTCAATCAAGTTGGTTAGACAAGACCTTCCATTTCGAAAGCCATGCTGGCTATCATTTATAAGGTTACATTCTTCAAGAAACTCAGTAACTTTACCTCTAATGATACTTTCAAGTAATTTGCAAATAATGTTTTTTCTCTGATTACTCTTTTTACATTGCAATTTATCCAAGGTTGTTTTTTATTTTTTCCAGTTCTGATTTTACACTGTGGGATATGCTTCCTTTGTATGTTCATTATTATACTTTTAAATTTTTCCCACATACTAGTTACGGTCTGTTGAGGCTATAGAATATCTGTCCAATTTATTAGACACAGATCATTTACTAGTCCATTTATATTTCCTCTTTTAAAATCTGGGACTTCTTTGTTTTCACTAGGTCTTGAATTACAATATTAAACCGAAGGATACAATGATCACCTGAGCCTAGTGTTTCTGAAACTGAGATATCCTAGAAGGTATCTGGATTATTTGTTAGAATTAAATCTAGAATGGCATCAGCCCTGGTTGGCTCCTTTACTAACTGGGTTAAACCATTCTCAATTATACAGTCTAAGAATCTCTCATTACTTTCTGGTATTTGTAATATTTCCCAGTCTATATGCCTATAATTGAAATCTCCAACAATAATAATATTGCTTGTCATTGCTTTATTTATTTCATCAATAAGTTTATTTTCTACATACTTATTTTCTTCAGCATTTACATTAGTTTATTAAGCATCATCATTAGCTTCAAATAATGAAAAATATATATTAAATGGCTCACTTTTTAACATCAATGTGCCCCAATAGGCACTCTTTTGCAACAGTAATTTTTAAAAGATGCTTCACTAATTTGGTAATTTTTTACTATCAGTCCGATCTCTGGAAACTGAAAATAAAGTTCACCATAAGACTCTACATTTTTTTAAACAACTTTTATTAAGTACAATATGAAGGCAAATGCTGATTAAAGCTATAAAATTAATGTTAAGAAATTATTTTTTTGAGCGATAAAATCGCAGATCATGTTTTTGGGAGTGATAAAATGGCTGATCCCACAAAGGTTAGGAAGGTACTGCTAACAAAATTGGGGGGTTTGACCTGAACTCATGATTTTAGTGTCATGATGGCATTGGTTTGCGATGGTTGTAATTATTCACTGTGTTTAACTTCATGCAAATTTTTTGATGATGAAGAGGCTGCATTTAATTTTTATGTAGAACACAGTGTATTGCTGAAAGAATTTATTTGCCTTAAGAAAAACAAGGAAGGTATTGTTTGTGGTAATAAGTGTGTGTTCAATAAAAACAGAAAAGCATTTCGTTGCCATAGGTAAGAGTAGTACCTAAAATTAGGTTAGGTTAGGTTAGTATAGTTTTATGGTATATATAATATATACAGTGTTCATTTTACTACATATATATAAATGTGTATATATATATATATATACCTTTTAGGTCACTCATGTTGGCTGTTTCTACAATTTCCATAATTTATATATCAATGGATTTGTTTTTACATCACGAATGCGCCCTAGATAGTCTCTACTGAAGGAATTACCCGCATTTTAGGATATTTTTTCACACTTATACCCCAAAACAAACTTCATGTCCTAACTTAGTTTTGGGCCAGTTCCCTCACTTGAGACAATCCAAATTGCATTCCTGATGTAATAACGAATCCATTGATCTGTAAATTATGGGAATTAAAGAGACCGGACTGATAGTAAAAAATTACCCTAATTTTGTACTGGTTCTTCTTTGTTTCTGATTTAATTCTTTCTTTACCTTTAAGGTTTAAAGGCCTCATGATCTTGAGGCAGGGGGCGATCGCCCCCCCTAAATCCTCCACCCCTGCTTCTTGCTCATACTTATGAAGCAAACACCAGATCTGGCAAATTTCTCCCAACCTTGTCAGTTTGGGACTAAAAAGGCAAAATTCTAGAATGGACCTCTAATCCATGTAGGGCCTAGCCTAACAAAACTGAAACCATCATTCAGTTAATGACCAATGGACAAAATAATATAGGGGCCTACTGAATTACATAATAGTGTCCTAATTTGCAAACAACTCCAAAGCTTTTAACGACCTATCACAATCTTGGTCTTTATGGAAAAACTATATGCACTCACAACATGGTATCATATGTGGTACCTTTACTTCATAATTAAATATAAATTATTAATTAACTGAATTAAATATCTATACAAAATTGCCTCAGGGTTGGTGACAGCCTATTGGGAATGAAATAATTGCCATACGTACAAAGAACCAGTATGTATGCATCCAGCCTCAAATAGCAACAAGAAAACCCAATTTATTGTTTAGTCTTCAAGAGAGAAGTAGACCAAACAAAACTTTGCCAGATCAGCAAATAATGAAAATACAATGCCAATATAGGAACAGCTCTCGGAGCTATTTAATGTGCAGCGAACGCTTTAAACAGGGAAGATGTGCTTTTGTCTTCCCTAAAGTTCTGAGTGAATTCCTTATAGCTAATAAACTTAATAACTAAAAAAAAGAGGATAGGCCTATACCTTCAAGTGTTTATAAGTGACTGCCTATATTAATTACATCAAGTTAACTTATCACGTAACTCCATCATGGCGGCGGCCCTACACCAAAAGTGATCGTGATGCCCTACATCGAAGCAAACTAAGGCCCAGCAAAAATAAGGTGGGACAATTTCTCTTCATTCACATATAGGCATCTAAAATCCTGATGCTAAAATTACCGCAAACAATTAAATATAAAGAAGTCCTTTAAAGACCTACATTGACATAACAAACTAACGAAAAAACTTAGGGCTTTTGTCATTTAACTCTCCACTGAAATCTGCTGGAAATTTCCAACGGATGAGGGTAACAGGCAATCAACCCATAGCCCTATATAGTTTTTTCATATGGTGGCCCGTGTATGGGGAACTGACCCCTCTAAAATTTACACTGACACACACAGTGGCTAGGCTTAGCTCATTAGGCCTAACCCTAATTTCAACCAAAACCCCACTATAGTTTTTTCATATGGTGGCCTATGCAACTGGGAACCGATCCCTTTACCTTTACACTAACCAAAAACAAAGGCTTGTTCATTTAACAAGCATAACTCATTTTAGGTCCTATAAAAATAGGCCCACAACATTAAGCCTATTTAATAGGTCCTACTCTTCAAACAAAAGTCTTAACTCATTTGAGGTCCTATAAAATAATAGGCCCAAACATAAGCATACTTAGTAGGCCCATGAAATAGGCATATTTAGTAGGCCAATCTTACATAATAGGCCTACCTCTTCACACTCAAGGCCTATCCTAACTAAAAACACTAAATTTATAATTCAACCTATGGTGTAGGTTATAAAATTTATTTCAGCAATTTAACTTACTCATAAGACTCATTAAACATCACAAAATTCGACTCAGAACTGTAACATCACAAAGACCTAAAGCAATTGCACGAATTCAAACCTACACCCACCTAACACCTATTCGTAACCCCATTCCAAATCCTATTTGACATATAGGCGCAACCTATTCCAAGTCCTATTTGACATATACGCACAACCTATTCCAAGTCCTATTTGACATATACGCACAACCTATTCCAAGTCCTATTTGACATATACACACAACCTATTCCAAGTCCTATTTGACATATACGCACAACCTATTCCAAGTCCTATTTGACATATACGCACAACCTATTCCAAGTCCTATTTGACATATAGGCCAACCTACTCCAAGTCCTATTTGACATATAGGCATAAAACAGACAAGGCTTGATATAAGGGTCTCAAATGCAACATTTGAGGATCTTTACTCAGCCAAATTGGTTAACCTAACCCAAAAATAAAACCCTATAACAAAATACACATTTATACACATACGTACGGTACAGTATATAAATATATACATATGACTCCAAACATCCAATTCTTCTTTTAAGGGAAGAATCACACAACAGATTTCATCAACAGACACATACATTCCTTGCAAACAGATTGGATTCCTTCAAAACCCCAAACCTACCTGAAGGATACACAACATTTACTCATTCATAACTACGGGTATTGACTTCATTGGAGTGGTGAATCCAAGTTTTGAAGACCAACTGGATTCGGAGGAATGCAACAAACACACACACACACACACACACTACTCTTTCCATGTGTCTCAAACACAACAACCTGTCTAAACATAACCAAGGATCGGAGAGTAAAAGCTTTTATTGCTGCGCTCTGATTCTGTGCACATAATTTTTTGCCAAAATTATATGGTTAGACAGTAGCACACACAAACAAACTACCAAAGCTGGGCACAAACCGTTAATCCGTTAATCGTTAATTAACGAAGTTAACTTTTTCGGTAACGATTTAACTTTTAAGTTAACTTTGAAAATCATTATCGGACTAATTAACTTCCGTTACATTTAACTTCCGTTAACTCAAGTCCGTTAACCCAAAAAATTCATAAATAAACGTTTAAAAGTTTCTATTATTTTCAGTGCTGAGCAGGTGCGCAGGCATCGACAAAAGGTTTGGGCCCCTCCTGGAGGATGACGAATGCCAGCTGGCTGCTGCCTTCCATCCCAGGTTTCGCCTCATCTGGTTGGACAAGTATGACAACACCAAGGTCGCCAGGGTGAGGAAAAGCATGGAGGGTACAGTCGAGGAGGCCATGAAGCAGCAGTCCAACGAAGTGGGCAGCAACAGTGGAGGCAGCAACAACGAGGAGGAGGAGGAGGATGACTTCTTCAGTGCTGTCATCCAGACAAAAGAGAGCAGCAGAAGCCACAGGTCACTCAAGGGCAAGGCCCAGAACTTGGTCAAGACCTGGCTGGAGACCAACTCCAAGGACTTGCTGACAGATGCTGCCTTCTTGGGTGAGCAAGTGTTGGTGGACTTGTTCATCAAGTTCAACACAGCCATCCCCTCCAGTGCTGCAGTGGAGCGTTTGTTCTCTATGGGCAAGGACATCCTGAGGGCCAAGAGATCATCCCTGTCTGATGAAAACTTTGATATGCTAATTTTCATGAAGGGCAACATGCATCTCATGGACAAAATGGAGAACGAGAAGAAGAGGGAAAATTAAATTATATATATATTGTGTTTTTCATTTTTTTTATAATAAAAGTTAACGTTAACGGTTTATCGGTAACTTCCGTTACATGTTTAAAGAATTAATGGATTAACGGTTAACGAAGTTAACTTTTTGGTTAACGGTGCCCACCACTGCAAACTACTCTACTCTAAAAGGTTTTATGGCTACTTTGGCCATAGCCCAAACTACTATTTCAAGGGGTTGATGGCCTACCTTGGCCATAGCCCAACAAATTCATCAAAAGGGCTGATGGCCTACCTTGGCCATAGCCCAACAAATTCATCAAATGGCTGATGGCCTACCCTTGGCCATAGCCCAACAAATCATCAAAGGGCCTTGGCCTACCTTAGCCATAGCCCAACAAATTCATCAAAAGGGCTGATGGCCTACCTTGACCATAGCCCAACAAATTCATCAAAAGGGCTGATGGCCTACCTTGGCCATAGCCCAACAAATTCATCAAATGGCTGATGGCCTACCCTTGGCCATAGCCCAACAAATCATCAAAGGGCCTTGGCCATAGCCCAACAAATCATCAAAGGGCCTTGGCCATAGCCCAACAAATTCATCAAATGGCTGATGGCCTACCCTTGGCCATAGCCAATGTTCCCTCTAAGGTGTGCGCGTGTGCGCACGCACACGTTGTGAAACCTGCGCACACAGCAAAATAAAATGCGCACAGGCTCAAGCGTTTCATGAGTCACGACAGTAAATGAAGTAATTTCAAAAATATACCGTCACACAAGGTCTGACCATTTGCATCAACATACTCTATAGTCGCTCTTTTAAGTATTAACCCCTTCCGCCCAACTTCACCGACGTCCGCGCAATTACGCAATACAGATTTTTTTTACTCTATGTATTTGCATTTTTTTCTTTTATACATTAACGCGTTGAATATAAACCTTCTCTTTCTTATTTTTGCATAAAAACGAATAGTAATTATCTCATAATTCATAAAAAATGAAATTATTTTTTATTTTATTCCTATTTTGTGAATGGATAAAATCATGTATTAATCTTGATAGTCTATTTTAAATTGCTAAATGCTAAAAATTGTTTTGAGAAATGATAACTAAAATAGTCATTTTCAATTAGTTATTTTTATTTTATTTTTTATTTTGTTGAATTTTATTTTACTATTTTTTATTTTATTCATATTTTTAGAATGGATAAAATGTTTTCTTTTTTAAGAATAGATAATATTGTAAACAGTTTTTTAATAACCATTTAATAGTATCGTAATGATCAAGCTATCACATTATGGAAATAATATTTATTAAGTATTTAATATTTATATATATTTTACTTTGAAGATAATAGCGCTCAGAAAAGTTTGCACAATTTTTCACCATGAATCTAAATGTATGCACAATGAAAATTTCTTGCACACACGAACTAAAAAAATTAGAGGGAACATTGGCCATAGCCCAACAAATTATCAAAGGGCCTTGGCCTACCTTGGCCATAGCCCAACAAATTCATCAAAAGGGCTGGTGGCCTACCTTGGCCATAGCCCAACAAATTCATCAAAGGGCTGATAGCCTCCCTTGGCAATAGCCCAACCTATTCAACAAGGGTCTTGTGGCCTCCCTTGGCCAGAGACCAAACAGCAAGGGTCTTGTGGCCTCCCTTGGCCAGAGACCAAACAGCAAGGGTCTTGTGGCCTCCCTTGGCCAGAGACCAAGCAACAAGGGTCTTGTGGCCTCCCTTGGCCATAGGCCAAACAACACAAAAACAGTACAGGATTCAAATCCCCAAGCCCTCCAGATCTACCTGTGAAGGAGTAACATTTACTCCACTAAAACTACGGGTATTAACTAGTCTGAAGTGGTAGGAGGTTTGAATACAGTACAAACTCTTTCAACCAAACAAGACAGACAATATCAATACTATGTGGAGCTGCCTTGGAAAACACCTTGTCCAGAAATAATGGACAATTTGAAAAGTAGCTAAGGCACATCTGTATAAAAATTACAGAAAACTTAAAAATGACAATCTTTTAGAACAATACAACAACATATTCAAAGAACAAATAGAAAGGGCTTCATTGAAGAAATTACTGATGAACCCTTTAAAAAATGAGGTTGTCATTATTTAACACACAGGGGAGGTAAAGAGAAGACTCATCCACAACTAAACTAATAGTAGTATACAACTGTAGTTTAAAAGACACAAATTCTGTTAGTTTAAATGATTGTCTCATGGAAGACCCAAACCTTGTCTCAGATCTTGTAAAAATTCTCCTTTGCTTCCGTTTAGACAATTACGCAGTACAAAGTGACATAGAAAAAGCATTCCTCTGTATAAATTTGAAGCTTGAGTATGATAAAAATCATCTCAGGTTTTGTGGTTTAATGATCCACATGACTTTAACAAGGTTTCAAAACCTACAGATTTAAAGTAATTATTTTTGGAGCAAATTGCTCTCCAAGTATTCTTGCTTTAACAATTAAAAACCACCTAAACTTACACCCGCCGCAAAATGACTTCGGACCATCTACCATTTTGGAGGAAAAGCACAATCATCATTATAAAAAACCAAATATATTTAAAAACTTAGTTACATCAATATGAAGTCATGGCTCCCTTGTTCTTGAGGACCCCCTGGAGCCGTTTGGGCATGGAATCACTATAGGCCGGGTGGTACCGACTAGCAGATGACGGGCGTCGCACCTTGGCAGATCGAATCTAGAACACCTGGAACATGCTTTCATCTGAAAACATCACCTTCCTCCACTGTGCCAATGTCCAATGAACGTATTTCTTTGCAAAGGCAACACGCTGCTTCTTCATGCAGTTGGTGATAAGTGGCTTCTTGGTGGCGGTACGGCATGGTAACCCCAATTCTGCAGCCGGTGCTGGATCGTTCGAACAGACATGGCTTCCAGCATCTTGAGATGGTTCTTTTTCAATTGAGACGCTGTAAGTCTAGGGGGTGTCAATTTGGGAGGTGAAAATTAATTTTTGCCAATTCCTTCACTGAGGGGTTTTAAAAATATGTTTTTGGATGTGAAGAATTCAAATCTGCTATTATTTTTGTGATTGCTCAACACTTAGCTTGGTAAATCTACGTTTGATTAAAAAGCACATAAATTGCTCTCGGAAAACAACATTTATTAATTTTAGCTTCTCAAAATGTCAGGTAATGCTATAAAAATTTTAGTTTCTCTGCATAAAACATATCCTAGTAATCATAAAACATATCCTTGTAATCATAAAACAACATTAGAAAGTAATGACTCAGTAAAAAAAAATTTAAACAACAAGTTTCATCAAGTCTTGCTTTGATTCGTTCTTGGACATCAGCCGCGACTTGCTTCTTGGCCTCTGATATAGCCCTCACGTTTCTCATGTGTATACACCCTGCCTGCTGCCTCTGTGACTTGTTTCACACACCTCTCTATTGACTGAGCATGACAGCAGTGGTGGGCACCGTTAACCAAAAGGTTAACTTCGTTAACCGCTAATCCATTAACCAAAAAGTTAACTTCGTTAACCGTTAAACATGTAACGGAAGTTACCGATAAACCGTTAACGTTAACTTTTATTATAAAAAAAATGAAAAACACAATATATATATAATTTAATTTTCCCTCTTCTTCTCATTCTCCATTTTGTCCATGAGATGCATGTTGCCCTTCATGAAAATTAGCATATCAAAGTTTTCATCAGACAGGGATGATCTCTTGGCCCTCAGGATGTCCTTGCCCATAGAGAACAAACGCTCCACTGCAGCACTGGAGGGGTAGGGTGTGTCGAATTTTTCAACTTTCAAATTCCAAATATGAGGGGTGCTAAAAAGTTGCAGCATGACTTAGGAATTCTAAAGATATTTTTGTTAATTTAATATAATTTAGTTTTGCTTGGTAAGAAGCTACATAAAAATAGTGACTTTTTTGTGGAATTTATAATAATTATTATATAATAATTATATATGCTGCATATATAATGCACTGTTTTTTGCTTATTTCACAGGTTGAAACATATTCATCAGTGTGCTGAAGATTACTGTCCGTCAGTGCTACCATCCTAACCAGTGGGAATTGACCTACAATGGCTTCTAAAAGGAGGACAAGACTGGGGACATTCACACATATGAGCAACCTAATTGGAACTGGTAGAGAGTTGTTGCCCTCTGAACTCCCAACTCTGCGAGACGTTCTGAAATATGGGCTACTGCTAAGAGAACAAAGTGGTGAGGATGTGAGAAACTACCCAGCAGCCAGTCTTGCAAAGGACATTTACCCTAAAGTGCTTGAAAAGTGGGAACGAGCAAACTTCTTTGTAGCCCCCGTTGTAAATTCACGAGTTACAATCTTAAACAAGATCCAAGAGAGCTGGGAGCAGGCCAAGAATATATCTCTTGGGAGAGGAAACTACATATCAAAGAGGCTTTCATTGCAAAACTTGACAAGCTTTTTGACATCCTCAGTTGCAAGTGTAAAATTGTTCTCTGCTGAATTTGGCTGCCTTGCAGATGCTGGTTGCAAAAAACGAAACTCACATTAACTGTACATGCCCTAGGGAGATGAAGATCCCTGTGAGGAACTTGCTTTCATTAAAGGTCAGAGAGACAAGTCTGGTTCTATTGGACCACATCAGATTGGCTTGCCAGATCAACCTGAGCACAACAGACAAGTCAAAAGCAGAAGCGGCAAGAAGATGAAAGAAGAAGGCTTGCTGAATAAAGCAGACAAGTAAGCAGGATGTTTCAATGCCATCAAATGAAATAATTTTCTCTGATGATGAAAAGAAGAACAAATAGCTGATGCTCAAGATGGAAAGGATTGAAGTTATGAAGTGACATTAGAAATACCAAGCACGTCTTCAACTTCCAATAAAAAGCCAGAGTACAACACATTAGAAATACCTAATGTTGTTATGCAAGGCATCAGATATGGTGTTGGCCTGCGTGCCACAGCTGCCATCACCACTGCTGCCTTTATGGATGCTGGCTTGATCACTGAAGAAGACAAGAGACTTGTAGTTGATCACAATAAAGTCAAGAGGGCCCAAGAAAAAGTTATGAAATCCCTGGATCAGGAATTTGATGATCTTTGTAAGAAGGGTGAAATTGACTGCATCTTCTTTGACGGCTGTCAAGATACAACTAAAGTTATGCTGAAGCAGACAATTCAGATCGTCAGTTCCCTAGCATCATCAAAGAAGAGCATTATTCTGTGTGCAGTGAGCCAGGTGGAAGATATCTCTACCACTTCACTCCTGAGAAAGGCTCAACGAGAAAAAACCTGCTGAAGTTATTGCTGATAATCTTGTAGATTTCATGAAGAAGAAGGGCATTGATAAAAGCCTGCAGGCCATTGGAGGTGATTCTACAAATGTTAACACTGGCTGGGAGGGTGGTTCCATGCATTGGGTAGAGGTCAAGCTTTGTTGTAAGCTGATCTGGTTGGTTTGTGCCCTCCACACTAACGAGTTACCCCTGCGACACTTGATCACAGCACTGGATGGGAAGACCTTGTCTAACAACAAGTGGACAGGTAACATTGGCAAGATGCTAGACACTGCAACCGAACTTGAAATTGATCCTTCATTCACCAAACTCTCAGTTGGAGAGCCTCTTACTTCACTGAGTGACAATGTCGTAAAGGATCTCTCTACTGATCAAGCGTACGGGTATAGGATCACACAGGCCATAAGGACAGGAGAACTTCCCACAGATCTGGCCCTTCTTGAAATTGGTCCAGTGAGCCATTCAAGGTGGTTGACAACAGCAAACAGGCTTTGTCGCATATGGGTTTCAAAACATGGCCTTAAAGGCAAAACCCTCAACAACTTAAGACTGATAGTGGAATACATTGCTGGTGTGTACTTCCCCTGTTGGTTCAACATCAAAGTAAAACACTCTTGGGTGGAAGGCCCACGCCACATCTTGTTTCAGCTGCGGCTAGTTAGGCTGCAAAAGAAGGCTGTAGTGGATGCTGTTTTGCCAACCATCAAGCGCTCAGCATGGTATGCATTCAGCGAAATGATAATCCAGACACTCTTGTGCTCAGATGACAGTGAGGAGAGGAGAGCTGGTGTCCGTGTCCAAAAGATTGTTGACATGAGGGGTGGAGATGATGACACACTTGGAGATCTTTCTGTACGTCCCAGGAAGACACCTTCCATCAACCCCAGTGCTTCTTCCGTGTTGGAGCTGACAGACTGGTCTGACGGGTATTTGAACCTCCTTTGACATGTAAACTGACTACAGCAGAAGTAAAGAAGTTCTTTGACAAGCCTATGCAAGTTCCACAGTGGCCCTGTCATGCTCAGTCAATAGAGAGGTGTGTGAAACAAGTCACAGAGGCAGCAGGCAGGGTGTATACACATGAGAAACGTGAGGGCTATATCAGAGGCCAAGAAGCAAGTCGGCGGCTGATGTCCAAGAACGAATCAAAGCAAGACTTGATGAAACTTGTTGTTTAAATATTTTTTTTTACTGATGTCATTACTTTCTAATGTTGTTTTATGATTACAAGGATATGTTTTATGATTACTAGGATATGTTTTATGCAGAGAAACTAAAATTTTTATAGCATTACCTGACATTTTGAGAAGCTAAAATTAATAAATGTTGTTTTCCGAGAGCAATTTATGTGCTTTTTAATCAAACGTAGATTTACCAAGCTAAGTGTTGAGCAATCACAAAAATAATAGCAGATTTGAATTCTTCACATCCAAAAACATGTTTTTAAAACCCCTCAGTGAAGGAATTGGCAAAAATTAATTTTCACCTCCCAAATTGACACACCCTACTGGAGGGGATGGCTGTGTTGAACTTGATGAACAAGTCCACCAACACTTGCTCACCCAAGAAGGCAGCATCTGTCAGCAAGTCCTTGGAGTTGGTCTCCAGCCAGGTCTTGACCAAGTTCTGGGCCTTGCCCTTGAGTGACCTGTCGCTTCTGCTGCTCTCTTTTGTCATCAAAGTGACATGAGAATTGAAATCTTACCTGATCAGTTTTATGGTTCTTGAAATGTATCAAGGAGACTACTAATAAGGTACTCACAGACATATTATAAATATACATGACTTACTTGACAATGATTATTTCTAAATATTCACTAGCACAAACATGTTGCGCAAGAGACAGACTGCAAATGAAACGAATGTAGTTATTTGTTGTAATTGTTACATATATATTATTGAAAGTGCCTTAAAATGCTCATGATATTTCTTGAAAGAAGTTGAAACATTCAACTCAAATGGCAAATCTTTCCGCCTGATTTTACAGTCAACCATGTTTTGCTCAAACCAATGCCATAAATAACTACCATATTTGGTAAGACACAAATTGTGGCGACGGAAACAAATATATCACCTGATTTTGCACTGCGGAAATGGAAATTCGTTCATCACTATTAACAGTGGCGGATTAATTGCGCACCTGCTCAGCACTGAAAATAATAGAAACTTTTAAACGTTTATTTAGGAATTTTTTGGGTTAACGGACTTGAGTTAACAGAAGTTAATTAGTCCGATAATGATTTTCAAAGTTAACTTAAAAGTTAACTTCGTTAATTAACGATTAACGGATTAACGGTTTGTGCCCAGCTTTGCATGACAGGGCCACTGTCGAACTTGCATAGGCTTGTCAAAGAACTTCTTTACTTCCGCTGTAGTCAGTTTACATGTCAAAGGAGGTTCAAATACCCTGTCAGACCAGTCTGTCAGCTCCAACACGGAAGAAGCACTGGGGTTGATGGAAGGTGACTTCCTGGGACGTACAGAAAGATCTCCAAGTGTCATCATCATCTCCACCCCTCATGTCAACAATCTTTTGGACACCAGCTCTCCTCTCCTCACTGTCATCTGAGCACAAGAGTGTCTGGATTATCATTTTCGCTGAATGCATACCATGCTGAGCGCTTGATGGTTGGCAAAACAGCATCCACTACAGCCTTCTTTTGCAGCCTAACTAGGCGCAGCTGAAACAAGATGTGGCGTGGGCCTTCCACCCGTGTGTGTTTTACTTTGATGTTGAACCAACAGGGATAGTACACACCAACAATATATTCCACTATCAGTCTTAAGTTGTTGAGGGTTTTGCCTTTAAGGCCATGTTTTGAAACCCATATGCGACAAAGCCTGTTTGCTGTTGTCAACCACCTTGAATGGCTCACTGGACCAATTTCAAGAAGGGCCAGATCTGTGGGAAGTTCTCCTGTCCTTATGGCCTGTGTGATCCTATACCCGTACGCTTGATCAGTAGAGAGATCCTTTACGACATTGTCACTCAGTGAAGTAAGAGGCTCTCCAATTGAAAGTTTGGTGAATGAAGGATCAATTTCAAGTTCGGTTGCAATGTCTAGCATCTTGCCAATGTTACCTGTCCACTTGTTGTTAGACAAGGTCTTCCCATCCAGTGCTGTGATCAAGTGTCGCAGGGGTAACTCGTTAGTGTGGAGGGCACAAACCAACCAGATCAGCTTACAACAAAGCTTGACCTCTACCCAATGCATGGAACCACCCTCCCAGCCAGTGTTAACATTTGTAGACTCACCTCCAATGGCCTGCAGGCTTTTATCAATGCCCTTCTTCTTCATGAAATCTACAAGATTATCAGCAATAACTTCAGCAGGTTTTTTTCTCGTTGAGCCTTTCTCAGGAGTGAAGTGGTAGAGATATCTTCCACCTGGCTCACTGCACACAGAATAATGCTCTTCTTTGATGATGCTGGGGAACTGACGATCTGAATTGTCTGCTTTCAGCATAACTTTAGTTGTATCTTGACGGCCATCAAAGAAGATGCAGTCAATTTCACCCTTCTTACAAAGATCATCAAATTCCTGATCCAGGGATTTCATAACTTTTTCTTGGGCCCTCTTGACTTTATTGTGATCAACTACAAGTCTCTTGTCTTCTTCAGTGATCAAGCCAGCATCCATAAAGGCAGCAGTGGTGATGGCAGCTGTGGCACGCAGGCCAACACCATATCTGATGCTATGCATAACAACATTAGGTATTTCTAATGTGTTGTACTCTGGCTTTTTATTGGAAGTTGAAGACGTGCTTGGTATTTCTAATGTCACTTCATAACTTCCATCCTTTCCATCTTGAGCATCAGCTATTTGTTCTTCATTTTCATCATCAGAGAAAATTATTTCATTTGATGGCATTGAAACATCCTGCTTACTTGTCTGCTTATATTCAGCAAGCCTTCTTCTTTCGTCTTCTTGCCGCTTCTGCTTTTTGACTTGTCTGTTGTGCTCAGGTTGATCTGGCAAGCCAATCTGATGTGGTCCAATAGAACCAGACTTGTCTCTCTGACCTTTAATGAAAGCAAGTTCCTTCACAGGGATCTTCATCTCCCTAGGGTATGTACAGTTAATGTGAGTTTCGTTTTTGCAACCAGCATCTGCAAGGCAGCCAAATTCAGAGCAGAGAACAATTTTACACTTGCAACTGAGGATGTCAAAAAGCTTGTCAAGTTTTGCAATGAAAGCCTCTTTGACATGTAGTTTCCTCTCCCAAGAGATATGTTCTTGGCCTGCTCCCAGCTCTCTTGGATCTTGTTTAAGATTGTAACTCGTGAATTTACAACGGGGGCTACAAAAGAAGTTTGCTCGTTCCCACTTTTCAAGCACTTTAGGGTAAATGTCCTTTGCAAGACTGGCTGCTGGGTAGTTTCTCACATCCTCACCACTTTGTTCTCTTAGCAGTAGCCCATATTTCAGAACGTCTCGCAGAGTTGGGAGTTCAGAGTAGTGATGGGACGATACCAAAATTTTTAACGATTCCGATTCCAATTCCAATACCACTAAAAAGTCTCGATTCCGATACAATTCTCGATTCCGATTCCGATTCTCAATATTTTTAAATATAATTCTATACTTGTTTTTCTGGAAATTGTCATATTTTACTCTGGTAAGATTAACTATTTACATTATGAGTATGGTAATATAAATTATAAATTATAATAGATTGGTTTAAAAATAAAAATCAACTGTAAGTTGTAACAATTCATTTTAATCTTCTTGATTACACATCATGGATATACATGTTTTAATGTATAGCTACAATACAATAAAAATAAAATTTGCTATCCTCTTTCATTTAAATTTTACATTGCAAAACTGGTTCAATTAAAAGTTAAAGAATCGTTTTAAGAATTGGAAATCATGGTACAATTCTCTCGATTCCGATTCCTGAAAAATGCTCGATTCTTCCGATTCCGATTAATCGTCCCATCACTAGTTCAGAGGGCAACAACTCTACCAGTTCCAATTAGGTTGCTCATATGTGTGAATGTCCCCAGTCTTGTCCTCCTTTTAGAAGCCATTGTAGGTCAATTCCCACTGTTAGGATGGTAGCACTGACAGACAAGTAATCTTCAGCACACTGATGAATATGTTTCAACCTGTGAAATAAGCAAAAACAGCAGTGCATTATATATACAGCATATATAATTATTAATATAATAATTATTATATAATTCCACAAAAAAGTAAAAAAGTCACTATTTTTATGTAGCTTCTTACCAAGCAAACTAAATTATATTAAATTAACAAAAATATCTTTAGAATTCCTAAGTCATGCTGCAACTTTTTAGCACCCCTCATATTTTGAATTTGAAAGTTGAAAAAATTCACACACCCTACTGTAAGTCGAGGGTTCTTCGACACTTCTCTCTTTATGAGGTTATCCGTGGCCTTAGACGTCTTCCTTCGCCTTCCACCAAAATTGTGCTTCAGTACGACGTTGGGTGGTAGGCCTCTAGCAGCCGCCAGCAGCTTCATGATGGTCGACTTCGCCCAACCAGTACGCTCGCATATCTTTATCAGGATGTTTTATTGCCTCCACGCAAGAATACAGGCCTTCTCCTCAACAGAACAATACTTCCCAGGCATGTCCACTGCACTTTAAGAAAAATAAAGAACACGACTGCACACAAAAATCCAAGAATTCTGGACATGGTACGGCAGAAAAACAACACCCCCACGTCACCTCTATCTAAACACTGACGAGTTTTGCCTCTGCAGTAGCATAAAGGGATCGACTAACAACATGCTAGTTAATTCCAGACAAAATATTTTACTCGGTAGCGTGAGAAATGCAAATTGATTTCAGACCGCTTTCTCAGCGGAATATCGCACGAAGGTCCGAAGTCATTTTGCGGCGGGTGTATTTCAAGAGGACTTAACAGCTCAGTTTTTAAAACAAAATTTTTATGTGGATAACCTCATTGGTCCCACTGTAACTGAAGAGGAATTGCTTGAAATTTACCAAATGTCACAACCCATAATGAAGCAAGGAAATTTTGAACTAAGAGAGTGGGTTTCTAATTCTCCTAAATTAAATGAACAAAAGACAACAATGGGAACATTGAACCAAACAATTGCACAAAAACACTTGGAATGCTTTGGTTTTTAAAACAGAATTCTGAACACGATGACACTCTTTGCACAAAGAGTTATAACTTAAATCCAAATGCCAATACAAAAAGACAAGTGCTTTCAGAATCATCCAAAATTTTTGACCCCATTGGATTATATTTACCAGTAACCATAAGATCCAAAATCCTTTTGCAAGACTTATGGAAAAAGAAAATTGATTGGGATGAACCACTTTCAGTGGAAGACCAACTTCATTGGGAAAAATTAGCCGCAGACTTAAACAAGGTTCAAGACACCTACGTACCAAGATGTGCTGGCTACAGATTGAAATCTCAAACACTACACATTTTTACAGATGCCAGCACACAAGCTTACGGGTGTTGTGCCTATTTAACAAGTGAAAATGAAAGTAACTTGGTTTATTCAAAGGCAAAAGTGGCACCCTTAAACCAAAAGAAAACTGTACCACAACTTGAATTATTAGCTGTCTCATTGGGAGTTAAAACAGCAGACTTTCACAAGTGTATAAAGAAGTTGCATTTACTTATGGACAGACAGTCAAATTTGTCTAACATGGGTGACCAACACAGATCCAACTTCTTGCAAAAACATATTTGTGAAAAACAGACTAACAGAAATCAAAACTGCAAACACATCCCTTGGTATCAAATTTAGGTACATAAAAACGAGAGAGAATCCTGCAGACTTTTTGACAAGAGGGCTCTTTTACAAACTGTTGAAAACAAATAAAATCTGGTATGAAGGGCCTGAATGGCTAACATGTGAGAATCTTTGGCCAGCCAAAGTAATTAACCTCACACTCAACTATACGACAACTGAAAAGATCACTGAGGACAAACCTATATTTGACTATAAGCATCATTCAGACCTCAACAAACACTTGAGAATTACAGTCTATTGCTGCAAGTTTGTCAATAGCTACCTTCTCAAACACTATCCTCAGAAGGCCTTTTCTAACTTAACAGAAACTGCAACAAAACACTGGCTCAAACAGATACA
This sequence comes from Bathynomus jamesi, assembly GCA_023014485.1. NCBI lineage: Eukaryota > Metazoa > Arthropoda > Malacostraca > Isopoda > Cirolanidae > Bathynomus > Bathynomus jamesi. The sequence continues at coordinate 116,207 of JAJOZX010001931.1, forward strand.
AGCTTCAGAATTTGACAAGGAGTTGAAGTATCTTAAGTCCAGTAACACATTAAACAAAGGAATTCCTTCACTTGTCATGGATCTAAATCTGTACCTGGATACAGAGGGTCTGATAAGGTGTAAAGGAAGGCTTAACAAGTCAACTTTGACTTACAACTCTAAGCACCCAATTCTTCTTCCGAGGAGGAATCACTTCACAAATCTCATCAGGGATACCCACAACAAAATACACCACATGGGGGTCCCACAAACCCTGATGGAGCTGAGAAAAACTTACTGGCTACCAAAGGGTAGAACTGAAACAAAGAAAATTTTAAACACATGCATTCCTTGTAAATGTATCCATTCACAACCCTTTAAGACCCCAAGCCCTCCAGACCTACCTATGGAATGAGTAACATTTACTCGCCCATTTGAAACCACAGGTATTGACTACACTGGAGCGGTAAATGTGAGTTTTGGAGATAAAATGGATTCAAAGGAATACAAAGCGTACATTGTACTCTTCACCTGTGCTGCCACATGTGCCATATGTCTAGACATAGTAGAAGATCTGACAGCAGAAGCTTTTATTGCTGCTTTCAGACGATTTTGTGCACACAATTCTGTACTCAAAACTATATGGTCAGACAATGCCACATACTTCAAATCTGGTGAAAGAATTATTCATCAGATTTGTGACAGTGAAACAGTACAAACTCATTTAATCAAACACAATATAACCTGGAAGTACATTCCTGTTAATACACCATGGTATGGTTCCATTTGGGAAAGAAACATACAGACTGTAAAGAACTGCCTTAAAAAGACTATTGGGACCAAACATCTACAACTTTTTGAACTCATGACTATTCTGTCAGAAATTGAAAACGTTGTCAACAACAGACCATTAACTTATGTGGGAGATGGTATTAATGAGCCAGAACCTCTCACACCAAACCACCTAATTAAGGGAGAAACAGTAAACATGTTACCAGGATATGAACATAACAGTACAGAGGATCCAGATTGGGTAATAGGACACAAAGGACTCAACACAAAATACCAACATTTGACACAAATCAAAACTCAATTTATAACAAAATGGAGAGAAGAATACTTAACAAGTCTTAGAGAAAGACATAAACAATTAACAAAACAAAATTGGAATGATTCAGTCAAAATTGGGGACATTGTGTTGATACATGACAAGACACCAAGACAACATTGATCAAGGGAAAAGTCTTGGAACTCAAAACTGGTGAAGACGAAATTACCAGGGTTGTAAAACTGAAAACAGCAACTGGTGAAACCACCAGAGATATCACATTACTATATCCTTTGGAGTGTGGGGCTAAATTAGAACCATTACCCCAAAGGATGGATCAGGATACTATTGGGGAGGAATCTCTCAATGTACCTGATGTAACTCAGACTAAACCAGACAGGCCTCAAAGAAAGACTGCTTTGAAAGCCAGAAAACTTTTACAAGAAAAAATTAAGACTGGTGACTTATAAACCTTACACAAATTGAGCAAAGTTAAAATGCTTAATAACTTTACTTTAATTGTATAAATTTCCTATACCTAAAGGGAGTCAAACTGATTGACATAACTTTAACTAAACTTGAGAAGTTGGCCTCTTGAACTTTTATATTTAAATAGGTCTTGAGTAACCTTTCTCTTCCTAAATTCCTACTTCATACTTTTAATCCATTTTTACATTTTACAGTTTGTCAAAAAATTTGATCTATAACATACAAATTTTTCTCCGGCCCCCAAGAGTATATGGAAAAACTATACGTGCTCACAACATGGTATCATATGTGGTACCTTTATTTCATAATTAAATATAAATTAATTAATTAATTGGGTAAATCTTAAGGAAGCGTCCTGGGAAGTTTTTTGGATATAAAACATGTTTTCCCAATGTATTTCTATGTGATTTATTTGAATTTGACATCCATTTCAGTCGCAAATCACTCGTTTATGACTTTCTCCCACCTCCTCAACAAATATAACAACCTAACCTAATGTGTATATAAATGTTACCTACCCATTAATATCCTGGATTATACAATTTCGCCGCATGGAGAAGGAAGTTGTGGAAGCGGTCCTCACAGTTCAGGAAGGCTTTTAAGAAGTACACCCGTGAGAGGTATCCCAGGAAGAAAATTTTTTGCCTTCCGTACTTAGGCGTTAAATTTCTTATCTAATTTGCACACAATGCTGCCAGGCGCAAGAAATGCCGTCCACTTTAAAAACGTTAATTAAAATTACTTATTCTTCTAATTTGTACACAACGCTGCCAGGTGCAAGAAATGCCGTCCACTTTAAAAACGTTAATTAAAATTACTTATCCTTAATAAAAATAAAAACGTGGGGGTGCATTTTATTGAGAAAAATATAATCTTTCATATTATTAATATGTTAAGTCTCTGTACTATGTATTAAGAACCGGGACCTTTCCTTAAGATTATCCATTAATTGAATTAAATATCTATACAAAATTGCCTCGGGATTGGCGACACAGCCTATTGGGAATGAAATAATGGTATTATTCTAGTATTACACCCGTCTAACATCCAGCAATTATTATATGTTCATTAAGTAGATTTTTTAATTCTAAGACACTTTCCTTCTATAGCGTTTCCATCGCAAATGCTTCGTTTTCGATATATAAACATTTGGTAAATGTACAGTATTACACCCATCTCCCTTTCGAGGTGAAATTTATGTTTTTCCTATGGTTTTTGATGTTTTGAACGAATCTGACCTTCAAAACCGTCGGAAATGACTCGTTTTTGAGATACCCCCCCAGCCGGCAATGTGGGGGAAATCACAGAAAACGAGTCATTTCCGACGGTTTTGAAGGTCAGATTCGTTCAAAACACATCAAAAACCATAAGAAAAACAAATTTCACCTTCAAAATTGACCTAACCTATCCTAACCTAAAAGAAAAATAGGAATTACCTTTAAAATCTAAGACAGAATAATCACAGTACCGTCTTTTCTTCGTTTTAAGCACAACGTAACTTTTTCTACGCCACAGTTTCTGGTCTTGACGATATGTGCATTCCATTTTATAATGTGGACACTTCACTACTGTTGGTAGAACACTGTGAGCACGCAGAAACTCGACACTTTTTTCTAAATTTTCATAGAAAGCAACAATACAGCAGTAATAATTGAATGAACACATGTCACACGAAGCCATTCCAGTAGCAAACTAATTCAAATTCGAAATGGATGGAGCGCTCTGATTGGGCAGACATGTGACCATGACTCCAGATTCCTGGGATCTTGGGAGCATTGCTCCAGTAAATTTGACCATGAGAAAAAGTAAATTTGGGTTTGGGTTTTGTTCATCCGCTAGACGTTATGCAATTTTTTTGCGTATACGTTCTTGTACAAACCAATTTTTTTTTAAAATTACAAATTTAGTTATTTTAAGTTTAGTTGGTAATTCCATATTTAACAATTATTTTTATTTTTTGTTAAGCTTCAATGTTTTGATAATTAAAATTTTATTAAAACGTATATTTTTTTAATATAAAATTATCAGGATTGGACTATGTTCCATTGATCTCGGCCAGGTTTGATAAATTGGCCAGATAATTACTTGTGCGGTTTTAAGTAATCCACCATGACTCTAGAATTGAAAAGTTTAGTTAAGTTTAAACTTACTTTTACTTACTTTAACTTACCTACTTTTACTTACTCTTCCTTACTTTTACTAAGTTTAAAGCACTTACTTTTACTTACTTTCATTGTACTATATTTACTTACTTTTACTCACTTTTACCATACTATATTTACTAACTTTTACTTATTTTGTATTTTTTCAGGTAGTCAATAATCAATAATGGATCCTAATATTGATGAAGTTGGAGAGAAAAGTGAGGGTGTTAAAAGGGGTTACTTTTGTGGTCAATGCAAGAACAAATATTCAAAGAAGCAAAACTGGGAGGAACATTTTAATTCCAAAAAAATATTTGTTACAATACAAGAGGTCCCAGAGTTTGGGCCCACAGCTTAGATATTGCAGTAAAGAAATACCAGGATGAAGTGCAGCAGAGAGATACAGCAAAGCAGTCATTTAGTTTGTTCACAAAATGTGCTAGTGCTAGACCTCAGAAAAATGAACCAACTTCATCAACTGCTAATCTAGAAAATGAAACTTTTTCACTAGATGTTTCACAGACTGAAGAAAGTGCTTCTCCTCCACCTAAGAAACAAAAGGTAAGTGAGGAATCTGCGCATCAGACTAACAAAACTGCTTTAGAGGAATTTGAAAATTCCCAAATCCAGAAGACATTGAATGCAATTTTGTGCCTAACAAAAGAAACTCACCAAGCTGTTGTGGTTAATAAAGAGTCAAAATATGCCTTCAAGTTCAAGTGTTGCATCCAAATCTAATAAAGCAAAAAGCAACAAATTTGACATTTCCATAGCCCATTTAAGCAAGTGTAAATCAATACAAGAAATCCTGAACAATGATTTGATCAAATCTACATTCAAATTGGTGGAAAAGAAGGATCTAGGGCATGCTGATGATTCATTTTCAGTACCAAGTGATATAATGGAAAACATTGCAAATAGTGACACTAATATGCCTGATGTAGATATAGCTATTGAGGATGATGATGATCTACAGATCTACAGAAGCTAAGGCTAACAAAGACCCTAAGATCCACTCTAAGGTTAGCCCGAGAGAAAGGAAAGAGTAGGGGGGTTAAGAGAAGAGAATAAGGGGTTAAGTAAGGAGCAACACCTATCACTCGTGGGTTAACATTCATTCAGAAAAAGAGGAAAAAAGTCTCACCATCATCATCCGCTGGCCACTGCCGACAAGTCAGAAAAATAGTCGGAGAGAATAAGAGAGGGGTGAAAGATGAAAAGAAGTAAAATAAGAACACTTACAAACCATGCAAACACAGTCTTAACTCACTGTCATACCACGCAAACTACAAACATGCAAGAAAAGAGTTAGACATGCAAAGTAAGGAGAGGATAAGAAAAAAAAAAAAAAAAAAAAAGTAGGTAAAGTTAAACAAAAAGTGGGTTAGTTTACGTTATGAGCTACATCTACATTCGTGTTAGTCTACTTTTTTTTTTTTTTTTTAATAATTTTATTGCTGGCATCACACGCTGGCATGTCACAAGCTGGCATTCATCGTCAACAGACTCATCCTCGAGCACCACCACCAGAACTTCTGTTGCTAACTTTGTTGTTTTTTAAATTAAACAACGCTAATACCTTTAAAATGTCTGTCAAGACGGCTCTTAAACATATTAACGCTGGTAGAATGAACGACTGACGCGGGAAGATTATTCCATTTATCAATTACTTTAAACGTAAAGAAGTTTTTAGCGATATTAGTAATAAAACGCCTGCCACGCAACTTAAATCCGTTATTGCGAGTATTACTATTATCAAAAGTGAACAATTTGTCAAAATTTACGTTATCAATGTTATTAACAATTTTGAAAACTTCAATAAACTCCCCCCTTAATCTCCTAGTTTCGAGTGAATACAGGTCTAACTCATTAATCCTATCTTCATTACATTATATTGCATTACATTATATTGCATAGCTTGCACAGACCCCAAAGCATGTGCTTCAGACAAACATTCTAACATAAAAGGTTACTTCAATGTTAAAGATTTAACCTATGTATGCAAACAAGGAGAAAATCAAGAGAGATGGTTTAGAAATCTGAAAAGCCACCTGAAGAGACATTTAATTAAACTTCAGCATCATCAAAAAGCTGCTGAATAAATAAACTTAAGGTGAGTTATAAACTGTACATTATTGTATTATGATGTTTAGCTAAAACAATTTGTAATTGGTATGTCGTCAATTCAAGAGTTTACTATCATTAACCTATCTAGTGGTGTAAGGGGAAAAAAAGTAAATTCAGAGCTGTGCTCCAGTAAATTTTTTCAAATCTAGAGTCATGCATGTGACGCAACACAAACGAAGGTACAAACACACAAACGACTGTACAAACACACACTAGATACACACCAAAAAAATGTTTATATCTCAAAAATGAAGCATTTGCGATGGAAATGAAATAGAAGGAAAGTGTCTTAGAATTAAAAAATCTACTTAATGAACATATAATAATTGCTGGACATTAGACGGGTGTAATAGTAGAATAATACCAAACATTTTTTTGGTGTGTATCTAGTGTGTGTTCATACGTTCGTTTGTGTGTTCGTACATTCGTTTGTGTGATCGTTACATGTCTGCCCAATCACTGTGCTCCATCCATTTTGAATTACTTTGCTACCGGAATGGAACACTCATTCCACTCATTCAGAAGTACATTAGGCCTGGCTCTGTGATTTATAGCGATTCCTGGGCTGCCTACAAGACTATAAGTGATTTAGGTTACGAGCATTTTGTTATTAATCATTCTAAAAATTTTGTGGATAACAGAATATCAAAAGATTTTGGCAGGATTTAAAGGAATGGGTTAAGAGGCTAGGTATTCAGTCAAAATATCTATACCAATACCTGGCAAGGTATTTATTCATTTCTTCAGTTAAAGACAAGCAAAAACTACTCCAGGAAGAGCCTCAGTCTGCCCCTGCATGTGATTAAGATAATTCCTATTTTTCTTTTAGGTTAGGATAGATTAGGTCAATTTTGAAGGTGAAATTTGTTTTTCCTATGGTTTTTTGTGTTTTGAACGAATCTGACCTTCAAAACCATTGGAAATGACTCTTTTTCGATTGCCAGCTGGGGGGAATGGGGTTATCTCAAAAACGAGTCATTTCCGACGGTTTTGAAGGTCAGATTCATTCAAAACACATCAAAACCCATAGGAAAAACATAAATTTCACCTCGAAAGGGAGATGGGTGTAATACTATACATTTACCGAAATAATTGCCATACGTACAAAGAACCAGTATGTATGCATCAAGCCTCACATAGCAACAAGAAAACCCAATTTATTGTTTAGTCTTAAAGACTTTATATAGTGACTGCCTATATTAATTACATCAAGTTAACTCATCGCGTAACTCCATCGTGGCGGCCCTACACCGAAGTAAACTAAGGCGGGACAATTTCTTTTCATTCACATATAGTCATCTAAAATCCCGACGCTAAAATTACCGCAAACAATTAAATATAAAGTCCTTTAAAGACCTACATTGACATAAACTAACGAAAAAACATAGGGCTTTTGTCGTTTAGCTCTCCACTGAAATCTGCTGGAAATTTCCAACGGATGACGGTAACAGGCAATCAACCTATAGCCCTACACTGTATAGTTTTTTCAGTCTTTTTTAAAGGGCAAAGTGGAAACAAGTTTCGAGCAAGATGTGAGCATCCTTTTGTTGGAGACAATATTGGCCTCAACAGGCTCGCTGAAAAGACAGTACATGAAGCCAGTAGAAGTTATGGGCAACAGAGAGTATAATCTACCATAACCTCAGGCTCAGCATACAAACTATTTTTACAGGCCAAATTTTGGCAAAACATTGGCTACTTAAGCAAGGCAGTGTCGGTTGGTTGGTTGAAACGTTTTAGATCATTGGTTGGTATCAAAGCTTTGGTTGGTATTCCATTTTACTTTCTTTGTCCAACTGAGACACTGGAACATTTTTACCAATCATAGTCTAGGCGAGTCAACTCCTCCGGAAGATATAGCCGTTATGGCTGCTTTCTGGAGTTAGGTAAAAGACTCCATTCATTCATAGGCCCATTTTAAGGCCGCGAATGAGAGGTGGAATGACAAATGACTCGCATTAAAAAAGTTAAAATTTGCTAGTTCAAAGGTAAGTATAATAATAATATTATAATAATAATAATAATAATAATAATCTATACTATAATAAGAGGGCTGTCCGTCTGTCCGTCCGTCCGTCACACTTTCAGAAATTACACTATAATTACGCTATTACGCTATAAATGATCAGATTCAGAAATCTTGACACAATGTGAAGCTCAAAATTTTCACGGCTGCGTTCTTTTCTGTAGTTTAGCCTGTCTGTTTGTCTGTTTGTGAAATTTATCCCGGGCAGTAATGCGGGAAGGGTGGGGGTGGGGTAATGGGGGAGGGGGTTAGCCCCCAAGTTGCATGAATGGGGGTGAGGAGTTTTGGGAGATACCAATCGTCAAGGGACCTAACCGGGCACTCAGTTTACCTAACCGGGCATTCAATTAACCCGGGCAACGCCGGGTACCTCACCTAGTAATAATAATAATAATAATAATAATTGTGATATGCCTCTACTTACTGTAAATTTCGCTTGTCCGTCCTTGATGGAGGGTACCACTTTGCTCACCATATTCCAGCAAATATGCTCATATGGGTAATTAATGGGCATATGTGGGCCCATATGGGCCATGGCAAGAGCGGATCTAGGGGGGTTCGGCGACGTCCTGACCCCCCTCAATTTCTTGTAAGTGCCCTTTTGAACGATGTGTATGCTCTGAAAACAAATTTTGTTTTTGTAAATAGATCATGGCTATTTTATTTTATTCAAATTTTATTTTGAGTCTTTATCCGTATACACTGTTCTTCCAAATTTGTAGTTGTAATGGTTTTCATAGGTGCCCTTAGTACTGGTGCAGCCATATCACTATTTTTATCTTCATCTTATTCTGATAGTTCTTTCAATTGGCAAGACATTTGTAATTGTTTGAAACATTTTCTGTGATAACTGTTGTACCCAAATTAGATTTTTATTTTGTATCATATTTGAATGAGACTGATCGAATCAGTTAAAACTTATCTTTTTAGAACTTACTGTACTGCATTGTATACATCCCATCTGTGGTCGAACTATACAAAAACTGCTATGAATAAACTCTCTGTTGCTTATAATAATATTTTCCGTATACTATGTGGGGAACCAAAATGGTGCAGTGTCAGTTTTATGTTTACTACGCGTAACCTACCTACGTGCCAAATGTTAATCCGGAAGAATATATACACAGTAATGACATAATTCCTTTTCTTTCAGGTCATTCTGCCCCAGGTTATAATCTGAATCATTCGTGATGGTTTTATTCATTCATGGTTGTGTTGTGTTATTAAGCTTGCGTTGCGCCTACGGGTCTATATAAGGTATAGTAGCAATTACTTAGCCAGTAATACTTATTACTTATAATTATATGCTGTGCTACATTGCCTTGTCATTGCCTTGTTACCCAATACTAACTTCCTTAATACTACACTTTAACACCAAAATGTAAGTATTTTTATGTCTATTTGTATTAATTATCTGTTATTATATTTCTTATTGTATTTACAGTGTTCAGTTGTTAGTGAAATAAAGTCTGAATTGAGTCTCTCCTTTTCCGGCATTACAAGTAAGTTCATTACTAGCGTCCAAAACAGCTCTAATGTGTTATTGTGAAATGTCCTGTCTTCAGATACTGTGTGCCTCTCACCTATATGGCAGTCTTGGTTCAGGCAACTGCTAGTTTACAATACTTTATTTTTGTAACGTAGCAAAGATTATATATACATATTAAGTTGTGTTATAATAAGATTGTATTTGTATGTTGGGTTAAATGGCTATGTTGGCCTTATTTTTGTACTTGTATGTTAGGTTAAGTGGCTATGTTGGCCTTATTTTTTTTATTACGTTTTGTATTACGTAAGATTGTACTTGTATGTTAGTTTAAGTGTCTATGGATTGTGAATGATCTGTAATAAAGATGTTTTGTTTGTTTGTTTAATAAAACAATATAATTTATTTTACACTCGCTCACTGGTGATCTGTTTTAAGAAAAAAAATAGTACTGTGCCCTTTTTTCTTTGGACCCCCCCCTTACTGAAATTCCTAGATCAGCCCTTTTATGGGCTGCTGAAGTGGGCCCCATGTGGGCCAATATTTCAAAATATTGGGTCAAAGTTTTATCCCACTGCATCATAAATCTGCTAACTATAGTTTCCCACTTGATAAAACAATTCACATATCTGCTACCTGTCAGTAACACTACTGGTAGATGCATGGGCTATTGCTTGCCCCAGCATGGGCCAGTAGGGCATATCATACTTTTCCGAGTCCGAATTTCACTCTGGCTAATATGTATTTTTATGTAAAATTTAATTCTAAGAGGGGTTTCTTTTCTGCAACTTTTCCCAAAAATCGCGTTATCATGTTCAAACTTGCGGTTTTCTGTTCTATGTTGAAATACCGAATATTCAATTGAACACAACCTCATATTTTTAACTCTTTGTCGTAATTTGTTGCCATTTAGACACATTAACTTTGCTTAACTCTTACACAGGTTTAATACATACATAAGAAAAAAAATCTACTCTATTTGAATCTTTGTAACCATTTGGACGCAGAAGGTTACGTTCAACATTCTCTCAATAGATGGCTCTGAGCAAGTAGAAGTGAGTGGACGCCATTTTTTTCGGTAAGGCCGGTCATCTTTCCAAAGACAAGGCTTACTTGGCCATAGATGGCATGAAAGTCTGGAGGGCCAAGGAGGAAGTAATGGCCTCATCAGTTGAAGCTCTCACGCAGAGGTCAGAGGAGAAGATCTCTGGGATATTCTTTGATGGCAAGCAGGATAGGAACACAAACGTGTTGAAATATGACGAAGTGACAGGGAGAGTTCATCCTGGCAAAGTGATCGAGCAGGGCCGGATTAACCATTAAGCAAAATAAGCCCGTGCTTAGGGCATCAAGGGAAGGGGGGCACCACAGAAATTTTCCATTGTCGGATTTACCATGGATTTATTATACTATTATAATCGCGGCTTATAGCCTATAAGCTGTTGAAAACTGAATTATATATATTCATATATAGTATTTTTTTTTCTTCATTGTTTGAATTTGTAGTGAACAACAAGACTTTGCAATTAAAAAAAGTAGGAGAAAACTTTTCAAATATAAATGAAGTGGAAGTATACAAAAATAAACATTATTTTCCATCTTACTGTAAGTTTTGTTTCATTTCAAAAATAAAATTTTATTTTATGGTTTATTTTTGTTTATATTTTGAATTACATATATATGGGGCACCAAAATCTTTTAAGTGCTTGGGGCCTCTAAAGGTCTTAATCCGGCCCTGTGATCGAGGAGCATTACACTATCACGTGGGAGCCTCAAGGAAAGTACCTCTTCCATTTCACTCCCGAGGAACCTGAGGAAGGAGAAAAGCCTGCTCATAAGATCGCTCATAAGACGCTCAAGGCTTGCATGAGTGGCTTCTGGATCACGGAGCTGACGAGAGCCTTGTAATGATTGGAGGAGACTCTACCAACACCAACACGGGGTGGTCTGGAGGCGCCATAACCCAATTGGAGAAGATGCTGGGTCGCAAGTGCCACTAGATGATCTGTCAGCTCCATGTGAACGAGCTCCCCCTGAGGCACTTAATCATCAAGCTGGAAGGCCCTGTAACTCCCCTGTCAGGCTTCAGTGGGCCTATTGGAAAACTTCTTGAGAAAGTGAATGAACTTGAGGTCAACTTCAACTTCAAACCAGTGGAAGGAACTGAAGATATCATAGAGCTGCCAGTAGAGATAGTCAAATCTCTCTCCACAGACCAGCACAACTGCTATCTTCTGATCAAAGCCATCAAGTCTGGAAGTCTCAGTCCACAGTTGGCTGGTCTCAAGTGCGGACCTCTGAACCAATCCAGGTGGCTCACTACTGCACGGGCCATCTTGCTGTTGTGGATGAGGGAGCACGGACTGAAGGGGGAGGTGTTCAGGAGGCTCGAGGTCCTCGTGAAGTTCTGCCTTAACTTCTACTTCAAAGTGCACTACGACTTCAAAGTGAAGCACCACCTCAAATTTGGTCCTGCACACGTTTTTTCAAGCCTGAGGCTGCTGAGGAACCAGACTACGAAGGTCAGAAACATGATCTCTGCTGCAGTGATAAGAGGAGCTTACCACGCACATCCTGAGAACATCCTGGCTTCATTCCTGTGCAGTGAGGATGAGCATCAGTGAGCTTTTGCTGTGAGCCAGATAGAGAAGATCAGAAAAGGAAGAGACTTTGGTGATACGACAGTGAGGCCCCATAAAAATCCCAAAGTCAATCTGCAAGCCACTTCACCTGAGGATCTCATCAACTGGGAATCAGAAAATATTTACGAACCTATTTTCACCTGCAAGATGACCTTGACTGAGCTCGAGGATCTCAGGAAAACTTCACTCAAAGTGGACGTTTTTTCTGTTCATACTCAGTCCTGCGAGAGAGCTGTACAGGAAGTCTCAACTGCTTCCCAAGCTGTGTACGGTCACGAGAGGAGAGATGGGTGGGTGAGAGCCAGGATAGACCATCGAGAAATGCTCACAGTGTTCAGATCGAAGCAGGACATACTTAAGAGCCTTTCAGGTTCGAGTGGCTGATGAAGAGGCTGAAGCCATCGTTAATGCTCATAAGAGCTGAAAGTCCTCATAAGATCATAATATAAGATCTTATGAGGCCACGCTTTTCAGGGATCCAGGAAGAACAGGCGTGTAAACCTACACGTGGAGGTGGCAAGTCTCCCGCTACTCGATCATAGTAGAGCTGGTGAGCCGCGCTTATTCTTTGAAGAAAAACTTTAAATTCTTAAGTTTTACGTGAAATTTAAATCTTTTTTCAGCACCCAGAGGTGTTCAAACACGCAAGAAAGCAAGGATGAGGTCAGAAAAGCAGCTTTTGGACTAAATCATATGCGGAACAGTTGTGCGCTTTGGTTTGGGTGCCCTGAGGCTGCGTTAGGCAGCCTTCAAATCAGAAAATCGCGATTTTGACCATGAAAATGAGATTTCTCGGAAAAGTTGCAAATAATAAACCCATCTTAGAATTAATTTTTACATAGGAATATATATTACCCACTTTGTTTTTCCAAAATTTCAACCCTGAACCCAGAGTATGATATGCCCTAATGGGCCAGCCCATGTTGCTCAGATTATGCATGAAAAAGGTATAGTATTAGAAAATTTTCAGTGAAATCCACAGCTGAAATGAAATTACACGTATTAATAGGTCATATTTTATTTACCAGTTTTCGAAAGTCTGTCTATACGTATCTGAATCTTTGCTTATTTTATGCTGCATTCATTTTGCTCATTTTAGTTGCGCTGAAATCTTTAGTATTTTAAAATTTTATTGCACCTCCATGCTGATTCCACGTTGATTCATAATGTTTATTCAGTATTAAATTAATAATACACTAGAAAAAAAAATTTGAGTTACCGATCTCAGCGGTTGGCAAAAAATCTCATTTGAATTTGTTGCTTAATAGAAATACTTGTTAGAAAATGTAGAAGAGGAAGAGCCATTGTTGTCCCAAGGCGATATGGTGACTAAGCTGATTGATGCAGCATTGTTTGTATATATTAAGTTAAGGTGTATATATATCCACCTCATAATTGTAAGGTTAGTGAAAAATTCACTTAATTTAGAGCTAGCATTTTTGGGCTCTTGTGGCATCATTGTTTGGGCATTCTTGTGGCATCATTTTTGGGGGACACTGCGCGTCCTTCCTACTCGTTTGTTGAATGCGGCACTTACAGGGCGTGGTCTTATAGAGAGCTCTCTTGCAATTCAGTTTGGTTGTTTAGATACAAGATTGTTGCATCGTGCAATGGTGCAGGTTGTGTTGTTGCAAGGTTTAGAAAGAAGACCATAAATAGTACCCCTGTTGTTTTTTATCTTAATTTTATGCAACTGAGGCCTAAGGTAGGCCCACATCGAGTCAGCAACCCTGAGGTAGGACCTAATAGGAACTCCAAGTCCGTAAGTTTTAGTCTAGCTTAACTTGGGCTGTAGGTTGAACTGGCCCTTCAGAGCTTGGCCGTTCAGGGCTCAGCTGGGATTCTGAACCAAATAAAAAAAAAAATTAACAATACTGTGATAACGTCATTGGGATGATTCTGATGTAAATATACCACAAGGCCTAGTCATGGAAGACTCTTACATGGTCAAGTTTATTCAAGTCATTCTAAATTAGCTTATCATAATCAATTTTAACAAAATTCGTGGCTAAGTTCTTTTTCTAATTAGATTTAAGTATAACGAACGCATATCATACTGATGATGTCATCGTGGCAATACATCACTGAGGGTAATTGGCTCCGCACATTAGGGCAACCTTGAATTAATCGTTAATTGCAGACCCCGATGTTGTTGCTTTTTGTTTTCCATTCATATAGTTTTATGCCAATGGATTCCCATCATCAAAACATAAGTAGGCCATTGGAGTACGGCTGATCAATTTCCGGGATATGGGAGGTATACGAACGGCTCGTCGTCAGAGAACTCTGCTGATTTGGCCAATATGTCTGCTGTGGAGTAGTTTGCCCTCTTAAGTGGTGTATGAGTGTACTGTATTGAACTGTATTATACTATATTGTAATAAATTCACCCAGTGTTTCTTATATAGTGTGTTTAGTTATTTTTTAGCAATAGTACAGCTTTAAACAATCGATCATTCATGCTTTGGACTACAATCTCATGCTTAACTAATTGATAGCAATATCCAGATATGACCTCTTAATGGGCTGTATGTGGGCTGGGCTCATGTGGGTTTCATATGGGCTGGGATGTATGTGGTTTATAAATGGTATTTAAATGGGCAAGATATGGGGATCTTTTCCGTTTGGGGGCTAGCAGCGAATTTTAATGAAAATCGGTATACTAATTTAGTTTTGGTCACTGATTTCAAAAATAACTTTCTTTTGGAGAAATGAAAAACAAACATGTTAGAGCACTTTAAATAATTAATGTGTTTTTAACGAAAATATCATGACTTAATCTAACCAATCGTCAATGGCGTACAGTTGACCTAACCGGGCATTCAATTGACCTAACCTGGCATTCAATTGACCTAACCGGGCATTCAATTGACCTAACTGGGCATTAATTCTTGATTTTTTTCTGCTACTTTTATAGATCTGCCGGGATCCTTCAAAAAATGTATCTTCGTAAAGTTGCACATTTTACCATTTGACCGACGCTTTTGGCAACGAAAGAACTGGGTATTTTTATCAAAAGAACTAGTGTTGGGCACTAAAGCGTTAATCCGATAACAGTTAATTAACGAAGTTAACCTTTTTTAACGGACTATTAACGGAAGTTAATTTCCATTTATCGTTATCGGACCAGTTAACTTCCCATAACTCGATATTTAGTCTGTTAAAGTCCGTTCACACGTTAACTGCGAGGAGTCATTCACGGAAGATCACCGCTCCGCGAATGAATTCAAACCGCCATAACTTCAGTCTGCTTCCAGATCTCCCAAGGGGAGGTTGTGCGCTTTTTATTGAAGGTAAGAAGGTTCTTTTAACGTTAGTAAAAGTCCTATAATATTATATATATTAATACGTATGGAGATACGTATGGTAAAATGTACGGTTGAGAAAAATTAATTTATAGTAATGACTAATGAATAAGTATTTTTACACTGCGTTAGTAAATCTCTAAAAAAGTATATATAGTATGTAAAATTTGAATAATAGTTTTTATTCACTGATTGTAATATTGTCGTCGAATTAAATAACAATTGCGTATATTACATAGACAAAATATTTTATAGACAAAATAATTCATGGACAAAGTATTTTTATTTTATGGACTAAATAATTCATAGATAAAATATTTTATAGATAAAATAATTACAGATAAAAATTACTCCTATTGAAAATTCACAGAAAAAGGTTAAGTAAAATAAAATATTTTATATAACGTAATATTATATATTATATATATATTATTATTATAATTAATATTATTTTGAATTAATTTTGCTATTTTGTTTGAAGCTCAGGAGCATGAGGAGCAGCTTGGCCGTCTGCAAGCCACTGGTCGACGCCCTGGTAGCAGCACCACCCGGTTCAACCACTACCTGAACGACCGGGACTGCCAGCTGGCAGCTGCCTTCCACCCAAAGTTCCGGCTCCACTGGCTGCGCAGGTTCGACAGCGACCAAACTGTCTCTGTCAGGGCCGCCATGGAGGACGAGGTCGAGAGAGCACTGAGGAACCGGAACATTGACAGCACCACCAGCTCTAGCGACAGCAGCATGCCTGACGACCTCTTCGCTGGGTGGACGGCCGGTAGCTCAAGTACCAGTGTCAAGCAGAAGGCCAAGAGACTTGTCGACACTTGGCTGGACACTGATGGGAAGGTAGACATGGCCGACTCTGACTTCATGGGGGAGCAGATCTTCATCAACCTCTTCCTGAAGTACAATACGCCAATTCCGTCCTCTGCCGCAGTGGAACGGCTCTTCTCTCTCGGCAAGGACATCCTGAGGCCCAAGAGGTCAAGACTGGCAGTTGGGCCTAACTTTGAGAAGTTGGTCTTTCTGAAGGGCAACCAGCACATTGTGTCAGTCTTTAATAAATGTGCCTAAAATTTAATTTTACCTTTCAGTTCCCGCCATAATAATTCTCTGGTAAATTAAAATTTAGTTAATGGTTACAAGGGTAACGGGTTTCAAAACATGTAATCAGTACATTTTTTATTAAAAATAAAAAAAAAGTTATTAAGCAAAAAAGTTGCAAAACTTGATAAAAATACAGTTAAATACCTATTTATTGTTGGATTTTGCATAAATAAACATTTTCTATGGGTTTTAAAGCTTTTTTCCTTGATTTTTTTAAATGTTAGTAAAGAAATAGTTATCGCTAACGGATTATCGTTAACTTCCGTTAACTTTGTAATCAAATTATCGAATTATCGTTATTGGAGTTAAAAATTGGGGTTAACGGATTATCGTTATCGAAGTTAACTTTTTGGTTAACGGTGCCCACCACTGAAAAGAACACACTTTCCCACACTTAGAGCACTTTTTCATAAACAGTAGCAGTTTGTGACTCTGGCTAAATTTAACACAATCCTCTGTAACTAGTTTAAGCTAGTTAAAACACATATTAATTATTTAAAGTGCTCTAACATGTTTGTTTTTCATTTCTCCAAAAAAAAAGTTATTTTTGAGATCAGTGACCAAAACTACATTAGTATACCGATTTTCATTAAAATTCGCTGCTAGCCCCTAGACGGAAAAGACCCGATATGGGCTCTATATGGGACCCATGTGGTATATACAGGGTACCCATATGGATCCCATGGCCAAGCTTACATGTAGCCCATGTGTAGCCCACGTGGGGCCATATGGACATGTTTGCTGGGTATGTTATTGATATTATTTTTTCTGTTGTTCTAGATGGTACCTTACCTATGGACAGTTATATGATGAATAAAACCGATGAAAGGTCCTAGTCAAGTCTTTATCCATTACAAATTCAATAATAATAATATGATAATTTTAAGAAAAATACATAATAAACGTAGGGACTTGCCAATTCCTGGAAGCTGCAAGTATCCACAATTTAGTAGTGTTCCTACTTGGCACACGAGAAATTAGAACTATCCTCTCTACTCTGCTTCTGCAGAAGTCATTCCTGACGAAGAAACAGTCTTGGAGAGGATCACAGTCTGCTAGAAGACACGTGCCCTCAATTAGTTCGCCCATAGAAAGCGGAGCTGGGGTTTTCTTAACACTGTACGCTGCGAAAGGGTTACTTTAACATTCTGATAGTTTCCTTCCAGCTAAGTAAGTGTGTAACAACTCTGAGTATAAGTACCCGTGATTGGGAAATGTCTTTTTGCCTTGTAACTCCAGTTCCACTTTCCAAGAGCAGACTACTTGAGGGTGTGTATCTTCTCGCAGAGCGTGATGTCCTCCAAGGCTGCTTCTTTGTCAGGAGGGACTTCTACAGAAACAAGCATCCTTCTACTGTGTAATATGGGCTTTAGCAAAGATTATATATATTTAACAAGATATGAAACTAATGATATTTTTCATTATTTACTACGTTATCCTGCCAAATAAATGTTAGATACTCGCCATACATCGTATGGATTGAGAACTAAGCTTTGCAAAGGGCACGCTTGCATGACTTAGAAATACTGTACATATATTGCTGAAACTGAATATCATCTATTAACCTTGAAAGAAATACAAACTCATATACTTAATTTATTAACTGATCCTATATTTCATTATATAGTTAAACTATACATACTATAATAATCAGGGGCGTCCACGGGATCAATTAAGTAAAGGGGCACTTCCAAATACGGGGTGGGGGACAAGTATTTGCGCCAGAGGAGCGAGCTCTAGGGGGGTCCGGGAAATTTTTAAAATTTACGTTGTCTGGGACAGCATTTCCTGCCTTCTGAAAAATAACGATTTTTTTAGACATTATACAATATTAATATTATATAGTAACCAATTACTATCTTCAAATATTATAACTGGATTTTGGGTTTATGATAAAATCTATCTGTAAGCAGTTGACGAAAAAACGAGGGGGTTTGGCCCCCTAATGCCCCCTCGTGTGGACGCCCCTGATAATAATAAATATCAATATACGAGTATAATTTATGCTCATTAAATACTTTTGTGGGTAATTTAGTTCTTTCAAAACTTGATAGCAGAGGAGAGCGAGGAAAAAAGCTAACATAAAAGTAGACGGAGTTTTGGGTCTGTGTAAGTATATACAGGGTGTCCATAAATGTTTACCCTGAAAACAGTATGCTCTCATGTTTTAATGACGAATCTTACATCCGTTTTCTTTTTACAGGTGATCTCGTACACGCATAGAGTTTCTGTGCTGGTGTGTTTCGTCTACCGCATTCGCCGTTAGGAGCGCTGTAGTAGCTGTTCAGTGGTAGAGTCAACAGACACAATGTGCGTATTTGGATATCGGAAAACCCACGTGCCGTAAGGGAGCATATTCGGGGCAGTCCGAAGATCAATGTCTGGTGTGGACTAATGCATGACCAGATAATTGGTCCTTTCTTCTTCGCTGAGAACACTGTTTCCGCAACTGTGTACCTGGATATGCTCACCAATTACGCCATCCCCCAGCTGCAGGACAGGCAGCCAACTGTCATCTTCCAACAAGATGTGGCACCCCCTCATTGGGCGCATTATGGAAAAAATAGGTCCTGCTCCAACCAGAGTAGCCTAAACACAACCTAGACTACGTTGGAGATGGAAGACCTAGGCCAAAGATGAACCAGCCTAGCTATTTGTCCATAAACAGGACTTCCATACTCTTTTGTTAAACAATTACAGCTGAAATGTCAGCTTATTTAACCTAAATTTAATAACCGAAGGGAAATTTATGAACTTCTTACCTTGAAATTTTATATAAGTTTTATTTCTTGACACCAATAATGAACATTTTTATTCCGGCTTCTTTCGTTTCGCGCCTCCTCGTCCTCCCTATTATTCTGCTTATTAAGCTTATCCCGATCTTTTTCTTCTTCTTCCCAAAACCGTGTTGCCATTTCTAGCTATGGGATCTTTTTTTCTTTTCATCCCATATTTGTTTCTTCGTTGGTGTCTTTTTAATTTTTCTCAGCAAGAGTTCAAGTTCTCCTTCTGATTTATTTTTTATTGTTATTATTTTTTTTTATGTCAATATGGCTTATCCAAGATTAGGTGGGTCTTCCATTTCGGTACTCCCAAATTTTCCACACGCATGTTGTTCGTGAAACTCTCGACGCAACATTTCCAAATCGATGGATTGGCAGGGACGGGCCAATCCCATGGCTCCCAAGATCACCAGACATTACCACGCTGGATTTCTTTCTCTGGGGTCATGTTAAAGATTTGGTTTATGCAACAGTTGTTCCAGGTATCAGGACATTGCGAGAACGCATTACGGATGCAATTGCAACAGTTAACCCACAAATGTTGGAAAATGTGTGGCGTGAGTGTGAATACCGTTTAGGCATTTTATGTGCCACTAGGGGTGCAGATGTGGAAGCTTATTAAGTTCATTAACTATGTATCAAAACTTTATATGTTTATCTACTTATGATTAAAACTGTGTTTGAATACGAGTGTTTATTTAAAAGTTATAGCATGCTTTAATCAGGGTAATCATTTATGGACACCCTATATATATAGTGTTGGGTTTCCGGCATTTTCAGCCTGCGCAGAAATTTGAATGAGTCAGCGAGCAGACGCTGAGTGACTCATTGACTCCATTCCCCCAAAGCAGTCACCCTCCGGCGCTCCCGACTCTCTTTTAAGGTCATTGTCAGAGATGGGCAAGATCACCAACTTTGGTGATCTTGAAGATCAAGATCAGATCACCAGAAAAATGTGATCTTGAAGATCAAAATCAGATCACCAGAAAAATGTGATCTTGAAGATCCAGATCAAGATCGTGATCTTGAAGATCACTTTTCAAGATCACTTTTTAAGATCACTTTTATATGAATTGAAAAAAGTTGTACTCTTGTAGAGTAAACAAAAACAAATTATTTTGTTAATCACTCCTGAAAAGTATCACTCCTAATACTCCCCTGAGGGCTGAGGCAATACAAGCATCGCATCCTACCCATGTCACCTGATCTAAACCACGGGGATTGACGATTCCCCTTTCAGTTTTTCAGGTGGTAAACTTAAAACTTAGTATTATCATAACTTATCAGCAAAGAAAAACTATTAAATGACCTACATATAGTTTTTAGTTCTATTTTTCTCAATTCTCATTTCACCAGGTCCATAACCCATATCAATGAATGGTCAGCATATATAAGTAAACATTTTTTACATAGAATTTAATTTTACAGTTTTACTGCAGTACGCAATTACTGACAATATAAGGGTAAAAACCGCAAGTTAAGAGTGTTAATTTAATGTTCAACCGCTGTAAACATTTGCTTTCAGCAAAACCAATTGTTCAAAGTTACCATCCGAGAGACGACTTCGTTTGGGGCTATGAACCATGCCAGCAAACGAAAACAACCGTTCCACTGGTGCAGAGGAAGGTAGCGTGGTGTTATACCTCTTGAAGATCTTCTTTATAGCAGGATACCTATCTAAAGAGTCGAGTGCCTTACTGGTGTCCTGCAAATAATTGAGGACTTCCAAGTCTTCCTTGTTGTTAGGAGCAGAGAATGAGCCGTCCATAGTTCTGAAGAAATCGTCTTTAGATGATGAGTCTGAGTTCACCGAACTATTACCACTGCTGTCAGAATTACAATTTCTTACAGCCATTTGCAGCTTGTCTTTTACTTGAGACTTGATTGCTTCATGATCGCCGAAATTAGGCCCTTGCAACAATGATATCCATCTAAGTTTGAAATACGGATGAGATACTGAGGCCAAAACGGCATCAGTTACCTCGGGGCTTGTGATAGCGTGGGGTAGACACCCCAGTTAGGTTACTTAGGTTCTAGCAAACAATCAAAAGCACTTACCGGTGCGTTGAATTAGGTATTCCTTGAAGCCTACCGTTTTATTCCTGTGTCCCACAACAGCCTACCTAACTCTCTCTTACATTACCAATTTAGAAGCTATAGACATTACCCCTAACTATACTTAAGTACGAACAACTTCCTACCCGATTTGTTACCTTAGATTCATCACCTAATTTTACTCAGCACCAAAGATTAGGTCAGATAGGAAAAAACATGTCTAGGCCAGACCAAAGCAATACGAACAGCCCGTTGGTTCGTTTATGGCTTCGTCTTGCCATTCAGCTTAGATTTAGTGATATTTACTCTTTAGTGACTTTTAGACTATATACATATATATACATACACGTCACCTCACTCCTCCCCTACAAGTTTAGTCTGTCAGGGGGATGAGGGACCCTAGACGACCTGCGGAGCGGGGTTGATGTAGTAGGATCAGGTGCAACCTGTATAGGCGGGCAAGTTGAACCATTTTCCGGAGGATCAGTTCTCTCTTCCGGAAGACTCTGGTCCTTCTGCACTTCCCGTTCCCATATCTGGTCCTGATGGCGTTTAATAGAACGACCATCTTCTAGTTGGCACTTGAAGGAAACAGGGCCCGTTCTCTCCTGCACAGTTGCAGGAACCCATTTTGGTCCAGCCCCATAGTTGCGAATCACAACTGGATCATTAGGTTTCGCTTCTAGAACTCTCCCTCTTTTAGTGTCGTGGTACAACTTCTGTTTTTCCTGATGGCGTAAAACTCGTTGTTGTAACATTTCGTTTGGACGTAACAAATCAAAAACTGAACGAATTCCCCGGCCAATCAGAAGTTTAGAGGGAGACACCCCTGTCGTGGTGTGTGGTGTTATTCGATATTTAAACAAAAATTTATCCAACACCACTTGCATTTCCTCCCCACGAGAATGACGCAAGGCCGACTTGAAAGTACGGACCATGTTTTCCGCGAGACCGTTAGTAGATGGGTGGAAAACACTAGACCGGACATGTCTAATGCCATTTAGGTGGACGAAGGAACGAAATTCCTCACTGGTAAAACAAGTACCATTGTCGGAAACCAGGACTACGGGTAAACCCCATCGAGCGAAAACTGAACGGAGTAAGCGAATCGTTACACCCGAAGTCGTGGAAGTGGTTGGAAAAATTTCCACCCACTTAGAGTAGGCGTCCACCATGACTAGGAAATAAATATTATTTATAGGACCTGCATAGTCAACATGGATCCTATGCCACGGTATAGTAGGCCATTCCCAAGGATGAAGTGGACTTTTCCTTGGGAGATCTCTGTTCTCTAGGCAGCTTTGACAGGAACGAACCAATGATTCGAGTTCTCCATCTAAACCAGGCCACCAGAAATAAGCTCTCGCCAGCTCTTTCATTTTTGTTGCGCCCATGTGTTCAGCGTGAAGTTCCTTCACTAAATTCGACCTGCCTTTATTTGGAATAATCACTCTGTGGCCCCATAAGAGACAGCCATTTTGAATAGAGAGGCCAGACTGACGCTGAATAAAAGGCTGTAATTCACTCTCAACCTTAGTAGGCCAACCAACTGAGCAGAAATGGATGACCCTAGACAGAATAGGGTCTGATTTTGTCCACTGCTCTATTTGTACTGCAGATACTGGAGTGGATTCCAAAAACTCCACCAAGTGAACCCATTCTGTAGGTATAGGTACACAATCATTTGGATTTTCTAAGGGCAACCTACTTAGCGCATCAGCCGTACCTAGAAGTTTACCTGACCGATGTACTAAGTCAAATTTATAGGCTTGTAGAATCAGTGCCCATCGTTGAATCCTACCTGAGGCCATAACTGGAATATTTTTATAGGTGAAAATAAACCTAAAAGAGGCTTATGGTCAGTAATTAGTTTAAATTCATGACCCCATAGATAGAAATGAAATTTTTTTACTGCAAATACTAAGGCTAATGCTTCACGTTCCACTTGTGCATATCGTCTTTCCGTCTCAGTTAGTGTTCTAGAAGCAAAACAGATAGGCCTATCTACACCATCAATGTGGTGAGATAACACTGCCCCAATTCCATAAGAACTGCTGTCTGCTGAAACTACGAGAGGAAGTTTAGGATCATAATGCACTAGGAGAGTGGACTTTAGTAGTACGTCCTTGGAAGCCTCAAATGCTTCCTTTTGAGTTTTCTCCCATCTCCACTGTTCCCCAGATCGTAATAGCTTATTTAGGGGTTCAAGGAAAGTCGATGCATTAGGCAAAAATTTCCTATAAAAATTTAGGAGACCTAAATAAGCTTGTAACTGTGTGATGTTTTGTGGAGGTGGTGCCTTTTCTATTGCTTCTAGTTTATCCACCGTTGGATGAATGCCTGAGGCATCTATGCGGAACCCTAAATATGAAACCTCGTTAGTGACCCATGAACACTTTTCTCTCTTTAGCTTAAGTCCAGCATCCCGGAGTCTTTTTAGAACCGTGGTTAATCTAGTTAGGTGTTCTTTTTTAGTCGAACCTGAAATGAGGACATCATCTAGAAAGCAAAGTACCCCTGGAATGTGACCTAGAACTTGGTCCATTGTCCTCTGAAAAATACCTGGAGCCGATGCTATTCCATAGCATAGCCTATTGTACTTATATAGGCCTCGGTGCGTATTTATGATAGTTAATTCTTTAGAGTTTTCATCTAAACTTAGTTGAGCATAGGCTTGGGACATATCGAGTTTTGTGAAATATTTTCCCCCAGCAAGAGAGCTAAATAATTCATCAGGCTTGGGTATAGGATAGCAATCTAGAAGGACGGCTCTATTTGCTGTTAAACGGTAATCCCCGCATAACCGCACGGACTTGTCCGGTTTTAGTACAGGAACTACTGGGGCAGCCCACTTAGCGTGTGTGACTGGTTCAATAATTTTATCTTTTAGCAGCCTGTCAATTTCTAAATCTACCTTCTCCCGCAGTGCATGCGCAATTGAACGAGCCTTACAAAATTTCGGAGTTACATTAGGATCTACTTCTATGCAGACCTGATGGCCTTTTAGGTTGCCTACTTCAGGCCCAAAAATAGAAGAAAACTCCCTTAACAATGAGTCTATGTCAGATGGATATGAAAGTGTATGCACATCTGCCTGACCCCTTGGCAAGATTTTGTCAATTGGCATTTCCAAAGCATCAATCCAATCACGGCCTAGTAGAGTAGGCCCTTGCTCATCCACCACTAAAAGGGTTAAGGGATGAGACAAAGTTTCTGGTTAAGTGTAACTGTGACGTATGCTTCTCCACAAATAGGTATTTGTATGTCACCGTACTTCTTCAAAATCGTTTTAGATGCATGTAGTTTAGGTGTGTTTTTGAAAATCTTATCAAAAACTACCTTGGACATGACCGTCCGGGCAGCACCCGTATCCAATTCTAGAGGAACTGTAATTCCATCTAGGCCTACCTCTACAATATATGGGCCTGTATTTTCCCCACTTTGCTGCTCATAGAATAGGTACTCCACTCCAATGTTCGAAGTATTTCCCTTTTGAGGATTTATACTAGAAATGTTAAAATTAGAATTTTCACCCTTTGTTTTCTTTGAATAACACACTTTAGCTATGTGGCCTATTTTACTACAGTTTCGGCAAACTGCTTCTTTAAAAGGGCAATCTTTCTTCCAATGGTGTTTTCCACACCCTGTACATGGCTTGGAAGGCTTAGTAGAATTAGTATGGCTTAGTCATATTCGCCTCATACCTTTTATTTGCCTGTCTAGTAGGCTCGTTAGGTCTGCCAGGCCTAGAAGATTTAAAGCTATTTACGTGTTGGGCTTTACTACTATGATTTCCAAAAGCTCTAACATCTTTAGCAGCTGCTTCTCTAGCCGTAGCTATTTCTACAGCCTGACTAAAAGTTAGGTCCTGTATGGCTAATAGGGCTCTCTGGGTAGACTCCTCTTTGAGACCCATTACAAACCTATCTCTTAGCATTTCATCTAATTTGTCCCCAAATTTACACGTACGGCTATGGCTTTTTATTCCTGCAACAAACTCTGCAATGCTTTCATTTCCCGTCTGATGCCTTGAATAAAATTTGAAACGTTCATAGATGAGAACTACTCGGGGTTTGTAGTGATCGGTTAGGGCCTGTACCAATTCCTTATAGGTGCAAGTTTCCGGTGCTTTAGGAGAAACTAGGTCCATAACTAAACCAAACGTTTTAGGGCCTATTATAGTTAAAAAGGTAGGTACTTTCTTAGCATCCGGAATGGAATTTGCCTCGAAAAACAACCTCACCCTAGTGGCATAAGCTTCGAAGTCCTCCCCATTGTCTTCGTAGGGGCTTATATGGCCAATCACCGACATGCTAGAGCAAAACCGAATTAGACCAACTCACGTGAAGTAGGTTAGGTTAGGTTTAAATTTGGTCTAGTTACTGAATAGTGAATTTTATTAGAGTTAGGGCTGAATAGTGAATTGTATTAGAGTTAGGGCTGAGTAAGAATTAGTTTTAGAGTTAGGGCTGAGTAGGAATTAGTTTTAGAGTTAGGGCTGAGTAGGAATTAGTTTTAGAATTAGGGCGGCGGACCTACGCTATAGTACGGTAGCTTCCCCACACAAACAAACCAAATCGGACGACCCACTAGTCTGCATCCAATTTTCCAAACAACCACTTGAACCCAATAAGCCAAATTAACCCAATAAGCCAAATTAACCCAATGAGCCAAATTTAACCCAATGAACAAAATTTAACCAAATGAGCCAAATCCCATCCTCGTCGCCAAATGTGATAGCGTGGGGTAGACACCCCAGTTAGGTTACTTAGGTTCTAGCAAACAATCAAAAGCACTTACCGGTGCGTTGAATTAGGTATTCCTTGAAGCCTACCGTTTTATTCCTGTGTCCCACAACAGCCTACCTAACTCTCTCTTACATTACCAATTTAGAAGCTATAGACATTACCCCTAACTATACTTAAGTACGAACAACTTCCTACCCGATTTGTTACCTTAGATTCATCACCTAATTTTACTCAGCACCAAAGATTAGGTCAGATAGGAAAAAACATGTCTAGGCCAGACCAAAGCAATACGAACAGCCCGTTGGTTCGTTTATGGCTTCGTCTTGCCATTCAGCTTAGATTTAGTGATATTTACTCTTTAGTGACTTTTAGACTATATACATATATATACATACACGTCACCTCAGGGCTCAACGACAAAAAATGACCAAATCTGGCATTGAAGCCAGAGACGACTGCTGCCAGTAATGGCATGCAGTGTCTCAAGCGCAGGTCGTTTGGTTGGATAGGCTCCAATCTTGCGAGGGCATCTTGAGTCACTAGGACTGTTGGAAGAAGACAACCGTAGTAGCATTCTTTCTCTGCCTGTAATTTGTTGAGGGCTGCTGCAATTGGTTTTAGAACAGACAAATATTCTGAAATAAATTCCAATTCATTGTCTTTGAGGATGGGTAGATTCAGTTCTTCAAGAGCTACATTCACGTCGTTCTTATGTTTATATATTTGGCTTAATGAGTCGTACATTGAGTTCCATCGGGTGACGCATGGGTACCTAAATTGGACGCCAGTTATTTCCTGTATTTTTTCTGCTGACTTGGGTTTACCAGCAGCATTCCACAGCGCCGAACATTTTCCCATTGCAGAATGCTTTATCTTCTTTAGTCCAGGTGAATTCAGTCCTTTATCTGCATCAGTTGTTGCTACCAAGTTCAATGTGTGGGAGGCACATCGAATATGGGATGATAGTTTCACTGACTCCTCTCCATGCTCTCCTGAATGTTCAGGAAAGTTGCTGATGATAACCTCTTCATCTGAATCTTTTTCTTCATCATCTTCATCTGCATCATCTTCATCAATGTCGTCAGTACGATTCTGAACACGAACACCGAACTCTTTAAAGCATTTCACCATGTTCGATGCATTGTCGGTGACTGTAGATACAACTTTTCTATAAGATAAACCATGCTCCGAGTTGATCCTGTCCAATATTCCAGCAATTTTATCAAAGCTATGTGTTCCACGAAATCTTCGGCATGCCAGTGCAGTGATCCTCGCGACAAGTCATCATTGATCTGTAATGTAAGAATATAAAATCAATGTTTGTATGAACATTTTTTTAAGCTTAATTTAATAATATTGGTTAGACACGCACCAGCTAAACTGCGCCACCAAACATTGAAGAGAAGAACTATGTGATATAAAGGAGGCAATTCAGCGATGAGTCGCATACCATACCACCACATCAGTGACCCATCCCATAAGAGCAAAATGTGGAAGAGTCCATATTCACAGCCTGTGAATATGGACTCTTCCACATTTTGCTGTGAATCAGACACAATGACAGATGACAGAATCAGTGAATTAGTGTGAAATTACTGTGAATCACAGCAAAATGAAGACTCACCAAATTAATGAATGAGGAACACATGTCGAATAATTGAAAAGATTATACTATAAGTCTATCAGACTATCAGTCTATCACCAATGGTCAATTTATCAATTATATAAAAATAATACACTAAATCAATAGCATACCCAATGCGCAGTGACTCCCATGAAACTGCGGTGATTAGTTGACCATATGTCGCATGTAACACACACATGGTCAACTGCTGCCAGTTTTGCTTGTATGTCTTCCTTCATTGTACTGGTTGTTGTTGCAAGAGATCTAGCCAGGGTGCGTCTAGATGGCACCTGAACAGCCGGGTTGACGTCTGAAAAAAATATTTAAAAATTAAAACAAATACAATAGATTAGCTATGGAAAAAATATCAAAATATTTAGCTAGGCTAGCGATAGTCTAATGTTCATACAAATAATATGATTAATTATTTTAATCAGATATTAGCTATGGAAAAAATAGCAAAATATTTGAGTTATACTAACATGAAAGAAGATCCTTAAATTCATGTAGTTCAACTAGGCTCAATGGTAGGAGCCCATTAGCCACAAGCGAGAGAATCTTCTTTTCAAGGATATCCTTGCATATTGGTGGTCCTGGTTTTTGCTTGGAAATGTGGAACATGCTTAGTGTTGACTGCTTGGCAATTTTGGCAGGGCCAGCATTGCTGCCGCTGGCATCTTCTTCTTTAGCTGGACGCTTGCGAGATTTCTTCTCCGATTCATATTCACCCAAAAGATCCGAATGTAGTTTCTGCACAAGAAAATAAATTATTATCATGCGGAGAGACTTCTTGAACACCCTGTATAATATTTATCAGAGTATCAAACTTCTAGTTGAAATTAATACTTAACAAGATTCTAAAATTTTGTTATCTTTAACTAAAATTATTTTCACCATGATCAGTGCATTTTTATCCTATGTTAAATTGAAAGCCGAATTTCGTCCTTCAGTAACTAAATAGGAGAAATTACAGACATGGATCAGACAGAGAGAAAGACAGATACACCTGGCGTTTTATTATAGTTGGATATCGGCAGTTTTTAATGTAGTTACTAGTCCATAATCTATTAATATCTGAAGTGCACAATATATTCAAATGGACGTCTATGTAAATGTAGCATTAGTCTTGTATGGCACCAGTCACTTAAAATATGACTTGAACCATTATGTTAATGTTGCTACTTACTACTTAGTTACTAAGTAGTACTAACCCTGAGGTGCCTCAGAAGATTGCTTGTTGAGTCGAGGCCAGCAGACAGAATTGTAGTTTTCTTTGTACACTGCCTACAAATAACTTTGATACTGTTTCCAGTTTTTTCGACAATTTGAAAATATTTTCCGTTCAATAGCACAGATTGATCCTTATTACCAACATTGTTATCTAAATATATTGAATACTGTTCTGGTGACAACCTAGAATATTTGGTTCCCTTGGGAGCCTGTTGAAGTTGTAAAATTGCACTCATTATTAAAAAATTCAATCTGTAAATAAAATATGTTTAGAATTAATTTATTATGAATACGGACCTATAGGCTATATTTTATGCCTATATATAATAATATATTAATAGAACACTTTTAACATAATTGCACAGTAAATTACACTTTTTACGAGCCTAAATTCCACAGCAACTACACCTTCCATGAGCCCACGCATGACGCAAGTCACCCAACTAACAGAAAACATAAACAGTCGGTGTTGAACAAAGTTGCCACCAGATGTCGCTTGGACAAAAAACAAATGACATTCGCATAGCGGCATATTTAAGAATCTGAAATTAAAAGTGATCTTGAAGTCTAAAGTGATCTTCAAGATCAAGATCACAAGAAATAAAGTGATCTTAGATCAAGATCAAGATCACCATAATAAAAGTGATCTTCAAGATCAAGATCAGATCACGATCTTGATCTTCAAGATCACGATCTGATCTTGAAGATCAAGATCGTGCCCATCTCTGGTCATTGTTAATGTGTGTGTATATATATATATATATATATATATATAATATATATATATATATATATATATATATATATATATTATATATATATATATATCATCTGCAGATAATACCATATACGTACTTGCATAATTTGTGTTAGTCTGACCAAAGATTGAATAGCCCTAGCGTATTCAAGTAATTATGTAGCCTGCGTCCCACTAGATATTTAAAACAAACAAACAAACAAATACTTTATTTCAGACTCAACAGGTACAAACATTATACAAGTGGTCCATAGAAGGTTAAGAGATAGTCGTCTGGAGTACTGACTAAGTAGGCCAGTGAATCACTGTGCATAATAACATACAGTTGCCTACGGCAATGCTTCCAGATTTGAGATTTATAAAATATATCGGAGACCAGTTCACTAAACATGGCTTCTATTATCTTATTGACTGACTCACCAAGCCTAGTGATAAATCTAAATACAAAATTGCGAATAACACTGGCACAGTTAGGCACCTTATTGACTACAAACAACATACTGGCACTAGAAGGAGCACCATTTATAAATCTTGGGGTTCTTAATAAATTCCTAAAATTATTATTAAATGCAACATATAATTTTCTCAAATTATACATCCTGTAGTTCCACCACAAATGAGCTTTATACATTGGAGTACAAAAAGTTTTGAACAAAATCAACTTAACACCTAATGTACACATATGAAATTTTCTAACCGAAGTATTTCACTGAGCATATAATTGTCTACATTGCCTTAGAATATCATAGTCATCTGAAAGACTATCACTTAGTATGTGGCCAAGATACTTGGTCTGAGTTACTTCTGACAGCACCATACCATTCAGTCGAAATTCAGAAAATTTTACATATTTGTCGGCCTTGGTCCTCATAATCATAACATGACTTTTAGCAGGATTATATTTTATATCGTTATCCTTCCCATACCTTTCACACACCTTCAAAAGTGTGCTGAGCCCTTTTACAGAGGGAGAAATAAGAACTAGATCATCTGCATACATCAGATGATTAACAATCATTGTACCAATATAGCAGCCTATTTTACAGGTGCTCAGCACAACAGATAGATTATCCATATAAACATTGAATAAGTAGGGGAATAATACCCATCCCTGCCTGACACCATTGGTCACAGAGAATGGCTCTGAATTAACCCCACCCCATCTTATAATCACTGTCTGGTGATTATACCAGAATATTAATATACGGACCAAGTAACAAGGTACATTGCGATTTACAAGTTTCATGAATAATTATATATAATTTGTCATGATTAACACGATCAAATGCCTTAGAGGCATCCAGGAAACACAAAAATAATTATCATCTAGAGTTTGGTATTTACAGACCATGTCCTTCAAGACATATACACACATATCAGTACTCTGTTTCTTTTTGAAACCAAATTGGTTATCACTAGTATACAGGTAACATTCAAGTCTATTAATGAGTATAAATTCAAACACCTTCCATATAATACTGGCAAAGGCTATTGGCCTATAGTAAGCCTATGAGTAAGCAGTTTACATAATATTTTAATAATTAGGCCTAGTTACAAGACACTAGATTATGCATTAGTCTCCAGACTTTAGCCAGGCCTAGATCCTAACAATTAACAAATATATATATACAGTATATATATATATATATATATATATATATATATATATATATTGCGCCTCGGTGGTGTAGTGGTTAGCGTCGCTGACTACGAATCCATCGGCCCCGGATTCGAGACCCGACGGCAGCCGGCGCCAGCAAAACCCAGCTATGTCATCCTTCCACACAATAAAGAAAGTGGTTGGTAGATAAATGGGTACCCTAGGTGGCCTAGTGGTTAAGCCGCTGGGCTGCTGGTGAGGCGTGGTTCGGATTCCACGTTAAACTGTAGGTCTAAGGTGGAGTGAAAAGCTTGACTTTCGTCAGAATGAACAATTCGAAAGGAAGCTAACCAAAGGTTATATATATATATATATATATATATATATGATACAAACCCACAGGGGAAAAAGAAAAATTAGTCAAGGCTTTCGTGTATTCAGAAGTACACCTCGTCAGGCATTCCCTGACGAGGTGTACTTCTGAATAAACGAAAGGCCTTGGAATCATTTTTCTTTTTCCCTGTGGGGTTGCACCATTCATTCATTTCACGTGTTTAATTGTGAAATTCATTCCATATATATACACACACACACACACACACACACACACACACACACTCTACCAATCCTAATAAAACTAATTAATTTAGTACATCTTAAATCTCAAATTCACTGTAATGAAGGTCTATAGTAGGTACCAAAAAATGAGTCAGTTATCTACAAAATCTTGGCCTTAAAATTAAATTAAAATGCTTATCGCATATTACCAAAACCTACTACAAAGTCTTATCATGTCATTCATGAGGTGTCATACAGAATGAAATCTACAACATACTACAACTATTTACTACCTACCAAAGAGTTATCTCGTGGGAAGCAATGGAAAGTTGTATTGTCCAGATTCCTTTTTACCTGGATGTTATTTACAATTCATTTGGAAAACATGAGGCCAAAATTAGAAGCCATTTCAGACCGACATCTACCCCCGCTGAAATACATAACGCAGACTGAACATTTATCAATGAAATGAAATTTTATGATAAGACTCCCTACTCGGCTTTGATGAAATCTACAACTTACTACAACTATTTACTACGTACCATCATAAACATCAATACAACACTCAAGACATTTAATCAGATCATCAATAAATAATGCAAACAAATACATACCCAAGGGCAACATTAGGAAATACAACCCAAATTACACTAGAGAAATAGCCCACCTTATAAGGCAACGTAACAACCTCAAATATAACACACAAATCCCACACACAGAAGCCATAAAACAGCAGATACAACAGTTCAACACAGAAATAAACAACAAACTCAAAGAAAAACAAACAGAAACATTCAGGGAATTCATAACAACATTAAACCACTCCACAGATACATCCAGGCTATACAAGACTATAAACGGCATTACCCACTCTAACAGCGGCATTCACACCTCACACGCGGCTATCTGTCGCAGCCAAAATAATATCCCAACATACACACAACAAGCTAACATTCTAGTTAATCACTACGCAAAGATAAGTCACTTAAACAGAGACAACAACCAGAAGCATGCAGACAGAGAAACAGCCAGACACAAGAAAACCTACAGACTCGACACAACCATTACACCCTTCAATACAGACCAGACCACCAAGATCATCAAAAACATTAAGAATTCGAAGGCTACTGGACCAGACAACATATCTAACATACACCTTAAACACTTGGGCCCACAAGGAATACTAGCTCTCACAAATATCAGCACATATTCATACCAACACTGTATTATTCCTGACATATGGAAACAAGGTAAAATTATTACACTACTCAAACCAAACAAAAATACAACAGAACCAGCTTCCTATAGACCCATTACTTTACTATGCACATCTTCCAAAGTAACAGAAAGACTAATCTTGCAGATCACCAACCCACACATTCCACTATCGCCTACTCAACATGGATTCAGACCTCCCCACTCAACCACGACATTACTCACTAACCTCACGCAGCACATCATGGATGGCATCAACTCCAGACGACCAGCTCAACGTACACTATTAGCAACAATAGACATTAGTAAAGCATTTGATGCTATCCCACGCTTCCCTCTCATAAACAAAATACTCAACACAAACCTGCACAATAACACCAAAAAGTGGCTGAGCAACTATCTTTCAGGAAGATACTCACATGTCACATTTAATGGCAAGTCATCCAAAAACAAGCTTTTTCCGAACGGGGTCCCTCAAGGCTCTGTTCTCTCACCAACACCCTTCAACTTATACATGCATGACATTCCAACACCCATAGATAACAAGCTTACATTATTATCATATGCAGATGACATCACTCTAACATCCACCCACAACAACATCGAGACCGCTACAAATAACCTACAAACATACATAAACAGTATACAAGACTGGCTCACACACAAGAGACTCAAAGTAGCGCCCACAAAATCAACCATCACCTTGCTTACAAGCAACACAAAAGAACACCAGGTAATTCCACAGCTTACACTAAACAACATCAACATTCCACACACTCACAGGACCAAAATACTTGGGATCACATACAACACACCATTATCTTTTGCAAACCACATTCAGGATATTAAAAACAAATATACGTCGAGACTTAACACGCTTAGGGTACTAACAGGCACAAACTTTGGACACCAGCAGGAAACAACATCACTCATATACAAACAATATATTCGCTCAGTTATGGACTATGCTAGCCCATGCTGGGCACCCATTATCTCAAACACACACATAAACACCTTACAGACAACACAAAACAACGCACTTCGTATCATTACAGGATGCACTCAAACAACACCAATAGAACACCTGCACACAGAAACAAAAATACTGAAAGTTAGGGAACATTTAGACATGAAGGGAACACAATTCATGGCAGCAGCGACAACTAACCCACAACACCCTTGCCACTACATGTACAATCACGCACCGACACCTCGCACCATTAAGGTAACACCAGAGAGACATTATAACCAAATACTCCATTCCATACCACGCCCCACAGACATCACACAGTACAGAAAACACATACACACACACACCTAACCCACAAAGCATTGACACGACTCGGTCCGAATGCGGTCCTAGGTGCGAAGCCGCCACCCATTAACAGGTCAGAAATCAGCCTGAGCAGATCGGATCGAGTTAACTTAGCACGATTACGATGTGGACATCACCCCAACTTACTAACATATAAACACAGACTAGACAACTCCATAGACGACACCTGCCACCTGTGCCACGACACACCACAAACAATTGAACACATTATGACAGACTGTACCGCTCTAGCACAACAACGAACACAACACAACATCACTAGTGCGCTGAACCTCTGGTCCACTCCGAAGAGGGCGATCGGTTACCTGCGTGCCGCCGGCTTGCTCGATCAGGGTGGGCTGATCGGCTAACAACAACAACAACAACAACAAACTCAGAGAAAAACAAACAGAAACATTTAGGGAATTCATAACAACACTAAACCACTCCACAGATACATCCAGGCTATACAATACTATAAACAGCATTACCCACTCTAACAGCGGCATTCACACTTCACGCTAGGCTATCTGTCGCAGCCAAAATAATATCCCAACATATACACAACAAGCTAACATTCTAGTTCATCACTACGCAAAGATAAGTCACTTAAACAGAGACAACAACCAGAAACACGCAGACAGACAAACAGCCAGACACAAGAAAACCTACAGACTCGACACGACCATTACACCCTTCAATACAGACCAGACCACCAAGATCATCAAAAACATTAAGAATTCGAAGGCTACTGGACCAGACAACATATCTAACATACACCTTAAACACTTGGGCCCACAGGGAATACTAGCTCTCACAAACATCAGCACATATTCATACCAACACTGTATTATTCCTGACATATGGAAACAAGGTAAAATTATTACACTACTCAAACCAAACAAAAATACAACAGAACCAGCTTCCTATAGACCCATTACTTTACTATGCACACCTTCCAAAGTAACAGAAAGACTAATCTTACAAATCACCAACCCACACATACCACTATCGCCTACTCAACATGGATTCAGACCTCACCACTCAACCACGACATTACTCACTAATCTCACGCAGCACATCATGGATGGCATCAACTCCAGACGACCAGCTCAATGTACACTATTAGCAACAATAGACATTAGTAAAGCATTTGATGCTATCCCACGCTTCCCTCTCATAAACAAAATACTCAACACAAACCTGCACAATAACACCAAAAGGTGGCTGAGCAACTATCTTTCAGGAAGATACTCACATGTCACATTTAATGGCAAGTCATCCAAAAACAAGTTTTTTCCGAACGGGGTCCCTCAAGGCTTTGTTCTCTTACTAACACTCTTCAACTTATATATGCATAACATTCCAACACCCATAGATAACATGCTTACCTTATCATCATATTCAGATGACATCACTCTAACATCCACCCACAACAACATCGACACCGCTACAAATAAACTACAAACATATATAAACAGTATACAAGACTGGCTCACACAATAGACTCAAAGTAGCGCCCACAAAATCAACCATCACCTTGCTCACAAGCAACACAAAAGAACACCAGATAACTCCACAGCTTACACTAAACAACACAAACATTCCACACACTCACATGACCAAAATACTTGGGGTCACATACAACACATCATTATCTTTTGTAAACCACATTCAGGACATTAAAAACAAATGTACGTCAAGACTTAACACGCTTAGGGTACTAACAGGCACAAACTTTGGACATCAGCAGGAAACAACATCACTCATATACAAACAATATATTCGCTCAGTTATGGACTATGCTAGCCCATGCTGGGGACCCATTATCTCAAACACAGATACTGTACATTAGGGTGGAGTGAAAAATACTTTTTTTCTAGTATGAAGTTCTAATAGTGATTAAAAGTTGCATTTAGTGGACGAAATATGCCTGCCAAAATATGAGTTAATTTGTTTAAAGTTTTCAGCTGCCACCAGGGGGCTAAATTTAACACAATTTTGTGTAAAAAGGGAAAAAATGCTTCTATTTTAGGTTTATCAAACTATTATAAAATTTTATCTTAGAATTATCTAATAGTTTGATTAAGATTCTTAAATGATAGGAATTCGTTTTTTAAAAATACCTTTTCATATGCTTAATATCTTCAGCTGCCACAAGAGAGCTGAAGTTAACACAATTTAGAGTAACTGAGTCATGTTGAGACTACACTGAATGTTGTGGGGGAGGGTTGTGGGGGAGGGTTTTGGTGTGAAGGAATTTCTTTCTGTGAGTCATTAGAACAGTGTGTTAACACTTGTCTTCTTAGGTAGTAGGCCTAGTCGCTCAGTTGATCGGAGAGTTTTTTAATATGATCGGAATATTATAAAACTTTATTTTAAAGTGATTTATATAGAGATAATATTGATTTTATTATAAAATGCTTGTTATAATGCATTATATAATTTTAGTTTATTTATATAATATTTATATATACTTATAAAATATATTATATATATTAATTATATAATGTTTTGATGTTACAGGATATTTTGTGATTGTGAATTTTTCTTAAAAATATTATGGCATCAAATACTAAATATAAACATTTCACAGAGAACATATGAAGTGTGCCATATTTGAAGTACCTTGTGAGATGAGTGATATGCAACTACCAACTTATAACTGCATTATGAAAGATTACCTGTTCACAAAACATTTAGTGAAGGAGCAGATGAATAACAAGGAGCCTTCATTTTCTGAAATAGCAGAGGCAGTTTCCAAAAAGGTAGAAAATATTTGGAAGAAGGCCTCTTTGCCAATAGTTTCACATACACGCGTTTTACAGATGATGCGAGTGTACCATGATAAATACAGGTCATTATTAAAGCCATACAAGTCACGCAAGGATCAGCCTAAGTACAAAAATCAGCTTGAAGAATTTGAAAACTCTTCAAAATGCACTTTGTTTGACATCTGCACCTGCAAATGTAAGGAATTTAGGAGATGCTCATGTGAAAAGAGTAAGAAAGTCCCTCCAAAAGAGCAGGATTTTTTAAATGACCAACGAACACGCAGAATAATGGTGATAGGAAGCATTGACATAGCACACACAAGACGATCACAAGCAAGAGAACATCGAAAGGAAATGGAAAAAGCACGTCTGGAATCCTCACAAACAACTAGTGCTGCTATAACCAATACGTCCAACTTACAAATCGAAACAGAGACAAGTGAACTTCAACAACTAGAAGAGATATCTGAAGATAATGAGGAAGATACAACCTCGACTCAATATGTAATATCAGAACAACAGATGCGTGAGCCACTGCCTTCATTAGCAATTACTTGTGATAGATTTAAAATGTCGGACAGAGCTGGGGCTGCTATTGCTTCTGCAGTATTGGCAGATCTTAAAATTGTTACTCCCGAAGACAAAGGGAATATTATAGACAGAAGTAAGCTAAGACGTGAAAGACAAAAACAGAGAAAGGAACTACAACAGATAGGAGAGCCAAAAACTATGCGGGGATTATACTTTGATGGCAGAAAGGATAAAACAATGATTCAAGTCCAGGAGAGTGATGGCTCTAACCACCAAAGAACCAAACGCAAAGAGCATATCAGCATAATATCTGAACCACACTCTCTGTACTTTGCACATGTGACACCTTCCAGTGGCAAAGCTAAATACATTTGCACAGCGCTAGTGAATTGCTTGAAAGAAAGGAATGTTGATATAGGGAACATCGTTGCAGTTGGCTGTGATTCGACAGTGGTTAACACTGGTAGTATTGGAGGCACAATAAGATTACTGGAAGAAGCCTTTAATAAGCCATTGCAGTGGCTGATATGCCTTTTACACCTTAATGAACTTCCATTGCGCCATCTGTTTCATCACTTGGATGGTACCACTACTGGACCAAGAGCATTTTCAGGAGAAATTGGCCGAGCACTTTCAGACTGTGAAAAGCTTCCCATAGTTAACTTCAAACCCATTGAAATTCAAGAGGACATGTGTGAAGTTGATGTAGATGACATAAGTACTGACCAGAAATACCTTCTTGAAATTCACAAGGCTATATCAAGTGGAACATTCTCAAAGAGTCTTAGTCATAAGAGTCCAGGCAATATATCACATTCAAGGTGGCTCACCACAGCAAACAGGACTCTGCGGTTATATGCAAGCACAGAGAATCCTTCAGGCAATTTACAAGAATTAGCTACTTTCATTGTTAGGGTATACGCACCAATGTGGTTTCAGATAAAGCGTAAACCATTATGCCAATATGGTGCTAAACATATGTGGCATATGATTGCAAGAAGCCGGTATCTCCGTGAAGAGCTTAGGAGAGTACATGACTACTCAGTCATTCAGCGAAATGCATATTACGCAAATCAAGAAAACATTCTCATTGCAATGATAGCTGATGAAAGGGAGCATGTGCGTCAGTTGGAATTTAGGCGTATCATAAAAGCAAGGGCATGCATTCAAGAAACAGATGTTATCAGGTATTTTAAGGTGCCAGAAATAAATTTTTATGCCAAAGACTATACAGATCTCATTATGTGGCAAGATTTTCAGATAGCAGAACCACCGATAACCAAAGGAGTTTCTCTTGATGATATTGAATCATGCATCAAACATGGTACTACTCTTCATTCAGAATTATTTCAGTTTCCATGTCATACACAAGCCGTAGAGAGATGAGTCAAGCTCGTTACAGACGCTGCTGGATCAGTCTGCGGACCTACAAACAGAGACGGTTGGATTCGTGCTACATTAGAATCAAGGAAAAAACAGCCAAAATTTGACACAAAAGCAAATTACTAAATAGTCTTCAGCAAGAACCCTTTCTAGAGGGAGGTTGGTTGGAGAAAGGGTGGTAACTCCGCTAAGGCACGAAATAACGTTTCTTAACTGTCTCAAGCCAGTATAAAGGAGGAGAGACATCCTAATTTATTACTGTTCCCTTTTTCAAGTAAATACAGAATCATACTTAATTGTCACTTTTAAGTTAACTTCAGCCCTCTTGTGGCAGCTGAAGATATTAAGCATATGAAAAGGCATTTTTACAAAACGAATTCTTATCATTTATGAATCTTAATCAAACTATTAGATAATTTTAAGATAAAATTTTATAATAGTTTGATAAACCTAAAATAGAAGCATTTTTTTCATTTTTACCCAAAATTGTGTTAACTTTAGCCCCCTGGTGGCAGCTGAACATATTAAACAAATGAACTCATATTTTGGCAGGTATATATCGTCCACTAAATGCAACTTTTAATCACTATTAGAACTTCATACTAGAAAAAAAGTATTTTTCGCTCCACCCTACAGTGTACATCTCAAATAACACCAATAGAACACCTGCACACAGAAACAAAAATACTGAAAGTTAGGGAACATTTAGACATGAGGGGAACACAATTCATGGCAACAGCGACAACTAACCCACAACACCCTTGCCAGTTGCCACTACATGTACAATCATGCACCGACACCTCGCACCATTAAGGTAACACCATAGAGACATTATAACCAAATACTCCATTCCATACCACGCCCCACAGACATCACACAGTACAGTTAACACATACACACACACCTAACCCACAAAGCACTGACGCGACTCGGTCCGAATGCGGTCCTAGGTGCGAAGCCACCACCCATTAACAGGTCAGAGATCAGCCTGAGCAGATCGGATCGAGTTAACTTAGCACGATTCCGATATGGACATCACCCCTACTTACAGACATATAAACACAGACTAGACAACTCCACAGACGACACCTGCCACCTGTGGCAGGACACACTACAAACAATTGAACTGTAGCTGGTTCCTTCTTGGTGCTACTTGTAGTTGCCGGGAAGAATGAAGGATACGAGAGGCAGGCTATCTCTTTTAGGGGCCTCTCGTGTCCTCTTCTCTCCCTGTCGTTTGGAAGGTTAGCATCTTGAAGAAAAAGCCGGTCGTTTTCAGAGTTTATTGAGTTCTTAGTTGGCTGGGGTTATTTTACAGAAGATTTTGTTATTCTATATACAGCTGAATTAATTAAATATATATATAAATTTATGTACAATACTTATTTATAAAGATTATATATGATTCTTAAAATTACACAATGATAAAATATATACAATTTGGTACGCGCCAAATTGGTTTGTCGGTAACTAATCTAAAAATAATATAAATGCGGAAAATTAACTGCGCGGCCCCACACTACTGCCCACCCCGAGAAGCGGAGCACGTATATCAAAAGTAGAAATATTCGGGTCTTGATTTGAATCGGATCCTTCGTCCAGCTCGCGTTGATCCTCGGTCGGCCTCGTTTCCGGTTGTTGCGTTGTCCTGCGCGCCCGTCCTGAGGTCTGTATTTGCTACCTCCGAGGTGCGTCCTCCATCGTCCTTTTTCCTTGCGTGCTTTTTCTCCGATCCGATGCCGTCCGATTGTGCGCCCGGTACCTGTGTGGGACCTGAAACTATATACGCCGGTTTTAAACGATTAATTGAAATGGCTTCTGATGATCCGTTAGTTTTTTCTATTACGAAGTACTTATCGTGGCGTTCGAGAACACGGAAAGGTCCTTGATATGGTGCCTCGAATGGTTTTCGAACGCGGTCGATGCGTACCCATACGTGGCTTGATTTGTGGAGTTCCGATGGAATGAATGATTTGGGGGCTGAGTGAATGTTTCCTTGAGAGAGTTGGGCGAAATCGATTTGCATCATTTTCTTGGCTAATTCGGAGATGAATTTTGAATTGGATTTTGACGACGAATTGGCGATCATTGGCCTCGGGCATAATAGGTGACGGTGGTGAACGGTGAATAACCCGATTCGTTGGGGAGACTGCGTAAACCAAGGAGAACTATGGGTAAAGCGGGGAGCCAATCTTGTTTTCGAGCGATGATTGCTGTCTTGATGGTGCGATGAGATCTTTCAATTATTCCGTTGGTCTGAGGGCGATACGACAAAGTTCTTAGTCGGTGAAATCCGATGAGAGCTGAGAGTTCCCTAAAGAGTTCGGATTCGAATTGGGATCCGCGGTCCGTTATGACTTGCAGTGGTACACCAAATCTTGAAATCCATACATCGAGAAATGCGTGTGCTATTGATGTGGCTGTAGTAGTATCAATCAGAGGATATGCTTCTATCCATCTTGTGGCACGATCGATGCAGGTTAGGAGATATCTATATGGGGAAGGATATGTTTGACCGGGCAAAGTGGTTGGCGGTAAGGGACCGACGATGTCGATATGTACCGTTTCAAATCTTGAACTTGGTAAATCGAAGGGGGTTATTTCTGATTTTGTATGGCGAGAAATTTTTGAGGATTGACATGATTCACAATTTCGGGACCAAGTTCGAATATCCTTATTCATTGAGGGCCAAAAGTATCTTGATTTAATGATACGAAGTGATTGCTTGATGCCTGGATGAGAAATATTATGAAATTGATTGAAGATGGAAGATCGATGCTGCTTGGGAACAAAAGGACGGGGATATGGCGTGGATGTATCGCAATATAAAGTTGTATTTTCTGGAAACGGGAACGGCTTGAGACGTGGGAGAAATTCTTGCGTTTCTTGATCTTTTTGTTGAGATTCCGCGATTGCTGATAAATCGAAAGCGTCGATATGTACTGCGTTTACGTTGCGTGAAAGGCAGTCCGCTACGACGTTTTCGGATCCACAGATATGTATTACATCGCATACGTATTCCGTGATGGCAGACCAATGACGTTGTTGTCGGTCTGTCTTGGCTCGTAAGGGACTCTTGTAGGCAGAAACCATCGGTTTGTGATCCGTGAAGAGTATTACTTGACGACCTTCTAAAAATTGACGGAAATGCAGGACGGCTAGGTATGCTGCGAGTAATTCTCTATCGTATGCGGCGTACGCTTGCTGAGTTGTAGTTAATTTCTTGGAAAAGAAGGCGATGGGAACTGGTGTGCTGTCGATTATTTGATGAAGAACTGCTCCAGCTGCTATTTGTGAGCAGTCCGTAACTAAATGAAGGATTGAGCTTGATGGAAGAGGATGACAAAGCGTAACGGCGTTCCGTAGTGCATCCTTGACATCTTGAAAGGCTTGAATTGCTTCGTCGTTCCACTGTAGACTTTTGCTTTTGACTTGAGTTCTGACGATTTCACTTAAAGGTGAGACTAAATCGGCGTAACGGGGTATCATATGGCGATAGAATCCCGTCATTCCTAGGAATCTTCTGAGGCTTTGGTAATCTTGCGGTTGGGGAATATCTTGAATTTCGGAGACTTTGTTTACAGGAGGACGAATGCCTGCTGGGGAAACTTCATGACCCAGAAATTCAATTTTGGATTGCTGAAATATGCATTTTTCTAAGGAAATTCTTAAATTGTGTTCTTGAAGGATCTTGAATACGCGTTCTAAGTCTTTCAAATGGTCAACTGCGTTATTTGAATGGACTAAAATATCGTCGAGATACACAAATACGCAGTCAACTCCTCTGAAAATTGTATCCATGAAGCGTTGAAATGTTGCAGGGGCGTTTCTTAAACCAAATGGCATGTATAAATACTGAAATAAACCAAATGGAGTTGTTATAGCCGTTTTCTCGATATCTTCTGGGTGGACTGGAATTTGGTGATATGCTCTGACTAGATCGATTTTGCTAAAGCATGATTTTCCGTGCAGAGATGTTGACAGACTTCTTATATGAGGAAGTGGATATCTGTCCGGTTTCGTGACAGCGTTTAGGCTTCTATAATCACCACACGCCCGCCATTCGCCTGGTATCTTCTTCGGAACGAGGTGTAACGGTGAGGCCCATGGTGATTTTGAGGGTTCTATAATTCCATCTTGAAGTAAGTTGTTGAAAGTAGCCTTAGCTGAGGATAATTTATCGGGTGGAAGACGTCGAGGGCTTGCAAACACTGGTGGTGCGCTGCCAGTGTCGATGGTATGCTTGACAGTGTTGGTGGAAACTTTCTGCGGTTGAGCTGGTTTCAGTAGTGAGGAGTACTTGTCAAGCAGGTTCCTGATTTCTTGAGGTAATTTGTCGGTAGGGTTAATATTGATGAGGTGAAGGTCTTTGGATTGCACAGGTTTAGTAGTGGCTTGAAGAGTTGTTGCTCTATCCTTCAAAATGCCATGCTTGCAGTCCACAAGGATGTCATAATGGGATAGAAAATCGGCGCCGAGAAGTGGACTGGAGACTTGGGCGACGACGAATGGCCACCTGAATATTCTTCGTAATTTAGGAATTGATATGTCCAGTGTTACTTCTCCGAATATTTCGAGCGGCTGACCGTTTGCGGTGGAAATCTTTACTGCGGTTGGGTGGAGTTGACAATCATTGACACAAGTTGGTGGTAAAATTGAGATGCTCGCTCCTGTGTCAATGATAAAATTGACCTTCAGACTGGCGATGCGAGCTGCGACTGAGATCAGCGGCAGGCCGGACGTCGCGTTAATCACAGCCTGCTTATCTAGTTTTCCGACGTTTCTCTTGATGGTGAGGAAGATCTTGAATTTGGGCGTGACGAGGGGAGCAGCTTGGCGTCATCTTTATTTGGCCACTTGCACCATGGCCTGCAGGTCCTTGCTTGGGGGCCATAATAAAGGTGCGCGCGGCACACCACCGGCC
The DNA here is from genome assembly GCA_023014485.1 of Bathynomus jamesi. NCBI lineage: Eukaryota > Metazoa > Arthropoda > Malacostraca > Isopoda > Cirolanidae > Bathynomus > Bathynomus jamesi. Next base: position 160,057 of record JAJOZX010001931.1, read on the forward strand.
GCTGATTCTCGCTGAAGGGTTTTAGGCCGATGGGGATATTCGTTCTTGGGCTTGTATTGGCTCGAGTTGACGTTGGCGCCGCGTAGCAGCTTTGTTGAGCGAACGGTATTAACTCATCGGCTAGTTTGCCGAGTTGAGTTAGCGTCAGCTCCTTTTGTGCTGCTACGACGGGCGCTATTGAGGATGGGAGCGCCTGGATGAATTTATGCTTCACCAAATCATCGCTGACGCCCACCTTCAGTGCCGTTTGGTGGATATCTTGAAGGAATTGGGAGGGCTTTCCAGTGAGAGGAGTGTTGGAGATGAGTCGTTCGAAGAGTTCTGGCTTCGTCTTTTCGTAATGACTCACGATTTCTTCTTTTAAATCGGTGTACGACTTGTTGGAGAGAGTTGCTGCTGAAATTCGTGAGACGACTTCGGGGGGTAACGAGGCTAGAACATGGAAAAATTTGGTCTCTTCGGATGTTATTCTGGAAATGTGGAATTGTGCCTCCATGATGGAGAACCATCCTGCGGCCGACGCTTCAGAGAACGTGGGTGGCTTGATGGTGACATGGTGCACTCAACAGATTCCATCTTGCGGGAATGTAATTCGGGTCTGCTGCTGCTTTGGTTCCGACCGGCTACTACGGGTGGGCGGCGAAGAGGCGTGGCTTCGGTTTGTTCCGCCCGGCGACTGAAGGATGCTGCTTCCGCTGGCTGCTTCGGGTCACTCCGGGGTCACCAATTGTAGCTGGTTCCTTCTTGGTGCTACTTGTAGTTGCCGGGAAGAATGAAGGATACGAGAGGCAAGCTATCTCTTTGGGGTATCTCTTTTAGGGGCCTCTCGTGTCCTCTTCTCTCCCTGTCGTTTGGGGGTTGGCGTCTTGAAGGAAAAGCCGGTCGTTTTCAGAGTTTATTGAGTTCTTGGTTGGCTGAGGTTATTTTACAGAAGATTTTGTTATTCTATATACAGCTGAATTAATTAAATATATATATATAAATTTATGTACAATACTTATTTATAAAGATTATATATGATTCTTAAAATTACACAATGATAAAATATATACAATTTGGTACGCGCCAAATTGGTTTGTCGGTAACTAATATAAAAATAATATAAATGCGGAAAATTAACTGCGCGGCCCAACAGAACACATTATGACAGACTCTACCACTCTAGCAGAACATAGAACACAACACAACATCACTAGTGCGCTGAACCTCTGGTCCACTCCGGAGAGGGCGATCGGTTACTTGCCTGCCGCCGGCTTGCTCGATCAGGGTGGGCTGATCGGCTAAACAACAACAACAACAACAACTGAATAAAATATTTATGGAACCAAATCAGATATTAAATCATTTAAAAATAAGAACTTTAAACTTACCAAATAAAAATATTTATTGACTATGCTTCTTATAACGTGCAAATTATTCGACACGCTTACAATTTACCGACACAATACAAAAAATTTTCTACGTACCGTACTCCAGAAATAAATTTTAAGGCGGTATCGCAAAAAAGTGGGCGATACTTCATATCCGATATACTTTAATTATTGTATATAACCAAAGCCTATCTACATTTAGTCAGACAAAGCTTGTACAAATTTAATGCTCTTTTGTGAAATTGAGGGAAAGCCAGTCAGTCCATATACTTACAAAAATATCACAGCCATCAAAATTTTGAGCTTTGCATTCATAATCAGTGAGACAAATATTGTGAAGCCTCTCAAAATCTGTCTCGTGAGCTTAAAGTAAATGTTAAGGTTACTGGCTTGCTCGATCAGGGTGGGTTGATCGGCTAACCAACAACAACAACGTACCAAAGATTTATCTTGTGGGAAGCGTTGGAAAATTATATTGTCCGGATTTCCTTTTATCTGGACGTTATTTACATTTACATTTATATTTCACTTGGAAAATATGAAGCCAAAGTTAAGAAACAAAATTAGGAGCCATTTCAGACCGACGTCAACTCCTCCAACTACATGAAATACACTCGCCAACAATTTCGTCAGTAGGATTTGCATTTTGTATATGCTATCATACTTCAGAGGACACTGCGAGTCAATTTTTGTGAAATGAAATTTTATGATAAGACTTCCTACTCGGCTTTAATATTACTCTTCGTTTTATGTTACGGCTAAATTTTTAGATCAATTTTTCCACAATTAGACGTCCAGACATTAAAATATCTTCGTTTTTAAGGAAATTAAAAAAAATTTGACTACTTGTGGAAGTTTTTACATTGTTACAGAGAAGCGCAGCACACTTTAAAAATATTTTGTATTTATTTACAATTAAAGACATTTTGTATTTATTTACATTTACAATAAACAGAATTTAATTGACTTTGAATGCTTTGAGTATGACTACGTTAGTTTTTAATTTACAGTTGAGTCATTACGTTTTCAACCTCCAACATCTATGACTAACTGCAAAAATAGTTCCCGTCCGAGTTGCATGATTATAATATTGCAACCTTTAAAAATATTAACAACGAAGGAATTATAAATTAAATACAAAATTTTCTAAAAATAAATTTCATACGTTGAACTTACAAAATAAAAACAACCTGTTTCACTCATTTAAAAAATATGCACTGTATACCTACTTGGCTACTCGCTAGTGGTTATAAGCGCAGGCATTTTCCTAAGAATAATCTCTAAGACTATATATGTGTATGTGGACTATGTTACATCTATTTTTCAGTTTAGTTTTATTCACGAACAAGGATTAAGGATTTTCGTACAGAAAGTTCATGACTTGTCTGTGAGTCATTAGGCAACGCTTTGTTAGTGGTAGAGATTTTGTGGATTTTAAAATCTAATTAAACAAGTAAAGAAAGGCCTAACAGTCTAGTTCTAGGCTATTTTAAATATGGCTAATCTCAAACGTAAGTAAGCACAGCTAATTTCAATAGAGAGCCTAGGTCTAGTTTGTAGCAGTGGGAGGGGAACTCTTTCAACTGAAAAATAGAACTTGCTAGATTCAAGGGTGCTCTTAGATTTATAAGGAAAAATGAAGAGAATCTTCGAAGAGAGACTCTAGCCAGATAAATACGCAATAGCAATATTTCCAGTAGGGGATTCTGGAAGGAGGTTAATAAAATTAACAATAGTAATTTTACCTTGCCAAATGTAATATGTTAAAATGTAGCCCTCGTATAATACCTATGGGTAAATAATACCTATGCTTCCAATGGGTTTCACAAGCTGTATGATACATGGGTAGACTCACCAGTAAGAATAAGCGAGTTTATAGTGCACTTATTAGTGCTTATTGCTTGCCTCTAAATTAGTAAACTTAATGTTGCCAAGTGTGATTGGTATTTAAAAAGTTTATATATTTATCATATTTGTTTTGGAATTGATTAACAGTGGTAGAGTTTAGTATAGTAGGGTCATGCTCCACCAAGTTGTTCCTTTGGTTCACAATTCACTGAGTGGAGAAATACTTTCTTATCTCTTTATTGCATTGCTTCTTGTATATTTTAGAAGGATTTATGTTGTTTCTGGTAAATAAAGGTTAATATTTGTCTTTTCACCTACTCATGTGCGGTTAAAACTACCATATAATATAATGACTTGCCATTCAAAACTAAGAAAATATACTGTATATCTTATATTATGCAAATTTGTTCAAATGTTTTTTTTTTTTAATAAAATATATTTCTTGTTTTGGCTGTAATATACTTTTTTCATAAAATATTTTTCCTGATTAGGCTATTTTTTCGCTACTCTGTGACTTAATTAGTTTATTGGCTTCTGTTATATTTTTTTTTCCCTAATTGGATTCAGTTTGGTGGTGTTTGTGATAGAATTATGACGTGTTGTTCATGTGATTTTGACTTTGAGAACTTGATTTGTCATGTGCCCTAGATGAAGATAAAGCATTGGATGTTTTTATCAATTACGGCATTATTCTCTCATCCTTAACTTGCCCGAAATGTGACAGTGAGTGCCTAATACGAAGAGATCAGAAGGTATTTAGGTGAAATAACCAATATTAACTGGTTAGGTTAATTGAATACCCTTGATAATTGGTTAGGTTAAATTGAGAGATTTTCGTAAGTTTAAATAAAAATGATGAGAGCAAACTTTTCTGGTTAATTTTGAAGTGTTTTGTACAAAACTGCCATCCATTTCCTGTGTAAATGTGTGGTTTTAGAGATGATGATATCTTGAAAACTATGCATTTGCGCAGGAAATGGATGGTAGATTCGTGCAAAACACCTCAAAATTGACCAGAAAAGTTTCTTATCATAAAAACAGACTGGGTGTAAAAATGAATAATTACTTAAATAAATTTTCAAAATTAATGTTATGTCCTTGAAGAATCTTAAAGGTTTGGATCATGTCTCCTCTTTGTCTTTGTTCTAGTGTAGTAAGGTGTAATATTTCAAGTCTTTCAGTGTGTGGCAAATTTGCAATTTCTGGTACTAATTTAATAGCTCTTCTTCGAACATTTTCAAGTTCAATCACATCTTTGCATAAGTAAGGGGACCAAGACTGAATGACATATTCTAAATGTTAGGGGTGCCCGCAGCCTTTAAAAAATTGGATGCATAATTTTTTTTAGGTTGAGATTCCAGGGGACGCAGCACAATAAATAAGTAAAATAACTAGGCCATCTATGCCATCTGTTTTCTAAGAAATTAAAATTTGGGCTTTATCTTTTCTAGAAATTAAAATATGGTGGATGCGTGTGTGTCTGTGCGTCTGCCTGTAGGTGCCCCTGCTAAGTGTTTTGTAGAGGATTAGAAAGGAGTCAGGGTCATTCCATTGTCAGTTCAACGGAATTTTGGGTCGAAAAAACGTGACCATCACTGATGTTTTTGAAAATTGGCACACTTATAGATCTTGGTGAGAAAAACAGAAAGGCACTTGTTTTAACACTCTAGGTCATATGGTTCCAGAGATATGGCCATTCAAATTTTGTAAAAAAAAGGTCGATTTCCAAGGTCATACCATATTTCAACATGAAATATCTCGGCTCCTATTGCACTTACAGAGACCATTTAAACACCATTTTAAAGCTTTTAAGCAGATCTACAACTTTGTTTCTATTCATATTTTACCTCAGTGGTAAAAAAAAAAAAAGTTGACTTTTGACCTTGTGCAGGTCATTTAATGTCATAACAGATTTTTTTCTCCTTTCACCCAATCTTGGGTACACGTGTCTACCTTAATCTAGAACAAGATTTTTTAGTGTTGATTAAGTTAGTATAGACGTTAGAGCCATTTCAGTGGACCATACCTACTGTACCTCCATTTTGACCAAGTACCTTTTCCCACCAAACTTTCGAGCACCGTTTCTTTGGAACTGTTTGAGCTAGTTGAGAAAAGTACCATTAGATTTGTCTCACTGAGATCTATAATGTCTGCTATTTTTAAGACAATTTGCCTTTTAATATGTATATTAAAATAACCTATTCCTTTATTTTTACCAATTGAGTTATAAGAACCGATTCTTGTTTAGCTGGGTGAAACCATGAAAAAAGAGGCATCAACATAACTATATTTAAAAAAGGCAATTATTAGGTATTTACAATATATTTTATGGAAGCCATTATTGTTACATTGCTTAGTGCAAATGCAGACAGAATGTGTTCCACTGGCACCTGGCAACACACATTCTTTTGGCCAAAGCTCTGCAAATTTTGAAAATCTTATTTTAATTGTTGGATGGTTTGTTTTAAGAAGCTCAAATGCTTCTTTTAGGTTGCATGAGATTAGCGATTTTTGTTTTCTTTCCTGCCTACCATCTGCTCCTTTTACAGAAACTTAGTTTCTCTGTAAAATGGGACAACACTGGAATTTCTACACTTCATGGTTGTCTACTCACATCTGGCGAATGATAGAAGTCAATTACTTTGGTAGTAGTTTCACTATTCAGGCATTTCCCCAAACATGGATTAGGAGTTGAAAGCACTCTCTTCTCCCTCATCAAACTCTCTGCTTGCCTAGCCATATAATCTGAGCACTTAAATTCTTCTCTGATCTTTACTTGTGTCAATCTTTTTGGTAGGATAGTAAGAATTGTCAGTTTTTCACTTTGACTTGTCACTTGATTAAATTTTTCTTTTAGTTGTTGAAGAATCTCCAGTTCTGAATCATCTGAGTCACTGCATGAAATTGGTTGTTTAGTTGCAAGTTCAAGCTTTCTTTTCACAACTCCTACTTTCCTCAACTTTCTCTTTGCATAACCAGCGCTGTCAGAGAGTTTACATGATTTTATTGGGGTCTCATCAAGTGTGGCCAATGAAGCATTGAATTTATGAGCTCATACTGCATTTCAACTACATCTCTAACAGTTTCTAGCTCAGATGGGGCACTTGATGAGGTGGATGGTGATTTTTCAAGTGGTTCACATTCAGGTATTGGGGATGGATGATTTGCTGGCATATTTTGACAGGTTGCATATGCTTCATGATTATTTGTTAGTTTCAATTCAGGATTTTGATCAATCAAATTTTTAGTCAATACATGAATGCCTTTTTTCACTTTTCCTTTGTTTTTTAAATGGGTCACAACAGAACCTGCCCATATTCAAACTGCTGAAATCCATATTTATCAAAAAAAAAAAAAAAAAAAAATCATGTCTCTGATGTGCTCTTCTATGCAATGTGGATTTTGTGACCCCCATATGCGCACATTTTGTTTGTTTACCTTGCCTGAAACATGAAAAGTTGCCTTGTCCGAAAACATGATTCTTGCCAAGAACGCATTGTCCTGGTCGACTCTGTCAAGCAGAGTCATTGCAAATTCCTCACAGGAGACCTTATCTTCTTGCGTAATCTGTTGCAAGATTTGCAACTTGTAAGGATGCAACTTCAAACGTTTACGCAAGACATCATGCACTGTCGAATGAGGTATCTGTAACTCTCGTGATGCAATTCTTGTCGACTTGCGTGGACTGCGAACAAAAGCCTCTCGAATGCACTCAACATTTTCAAAAGACGTTCGAGGCTGCCCTGCTCCTTTCTTATGCTCTACACTTCCAGTTTCCTTAACTTTTATACCAAGCTTGTATGGTTACTCTTGATGGAGGGTTTCTGTTGTAATTAGTTCTAAACCTTCGTTGAACTTGTGTATCTGATTTTATTTCGATAAACCATTCAACACACTGTGCTTTCTCCTGTGGATTCATTAAGGATGAGGGGTTTGTATGAATATCTGAAAAAGAAAAAACTTAGTTTCTCTGTAAAATGGGACAACACTGGAATTTCTACACTTCTTGGTTGACTTTTAATAATAGCCAAAAACTGTACAGATAATTCTCGGACACCCTGTATATCTATAAAAATATATATATCTATAAAAATATATACGTACTGTGTTAAAGTAATTTTTGCATGTACAGCTGTCCAAAAAGGTCGAAGTACAGTAGTGTGTTATCATACTTGTTCATTTAAAATCCTTATGAAATTTAGCTGTATGTTTGTTAATCATTTAATATGAAATATCACAAACTAAATTATACCAATCTAGTTTTTGTTGTAGTTTATAATATCTTAAATTTTCTGTCAGTGGTACTTATAAATTCTCTTGTGCACAAGATAATGATAATCCATTGTATAGTGGTCAAGTAGTGGAACATTTTAGAAAATTTGACAATAGAAGTACCTTCCACTTCAGAAAAATCCTGAGTAAACATTTTTGGTAGTTTACATCAGTCAGAGCCATAAAATCTGAATGTTGAATACTGTTCAGTTATCACTCTACCATGGTTAAAGGCAAAAAGCTGTCTCAGAATCTTAGAATTATTGCTTTGCACAGTGATGGAAAGCCTGTTAGGAAGATTGGTGAACAATTTGCATTACCTTGGTTTCAAGTATCATTTGTAACTGGAAGTCCCTTGGCATCACCAAACTACTTTAACATAGTGGATGACTATAAACATTTCCCAAATATGTTCATAAAATCATGAAGGAGGCTACTGCTAATACTCGGTTAAATTCTATGGACCTAAAACATCCTTTCAGCCAAATTGGAGTTAATGTTTATCCCTCCACTCTATGCAAGACATTGAAGAAGAATGAGCTCTTTGGATGAGTTGCAAGGAGAAAACCACTGCTCAAGAAAGTTCATGATGTTGCTTGTTTAATTAAAGTATGACAGTGACCACTGAAATCATGGAATTGATTATGAAAGATGGTATTGTGGACTGATGAGACCAAGGTTGAGTTCTTTGTGCACAGTGACCAACAGTCTGGAGGAAGTCCAGTGAAGTAGTTGAAGAAATAAACACCATACCCACAGTTGTCAAACATGATGATGGTATACTTTTGTGGGTCTGGTTCAGTGCTTATGGGCCTGGTAAATTGATGAAAATCACTGGACATATGGATTTTGCCAAATATCAAGAAATCCTAGAAGAAAATCTTGTGCTTTCAGTTTGTCAGCTTTCCATAGGTTGCACATTCATTCCACAGCAGGACAATGATTTGAAGCACATGGACCAATCTACCAAGGCATGGCTGAAGAAATGTAAGCTTTTAGAGTGCCAGGCCAGTCACCAGATCTCATTTTGATTGAGCATTTTGTGGTTTGATCTCAAGAGAGCTATCCATGCATGGAGGCCACCAACTCTATCTCTGTGAATTTTTATCAAGAAGAATGAGCCAAAATCTCTCTTGGGAAGTGTGAGAAGCTGGTAGAGAAATATTTCAATGTTTGATTGGTTATTCAGGCTAAAAGTAGTTATACAGCATATTAGTCATATGTAATTAACCCTTTAAGGACTGAAGATGCCAATTGCTAATGTTTCAAATACACGCAATCATAACTTAACCCTACAAAAAATTCAGGGCTTAAAGGGTTAAATATTTGCTAAACATTAATTTCATTTTTTTCTATTTATTACATGTTGCATTTTGGCTTAGTTTATTAATTTTTTGGTTATCTAATCTGTTGTTTCTGAAACTATTAAAGGTTTTTTCCTGTAATGGTCTCTAATACTTTAATCAAAATACAAATTTTCATTAGGTTTTCAAATGTACTTACTTTTTTCCACACAAACTTTGTAGTTTTATGGCCACCAGATTTTTGGGAAAGTTGAAAACCCCTTCCGTTTCATACATTCAGCCAGAGTGAATTTTATAATTGGGTTAGACATTCACTAGGAAAGTAGTTATTTTCAAAATTATGAAGCATTTGGATAATAGCATATGGTGATATTACTGTAATTTATGATTTAAGTAAAATTAAATAAATAATGCACAAGTGTCCTACTTTGATAAATAATAGGAAACTCAATGAAGTAATATCTATGGAAAAAGGGTGCTTGAGACATTAAAATAATACTAATACCTATTTTCCCAGTACTGTATTATATTTTATGCACCTCATCAAATCATGTCACATTTCCCTGAGACATTCTTAGCTGGTTGATGATTCAGTTTATTCTGTCAGGGAAAGCTATGGACACAGATAGAAACTACAAGGGTTCTATATTAAACTAGTTTGTGTGTGTTGCCCCTCATAGCTTTCCCAACTTAAGATGGTTAAACTTCAAGCTATGAACCAAAGAGGAATATTTGGGGCAGGAATGATGATAAGTTATGAGGTTTTGCGGATGTTTTACCTTGTACTTGTCCAAGCCACTTCTCATCTTAGGTCCTACTGCAGTAGTCAGTAGAAATATGAAAGTTAATGTCCATGGGACCCTAGTATTATTTAAGTGGATTAAGTTATGGTATCAGTTAAAATTGGATATGAATGTAGGTATTAAAAGAATTTTACTATTAATTCTATCATTCTTAGAAGCAAGATAGTCTGATTTAAATTTGGATAATTTATAGAAATTTATTAAGAAATATACGTTTTGGTTGATGGCTGCAGCCACCAGCTTAACTTTTTTGACCATTGTAATTTATGACTTTTCTTATCAATTCTCAGTACCTTAGATTTTTAAATATGAAAAACTATTAATATCACAATTTCTTACCATTATTTAGTTTTGACAAGTTTAATATTTTGGCTAAAACCAAAGTAACCCAGTTCTTTATCAAGTTTAATAGCCAACCTAGAAAAATTCAGAAATTAGAATATAAAACTGAAAAGTGACATATCAAAACCTTATATTTACCAGTAACTTAATGTGTATAGGTCTACAATGGCTAGCCTCTTTCATTCATAAAATTTTTTTGGCAGAATAACTTGTGTGGTGCAGGGATAGCCTATTTCAGTATACTGTATATTATTATAGACCTACAGTTTTTGTAAAATAACACTTACCGTACTGTAGATAAATAGATAAAATGTTATTGATAGAAAGTAAAAAAGTACTATACTCTGTAGGGTAATGAGAAAACTGGCTATATTAAGTTTTGGGGACATTAAATTTTGATGATCCACCCATTTCATACTTAGGCTAATCAGGGTGACTTACATCCAGGTTAGATGGTCATTCTAGGTTGATTAGTTATTTCCTATATCACCACATTTTGGCCAGTCAGGGTCCCAAAAACTTGTTAATCATGGACTATTCAATTTTCAGCTATAGTATGCCTGTCCTTCACAGCATCAATTGGGATTATGTTTTTTATCTTGGCTTGTGCTTTGCCACAATATAAGTAAGTATACTTCCAAAGTTTTGTTAATTTTATTTCCTAATAATTTTTAGGTTTGGTTTAACAGTTGTAGAATGTTAATTTATGGGAACTAATAAGTCAATTTTAAAAGTTAGTTTTTTAGTAATTTTTGTATTTGTAATAAAATTTAATATTTTTCTTTCCTCAGTAACTGGTGGCCACTTTTTGTTATTGTATTTTATATTTTGGCTCCTGTGCCATCTTTTATTAGTCGAAGAATTGATTCAGATTCCAACAGTCCTAGTCGCTCTCTGGCACACTTTCTAACCACAGGAATTGTGATTTCAGCATTTGCTTTGCCCATTGTTCTGGCAAGGTCTCCAAAATCTAGCCCTGTGGTAAGTAGTACTTTTACTTTAGTGGATCATATTCTGCAGTTGTGAAAGGAAGTTCACTGAAGAAAATAATTTCTTAATTTTCAAGAAAGATTGGTAATTTATAGGACTTTTTGAAATTGTATATATTTTGGCATAAATTTATACCTAGTTTTACAGTTGCATAGAAGCCCAATAATTTAGGGAAGTTTGATTTACCTTGAAAATGTCTGTCATATATCAGCAAATAGATTGACAGTTAACAAGGAACAAATACCTACAGTGTAGGTAATAGGTATATATAATATATTATATATATATATATATATATTAGAGAATGTGTTACTAAGGATTTTCTGAAATCCCTAAAATGTTCAAGGATTTCATTTAAAGTTGGTATTCTTATTAGTTTTAATAAAAATATCACAACTTAACCTAACCAATCATCAAGGGTGTACAGTTGACCTAACTGGGCATTTGGTCAACCAGACATTCAATAATTTTCCATAGGTTTAACAAAAATATCATAACTTAACCTTTCATGAAATCCCTGAACATTTTAGGAATTTCATGAAATCTCTAGTTACACAGATTCCCTGTAACATACTTTTCAACCTTTCAAATGTTCTGCACAATGATTCCTCATTTCACAAAGGTCAAGCTTGTCACCCCTCCTCTTGAGTTGGCCTGTGAAGTAGAGAGTTGGTTTCTTGTACTTTCCACCTTGCATAGCCAGGTATGCCTGGCTCATCAGGGATTGTTTTGAGCTAGGCATCTAATCTTTTGAAGATGTCCACTGCAACACCACTGTTGTTCATTAGTTCTTTGGGCAGCTGATTAAACAGTCTTGGTCCTCTCGCAACAAAACTATTTTCTTTCTCTCACCTTCAGGATTAAGGATGTCCCCTGTCTAGCCTTTAATTTGGGAACATGACAGTCTTCCTTTTCTACTTTCCACTGTTGTTTTGGGGGGAGTTATAGCGTTCAAAGTAAGATTAGGGACTAGTTTCTCCATTATTTTCCAACTGTAAATAATGGTGCATATCTATCTCTTACTCCTCCTTTCCAGTGAATATAGGTTTAATTTGCGTAACCTTTCCCAGTAATTTTGTTCTTTGCACCCATTGATCTTGGCTGTGAAGCTTCTCTGAATCTCTTCTAGCTGACTAAGGTCTTCTTTTTTATATGGGGATGTTAGGACTGAGCAGTATTCCAACTATATATATATATATATATATATATTTCTTTTAATTGGGGTTGTTTAACCTCCTTCGCAACATCTAAGGTCATATGACGGAGGGGACCTACAGCTTTATGTGGAATCTGAACCACGGGTTGCTACATAACCTGGGTGCAGAGGACGGTCTCCCATCCAACTACTACCCAGACCCAATGTCGCTTAACTTCGCTGATCTCCGAGAAGCAGTGTTACCTATATATATATATATATATATATATTCGGGCATTCTGCGGCTATAGGGGTGATGTACAAAGTTTGGAATTCAATACCACACACATGTTTAATCAAGTCCATTTATTAACTGAACAACACAAACAAAGTTTTATTCAATTTGAGTAATATTTACTGGTCCCCCAAGAGCCTCCTTCAAGTCTTATTGGGGAGATTATGGAATCGCTGAACAAAAAATGTACTTCCGTAACTTTACATCCAAAACAATTAACAGAAACCTGTCTTTTCAACACATTAAGAAAACAATGAAAAATTTACCAACATATCCATAGGGATCATATGTAATGGGACTTCTTTGCACTGGGCATGGTCTTCCGATGATGCTCGATCACTTGGAATGCCAATTCTTTCTCGTCTTCGCGCTGGGTGATCGAGCTGTTGAAGTCAGTTGCGAGCTTCACCACTCGCTCAGCGCAGTCATTGATGATCCGAATGACCCTAACTCTCTCCTTCATGCCACCAGGTCCTCCAGGTAGTGGGGAACTTTGAGTCCCATGCATTTGAAGAAGTTAGCAGTCCTTTTAGTCACGAAGTCTGGGAGAGTGAGCAGATACGGTGATTTTATGCACTTTGACTTGAATTTTCTTAGCCCCTTCTTGCGCGCAGGGACCTCATGGAGATTTTAAGCATATGCTTCTTTTCCAAATTGTCTACCTTATCCAAGAAAAAGGTGAGACCAACAAGGTCTTCACTGAGGTACCAAAGGTGGTTCTGAGCCTTGGCTATCGCAATGGTTGCAATTGCCTCGTCTTTGGTCTTGTATCCTTCAAGCTGTCGGAGGAGCTCGATGTCGTTTCGAGGAGCATCGATGCCACCAGGTGCCTCAAACCATGCTCAAAGGTAAATCGTAGTGGAGAATACGTTGATGCGTTGCAGCACCTTCTTTTCTGAAGGTGTTAGGGAAAACTGTCTCCGAAACAAGATCATCTTGAGGGAATAAATTCCTTTTGCCATCCACTTAGCTCGGTGGAATGCTCCGGGATAGCGGAAGAGACTCTTCTTCTTCTGCTTCCTTGGAGGGACAGTTGCCCCCAAGAAGAGAAGCGCCAGCTCCATGTATTCTTGGTAATCATCCCGGTCCTGCTTCTGACTAAGTCTGGCACTGATGAATTCAACAACACTGTTCTGGTTATCAGAGACAAAAGTCTGCAAGGGGTCAGGGTCTTGCGGGTCATCTTCAAAGGGATGGTAGCTGCCCTGGTCAATGAAGCTCCAGTAATCTGAAGTGAGCAAACAAAGGAATGTTCGGGCCAGAGGAAGAAAAGAACTTGTTGAAGACTGCAGTGACCACCAACTCGTGAGTGTGGTGGCATCAAGCAAAGAAGACTAGTGGACACTGCAAGCCTTCTTCAATTGTGACACATGCTCCATTGCTCCTGTGTGGAGACCTGTATTTGCCGCCATTGTGTCACAACATATTCCTGCAATGAATGGTTTCACCTTCGGCCAATTGTCCAGCATGGTGAGTATGGCATCTCCCATTGCTCTTCCGGTTCCTGATGCAATTTTTGGAATGGCCAGCAGCTTTTCAAAGCCTTCTCCTGATACAACGATGGGTAAGCGATCGACTTACCACCTCGTTCGTCGGGAAGGATCTTCCCATCGAAGTGGAGAATGCACGGCTTCTGGGGGTCAAAGTTGGTCTTAATGTCCTCTGCAACTCTGTCATGTTTTGGTTCTGGCACCGTGAATGGAGGTCGCAGAGAGCGTCAATTCTCGCACATTCACCCCAGCTGCTGACAGGGCAGGAGCGACAATGTGTATGGCTTTTTGCATGCTTGTATTTGTCTGGTCAAGGGCTGCGATGAACTGGGGTCATCGATAACCCGGCGAGGGTCATCATCATGGCTTTTGGCTGAGAGCCACATTGGCGGAGGCTGACCTGAGTGAATTCCTCTCCCGAAGACTCGGTGGAGCTGGACGAGCTGCCAGTCAATTCTGCATCTGCCTCTGCATGCTCCGGCTCCCGTATTCGTTTCATTTCCTCCTTAGACTTGTGTCGTCATTGCTCCTTGTTCTCCTGCTTCATTGCCTTGGCCTTGGATGCTTTGGCAAATGCAACGTCTTCTGGGCCAATGACCATCTTTTTCATTGTCCGCTGGTCTTCGAAGATCCAGCTTCAGAGTGAGCAACATCAAACAAGGTCTCCATGTCCAACAAGAACTGTTGTTCATGAGCTCGCTGTGTTTCCATTAGTCGATCCTTGTGATTAGACAACTTCACGCACCTCTCGTGAAGCTTTTTGAGCTTGGCAACAATGTATGGCTTGTGGGATGTCTTCAACGATGCTTTTGTCCACACCTCCATGCACAGTCTGTGTGTATCATAAAAAACCTCAGGGGACCATTCTGAGTTCATTCCCATCTTGAAACGGACAAGTCACGTGCCTTGAAAAGTAGACGCTCAATTCTGCCAGTTGAGGTTTAAGTTTTGGTTTTTGGCTTAAAATATAATAGTTACCCCTTTTTCTTTGATGTATTCAATCTGACGTGAAGGCAGCGAGTCTTTTGCTTATATTGAGGTTCTAAATGTAGCAGGGCTAGGCTGCTTTAAACCCTAGATTCATGTCCCAAAGCTGGATCCTATCTGCTTTGCAGATAGCTGGTGAGGGAAGTTATATTTATGGGACCTCTCTGCGAGTGACCCATTGCCCACGTCGGGCTAGCATCATGAAAAAGAAAAACTATGGTATTTGTCATTTACCATTACTTATTCGGACTATAGTGGATTTAATTATCCCAGAAGAGTTCCTTGTTCCATGCATGGTCTGTGTGTATTATAAAAAACCTCAGGGGACCATTCTGAGTTCATTCCCATATGTATATGTGTGTGTGTATGTATGTATGTATATATTATATATATATATATATGTGTGTATGTGTGTATATATATGTGTGTATATATATATATATATATATATGTATAATTGTAATGTGTGTGTGTGTGTATATATATACTGTGTGTGTATGTATGTATGTACACACACACACACACACATGTATGTATATATATATATATATATATATGTGGTGTGTGTGTGTGTGTATATATATATATATATATATGAAAATTATTTTACAAAAGTAACACGTGAAAAATATTTATGATGAATAAAACCACAAAGGAAAGGAAACACAAAATGGTGCTCAAGCACTTTCGTCTAATGACATCCTCAGGAACACTGAAGTACATACAAGGGTTACAGCCTACATATAGGTTACAGAAAAAATAAAATAAAAAATAAACTATATATATATATAATATATATATATATATATATACATATACATATATAGTCTAGGGTGCATTAAACGCCCCATGATTTTCAAAAAGTTGTTGGATTTTAATGTCTATTCCCTCAAATGTTACACTTGTTGGTAGAAGTATGTATGCAAAAAATAAATCAAATCGGAGGTGGTCCTGGGTGGCCACCGGCCACTTTTATATATTTAGTAGTGATGCACCGAATATTCGGCAAATATTCGGTATTACTTATAATACTAATATACAAATATTCGGTATTACTATACTTACATTGATTGAAAGTTGAAAATGTATAAAACACAACGCCAATGTCACTACTCCAACTTTGCTCGTTTCCGCAAATTTGGCCTCGCTTTGCGGTCACATTCAACCACTTGAAGAAGATTTTGGAAGTGGTCTTCTCCTCTTGCAGCTGAGACAAAATCAGTTGTGAGCTTTACTGCTCTCTCCGCAGGGTCATTCACAACATTTAACCCATCCACAATGGACTTGGCTGCCTTGAAGTGGTCATTGTTCTGCCAATTGTCAACATCCTCTGTTAGGAAGGTCATATCCAGGTGAAGAAGGTTCACTGTAAACCACGAGTCCTCGTTCACAAGATCAGCCAGGGTTGTCGCTTCTGTAATTTTTGGAAATGACGGTTTGCCATATCCAGAACCGTAGCGGTGTTTTGGAGTGCTTGGCATTTCATCTGGTTGTATGGCCAGTAACACATCTGCAAGGGCACGACGCTCCTTTTGAGGTACTGCATTGCTGAACAGTGCCAAAACAACCAGTTCTGGGATTAAATACCACAAATGTCTATCAAAGGCTTTCACAGCGCTGACTGAAATGATTGAGTTGACAGCTTTATAGTTGAGCAGTCTTGTATAAGCACAAATCAAACCATGGGGCATTTGAAGCAGACTGACATATGAGCCACCAATCACAATAAATATAAACAACAAAAACAACAAACTCCTTCAGTTTTTCCTGTTGATGTTGTGTTGTTACAGTTCCTCGAGGTAGTACAGAAATTTGCTCTTCAAGTAGGCATATTTTGATGGAATAAAGAATCTTTGACATCCACCTTGCTTTATGCATGGCCCCAGGTCTGTGGAGTGTTCCTTGTTTTGTGACATCATCATCGAGGACTACCTGGCAGAGTTGTGCCATTTCCTTGTAGTCTTCCCTACAGTATGAAGTGCTTGTGCGGATTGTGCTTAAAACCTTGTTTTTGCAGGATAAAAGCAGTTGTTGTGCATCGTCATTGTACATTGAAATGTCAATTTTGGTTAAACTTTCATCCTTTGCATGCGATATGCGTTCCCAATTCTTCTGGAATCTTTGGAACAAGGATGCTTCTGGGGACTTTGATGTCTCAATTTTGAGAGCGTCAAACACATGATCCAGGATTACCTCTCCAACATGATGGCGACATGCACACCACAGAAGAGCATGGTCCAGTTTTGATTGAATGGTAACACAGGCAGCTGTAACGTGTCCAGTGTTTGATGCTGTTGTGTCAAAACATAAGTTGACAACTGACTGTTTGCACTTCCATGAATGTAGAAACGTGTAAGTGTGCTCGGCAATGATGTCACCTGATGACATATCACTTCCACGAGGATATCTAGCCACTCCCAGTAGCTTTACATCAGTGGCATTCCCAACCAACACTGGCAATCTTTCTTCCTTGCCATTCTTGTTTGTGAGCGTATGCATCTGCTTGCCATCCCAGTGAAGTGTTGCAGCTGTTGGGGCGATCCAATTTTCTCGAATATCTTTGGCGATAGCACTTGTTATTGATCGTCGAGCCTTATCAGCAGTTGAA
>JAJOZX010001931.1:182500-375000 GCA_023014485.1 Bathynomus jamesi
GAACCCTAATTTGAAAGGCAAGTTTAAAAAACAGTATTTAAGATGGGCGTAGCCTATATCATCTGACGTTTTTCAGAGACTAACAGATTATCCATAGGCTAAGGAAACTAGTACAAGTATTAGAATAGTTGCCAGGTACAGCTATACACTTTTAGGATTTACGATGTTCGTTTTTTTCACCATACCTCATTGTTCCCTCAGCTGTGGAAAAGTATTTTATGTAGAGGTCTGAAATTTTTGATGGCTTATCAATAGATTGAGGTGAAAGTTTTATGTAAATTTTGGAAGTGTGAACTGCATATTTTTGAAGTTATTGATGTTCAAATCTTGAGGCATTTTTTTTTGGGCCACCTGATGTATATTGTGTGTGGTGTGTGGTGTGAATTACTAATGTATGGAAGTTTCAGGGCTGCTGAAAGTCACTTTTAACATTTTTTCCCTGTTGCATTGGTTTTCAGAAATAGTGAATTCATTTGTTGAAACCTTTTTGGCATGTATTCATCAAAAGCAGGATGGTTGATGGGGTTTTAACTTCCTTTGCAACAGATGGCTTTGTGGTATCTGAACCACAGGCAGTGGCGTACCAAGGGGGGTGCGAGGGGGACAGTCCACCCCGGGTGACAGCCAGGAGGCGGGTGCCATTGGGAGAGTTGAAAGAAAAAAAAATGTTAAATGTTCAAACTATTACAACAGCTTAATGTTAATTTCCACTATAAAATAAATTTTTATTTTTATTGGCAATACAAAATTTACAAACAAAAACTTAAATATTTGATAAAAATTACATCAAAAGGCGAATGTTTGTCGATGTTTTAGTCATCAGTTTGTTGAGCATAGCCAGCTGCAACTGACATTCCAAGTGCTGGTGTTTATAACAATATCATGGTACTTATACAGTGTCCAGTAATTTTTGACAATGTGGTATCATAGTGATGTTTAAGTGTTTATAAATGCATCATCGTGATGAGCGGTAAATGCATTGTGGAGAGGGCCATTCATTATGCAACTACAAAATGTGAGGAAATGGACATTTCTATTGAGAGAAGAGGGAGAGTAAAGCTCCAAAAAAGGATGCTGGTGTCTCAGTGCCAGAGGAAGTAAAAAGGGCTGTTTGAATGTCTTGATCGCTTTCAACAAGAATTGGAAATTCGTTCTAAGGCAATGGATCAAATTCTGTCAATCTTTGATGTTATTCAGCCAAACACTTTGGTTGTTGCAACAGAAGAAGAACTTCAGAAATATATTCTAAATTTGACTCAGATTTTCAATGAATTCTCTGATCAGTGTGGAAATTGGACGACTTTGGAGGCATTTGGAAGCTGCCAAAATCAGTGTTGAAGAGGCAAAGAAATGGACAGCATTGCAGTTTCTGGAGTTTATTGTGAAATGGAATTTTTGTGAATCTTTGTCAAGCTTGTCACTGTGTTTGAGATTCTTTATGACTGTCTGTGTGTCTATTGCTTCATGTGAAAGAAGTTTTTCCAAATTGAAATTAATGAAAATTTCTTTTGCTTGGCCATGAGTCAGACAAGATTGACAAATCTGGCTTTACTTTCAATTAAATATGCAAAGAAGGTGAATTTTGATGGTCATTGATCAATTTGCAGAAATTAAGGCTCAAAAGCAGAGACTGTGAATCCTCTCTCTTTACCTTTGAAGAATTGGCTGAGCATTGAGACTGGATTTCCTGTGTTTTTTGTATAAAATAAAATACAGTATTACCTGTTCACTGAGTTTTTTAATGTCCTGCATTTTTCTTATTTCCAATTTGCTTATGACAGTACTGTACTATTTAAAAATCTACTTGCAAACATATATTTTTCTCTGTGTTTAAATTTTAAAATTATTTATGGGGGATGCCAAAGGAAGGATCTGCCCCAGGTGCCAAATACTTTAGGTACGCCCCTGACCATGACTCCAGATTCCTGGGATCTTGGGAGCATTGCTCCAGTAAATTTGACCATGAGAAAAAGTAAATTTGGGTTTGGGTTTTGTTCATCCGCTAGACGTTATGCAATTTTTTTGTGTATACGTTCTTGTACAAACCAATTTTTTTAAATTACAAATTTAGTTATTTTAAGTTTAGTTGGTAATTCCATATTTAACAATTATTTTTATTTTTTGTTAAGCTTCAATGTTTTGCTAATTAAAATTTTATTAAAACGTATATTTTTTTAATATAAAATTATCAGGATTGGACTATGTTCCATTGATCTCGGCCAGGTTTGATAAATTGGCCAGATAATTACTTGTGCGGTTTTAAGTAATCCACCATGACTCTAGAATTGAAAAGTTTAGTTAAGTTTAAACTTACTTTTACTTACTTTAACTTACCTACTTTTACTTACTCTTCCTTACTTTTACTAAGTTTAAAGCACTTACTTTCATTGTACTATATTTACTTACTTTTACTCACTTTTACCATACTATATTTACTAACTTTTACTTATTTTGTATTTTTTCAGGTAGTCAATAATCAATAATGGATCCTAATATTGATGAAGTTGGAGAGAAAAGTGAGGGTGTTAAAAGGGGTTACTTTTGTGGTCAATGCAAGAACAAATATTCAAAGAAGCAAAACTGGGAGGAACATTTTAATTCCAAAAAAAATATTTGTTACAATACAAGAGGTCCCAGAGTTTGGGCCCACAGCTTAGATATTGCAGTAAAGAAATACCAGGGTGAAGTGCAGCAAAGAGATACGGCAAAGCAGTCATTTAGTTTGTTCACAAAATGTGCTAGTGCTAGACCTCAGAAAAATGAACCAACTTCTTCAACTGCTAATCTAGAAAATGAAACTTTTTCACTAGATGTTTCACAGACTGAAGAAAGTGCTTCTCCTCCACCTAAGAAACAAAAGGTAAGTGAGGAATCTGCGCATCAGACTAACAAAACTGCTTTAGAGGAATTTGAAAATTCCCAAATCCAGAAGACATTGAATGCAATTTTGTGCCTAACAAAAGAAACTCACCAAGCTGTTGTGGTTAATAAAGAGAAGAGTCAAAATATGCCTTCAAGTTCAAGTGTTGCATCCAAATCTAATAAAGCAAAAAGCAACAAATTTGACATTTCCATAGCCCATTTAAGCAAGTGTAAATCAATACAAGAAATCCTGAACAATGATTTGATCAAATCTACATTCAAATTGGTTGAAAAGAAGGATCTAGTGCATGCTAATGATTCATTTTCAGTACCAAGTGATATAATGGAAAACATTGCAAATAGTGACACTAATATGCCTGATGTAGATATAGCTGTTGAGGATGAAGATGATGATAATCAAGAAGATATTGATGATGCTTCTGATGATAAAATGTTTACATTATATTGCATAGCTTGCACAGACCCCAAAGCATGTGCTTCAGACAAACATTCTAACATAAAAGGTTACTTCAATGTTAAAGATTTAACCTATGTATGCAAACAAGGAGAAAATCAAGAGATGGTTTAGAAATCTGAAAACCCACCTGAAGAGACATTTAATTAAACTTCAGCATCATCAAAGAGCTGCTGTTTATGAAGTGATGAAAACATCTTCTCGGAACACTACTAAACGCATAGAAGACTTATGTGGCAACATTTTATACTACATAATGAAAACAAACACTGCATGGGCTCTATATCCAGTACTTCTAGCTGTATTACATAGGTCAGGTTGTGAGGTTGGAAATTTGAATCATAGCACACATGCGTGCGAGAATTTGTGAGCTATTAGATAATCAACTTAAAGAACAAACTGTAAAGTGGTTCTTAGAACAAACTTCAGTACAAACATAACAGCTGACATTGGAACAATTTTGGAATTAAGCATGCTAGTTGTATTAGTTATGAGTGAAGAAGATAAGACTGTAAAACTTGCTGGGATAAATTTAGTACGCAGCAAATCAGGAGTTTATTTGGCCAATGAAATTTTTGATGTGTTGAAGTCTCCTAATCACTTGAAACTATCTGAAGAAGCAATTAAATCCAAGGTATCTGGAATGGTTGGAGATGGGGGCTTTTTGTAAGGACAATGAGCCATTTAAAAATGAAATGAAAAAGTTGTTTGGAGAAAATTTCAAATTTCGATGGGACTTAATGCATCTTGTGAACAGAGCCCACGTTGATGCATTGAAGAAAATTTGTAAACTAAGTGAGCTTTTAGACTTTATTCAGAATCACACTTCAAATCTGAGATCAGGCCTTGACCATACCAATATGGTTCTTGACAATATCATTGGTTTTAAGAGACCAAAACTCAAATCTGATACTCGCATGGTTAATTACAAATTTGATCAATTTGACAGATTTGTGGAAAATTGTGTTTTTTGATCATCCACAAGAGAAAGAAATTAGTGCCAAGTTCTATGTATTGATTTCCTATGTAACAAAGATTATGTTGCAAGTAGCTCAAAAAACCACAGTTAGTGCAGAATTTGTAGAAAATATATTTTATAAAGAAGGAGGGAAAACTGTTATGTTAAGAGTGATGGAAACAATTTCCAAATTAGCTAATGGAGGAAATGCAAATGATGTAGTTTCTGAATTTAAGCACGATACCACAGGGCAGCAAAAGGAACTAACAGCTGAGGATTACATCCTAAATGAAGTTTACAAATACATCAAGAAACGTTCTGATTACTACCAGGTTGCTGAAGTTGCTAGACCATCCAGAACCAGATCTGAAAGTAGTTTTACAAAAGACTCAGTGATAAATTGGCTGATAGAATATATAGAACAGCTGTGGAAAGGAATCAGAGAGATTAAAGCATTTTGATAAAGATGGATCAACTGCCTGGAGTGAAGCACCAGCTGAAGGGACATTCTCCATTCTTGGTTACATTGTTGAACACAAAGGATCCATTAAGCCATCTCATTTGACTAAGCTGTGCAGAATTGTGAAGGAGGGTCCAGCTCCAGGCACTAGATCTGCTGTAATGATCACACAGAAAGCCATTGATCAGTGGCCAAGCATACATGGCGGTAAATTCACAACAAATGCCTACCTACATGCAAGGTCTAACATCGTCCACTGTTGCTGCTGCAATGAATAAATAAACTTAAGGTGAGTTATAAACTGTACATTATTGTATTATTATGTTTAGCTAAAACAATTTGTAATTGGTATGTCGTCAATTCAAGAGTTTACTATCATTAACCTATCTAGTGGTGTAAGGGGAAAAAAAGTAAATTCAGAGCTGTGCTCCAGTAAATTTTTTCAAATCTGGAGTCATGCCCCTGACCACAGGTCACTACATAATCTGAACACAGAGGATACCTCATCCAATTACTATCCAGACCCAATGTTGCTTTAACTTCTGATCAATGGGAACTGGTGTTAAGACACTGGCTATTTTCAAATGGTTTAGTGGAGGTGTATTAACTGCAATAAACTTTAGATAAACCAAATTCATTGAGATGTAGGGTCATTCAGTTTTCTAAAAATTCTGGTATTTCTAGGATTTCTCCCCAACCCCTTCACTGTCTTCAACTTGCTGAATAACCTCTATTTTCTGTTGAATATTCAATGCTACTCTCTCCCTTTTCTTAGTAGTCCCTGCATCAGATATTTTAGTCCATGGTCACTAAATTGTATGTAAAAATTCACAAATTTATTTAGAAAATGCTAAGAATTGAGTGCAGCATTAGCTATGACACGAGTTTTGCCCTATTTGTTTTGTTTCAATTGTTCCATTTTGTAAGTTTTAGAACCAGTGCAACTATATTACTATGGTGTATTGGAATTTTTGGTTTTCTGCAATTTTTGTATTTAGCCATTGGTTTTTTTGGAAGTTTACTGTATTTCATCTACATTCTTGGTTTTTGCATGATTTTGAAATGCATTGCACTGGGAATTATTTAAAAAATTATAAATTTTTTAAGGCACTGGTTGGGAAGTGTGAATTATATACCTAGGTTCTTAAAAATATTATTCTATTTATATTTAATGAAAGTGCCCTACTGCAAAGAAGCCCGTGTGCAAGCATGCACACATTAATAACTGCATTCAATGAATCCCATTTTAGCAGTTACAGTATAAGGTAAATTGGCTTTGGTTCCTTTTGAAAAACATATACTTTTGTATGAGACAAATGCAACCAACAAAGATAATGAAAGATAGTGATTTAACCTAACTAAATGTAATATACAAACAACTGTAGCATCTGTTAGAAATTTTGTAGACAGTAAAAAGTTAATTATATATATTTATTTATTTATTTATTTTTTTTTAAGTGTAATGTTTCCAGCATTTTTAGCCATTTGGGTGGGTGGTGAAGAGCAAAGTTTATCTGAACTGTATGCTAGTACCTTTTTAAGTTCTGTATTTGGCAAAAGCATGTAATGTAGAACTTGGACTAGAATTCTGTTCACTCGCTCATTCACAGTTTTCTTGTTTGTTTTTACTATGTAAACCTCTCTATTAATTTTAATATTTTTGGGTGATATCCAATGGTGGGATTCAAAAAAATTTAAGAAATGGTTCGCCCTCCCCTCCCTTTCTCCTCCCCCTTCCATGTCAGAAATGAAAACTAAAAAAATGTTTTTACCGAAATGCGTATGGTATAAAGAAAAATCATGCACGGACTGAAAGGGTTAAGGACTGGTTCAGCGAACTCGGGAAATTTTAGGAACCAGTTTGCATGAACTGGCACGAACCAGCTGAATGCCACCACTGGTGATATCCCTGAAATTGTAAATGTGGTTTAGTCTCTCTAAATTTTTCTTGTTCACAATTTTTGTGCATTTACAGATAGAATGGGGTGCTTGTTGGCTCAGTCTTGCTGGAAATGTTTTCATATTTACCACTATTCTTGGGTTCTTTTTGATGTCGGATGAAGAAAATGTTGAATATAGTATGTGGTGATAAGCAAGTAAGTGTCCAACAAATGTCTGAATAATTATTTCTTGAGGATGTACTGCTGTGTAAAATATTTTAGTACTTTGATAACCAGAAAGATGTAATTTATTTAGGAAGGCTTTGCACTTTTTATTGAAAATATGTTAGGAGTTATCGCTAATAACACCACAAGCAGAAAGGTGCATTAATGTGGAAAGCAGCCCTGCTGCTGCAGTGGCTAGCTGCAACAGGCTCTAATCCATCAGGCCTCCCTAAAAATATACCTCATAAATTATCTATATCGAATAAACGCTGCAAACCTTTAAGAAACCTTGCTTAGTAGGTGGGTAATTATGTTTATCTCAAGTCATAATTTTTACTTTGTTTTTAAATGCATTATTGTTTGATTTATCTTTTATATTGACAAGCATATTATACTATGTTATGAGATTTATATCCTGCCAATAAAACTTATCAATCATTAAGAGATATGTTTAAAGCCAGGTTTTGGGCCAGTCAATCACTGCAGGAACTGTAGAGTTGAGGATAAAACTAGTGATGTACCGATTAAATGGCATTGGCAATTTTGGGGGGCATCGGTCAAATTTAGCCGATTCTCTTACAGATTATTTACAAAACAAAATCTATATTTATAGAAATTGCACAAAAAAAAACCCACTATTAATGATGATTTATACTCGTTTAAAAGTGTAATTGAGGCGGCCATTAGAATAGCACAGACGTATACACCGGTTTCCCGATATCCCGTTTTCGCGCAGTAACCAATCAGCACGCTGTATTCCGTGGGTGACGCGCCCCCACACTGGCTTGAGACCAAAACCATTAAACTCAGTCCAGTCGTTAACGAGTAATAACGTTCGCAACTTTAATAAATGCGTTTATCTCAACTTGATTTTTGGGCATACGCTCTTTCTATTGTATAAAATTATTTTACATTCGCGAAAAAGGCAAAGCTTAATATTAAAAGTTAAGTTGCCCATAAATTTACGTTTTTTCTAAGTAGCTAATCCCTAAATATTATGAACTACTATAATCTCCTACTCTCTTATAATAATTCTACATTAAGTGTATTTTATAATTTATATATTAAACCATTTTATGTTGACTTTATTTTAATTTTATAAACCCAAATTATATACAGGATCCATTTTTTTTTAATTCAAATTAGCCACCACCAGGGCCTTGAAATTTTAATGAAAAATTTTGTTTACATTGTTGAAGAAAGAAAATACCTTCAATGCGAATGAAACAATTACTTTAAATATTTGGTATTCAATTTATGAAACTAAAAATTATTTTGTCATTTTACCGAGTAATAAAACAACTTCACATTTTAGCTACGGTAACAAATTTTGGTACCATATATTGTGGAGTGAGCTAAGGAAAAGCATTTAAATAAATGTGAAATTGAAAGTTTTTAGTAAATTTATGAAGGGAATTGATTATTTAAAATATAGCAAAGAATCGGCATCGGCTAAATTTGGGAATCGGTACATCACTAGATGAAGCACATTTTTGTTGTCTGTATTGTATATACTTCATACTTTCACTTAAGCTACTGTGTGGTGTGTGTGTGTGTGTGTGTGATATATATATATATATATATATATAAATATATATATAAAATTCTTACACAGGAATGCGACCTAACAAGCGGAGCTTTATGGAGCAGGTTAATTAACTGCTGTTATGTTTATAACAGTTATCCTATGATCATTAAATCCTGTTTTGTATGGAGATCAACATAAGAGTATTTTTAATTTGAAAATTTATTAAATTTAAATAGCAGCAATAAGAACTTGTAATACAATACTCTTAAATGTTTCTGAAGTGTATGTATGTTTAAATATTTATACCAAAAGGATTACGTGTATGGTTTTTTTTTTTTTAATGTAGGCATAGTTAGGGGAATTATGGAAACCATTCAATCTTTCTCAGACATATCATCAAGGGACATGAAATTAGACTTATTCCCATCGCTGGCTTAGTGAGATCATCGTGACTCTACTTCTCAATAATGTCCAACGCTTTCTTTCAATAAACTGTATTCTGTTCCTTATTCCGACTTAGTCAACTTTATGTTGAACTTCTTATGGTGACATTCATATTTGTGTGAAATTGTAGTTTGGCTGCATTGCATTTCCTTTCTGCTTAATTACATGAACGGGTTGAGGCAGGTATAACTTGTCCAAAAAAACAAAAAAAAAACTGTAAACCCTTTTAAAGATAATTTTTATAATCTTTGCTGATATCTTAATTTTACTAATCACTGACTTGAACTGTAAGAGCAACGTTTGATCCTTATACTGTAATTATAGAGATTTGGATTTTCTTGGATACATTCTACTTACTGTACAATTTCACTGTAGATAGTTTAAATTGCGAAGTTACTGTCTAATAATTTTGAGGAAAATTATGGTTTCAATTCTTGAACTTCAATTTTATTTTGTACTTTCGTAAGTATATGCAAATTTTTTCCGTTGTGTAAGGATTATCGAGATGGATGGGGAATGAACATTGTTGTAAAATTGTTCACTTAAACTTGTATATATATATAATAATATATATATATATATATATATATATATATATATATATATACAGTATATATTATCATGATAATAATAATGTGAACTTCAAATACGTATAGATACACTATCTAGGATTATATAGTAGTGATCCACATGGTGATTGTGTATTGATTAATAAGGTTCATACTTTAAAAATTCATACATTACCTACAACTTAAATTGGTCTTCAACTTCGAAAAACAATTCTAAGTTAAATCTGTGCTTCCTTTTCTGTTTTTGGGAATGGTTCTCATTTGGTGAGTCGCGGAAAAAACCGCGTGTTATTGCACCTCTAAATTATCTTAAATTATAATTTAAGTAAATTGTCTTCCCGTTACTGATTTGCATATGAAGAGAAAATGGGTCTAAAGTGAGCTAAAAATTTTGGTGGCCCTCAAAGTTGGCGATCATTATGGTGGGTCGTGACATCACCTCAGAAGGGTTGAGAACCACTGATTAATAGTTTATATATACATATATAAGTTTATAAGCTTTAATAAATTTTTCAGAAACTCAAAATGATAGAAATGTTTTAAATTGAGAAGAGGCCCTTCATTGTGATTTGGTTTATTTTAATTGTTCATTTACTGATTTCACATTATTTTTTGTAATTTTTTTAAGTATAATAATCTTATTCTAATCTCGTAAGCAATTTATTTTTAAAAAGTTTCCTAATACTGTGTTACGTAGTTTTAGTATATTTAATTATAACAATAAAGGAGCTTTATAAGTTTTGTATTTCTGACCACAGAATAAATAGGGGAATAGTAGAAGCAATGTAACACATTTTTACAATACTTTATTAATGAATGATTTGACAGAATTTTTATATTCAGAAAATATATTAATTTCATCATGTTCCTAGTCGTAAAAAAAAAAAAAGTGCTATATTTTTATTTCAGCCTTTTTAAATTGCAATTATATAAAATTACCTTTTTAGAATCATTCTAAAGATTAATTAGAACGTTTTAACTTAATGTTAGCCGACTAGAATTATGGTGTACACACATAAAACTGCATGCAGAATGTACACAAAATCAAAAAAATCTAGACAAATATACAATACAGTAACATAATTTACAAGCAACTTTGGTAGTCTTAATTATATCAACATCAAATGAACACAAAATTTACAATAACATTGCAGTTGCGATTCTGAAAATTGTTGGTAACGTAAACAAATTTCTGGAAAAATTAGAATCAGAGAAATGAGCGAATAACTATGATACGAAGGTAATCTTGTCATATAAAACTTGTGCCCAAATATTTTTTAAAGTACAGTGTGTTTCTAAAGTAGCTCAACGCAGTGCATATAATGTTTATATAAATATTATATTCATTCCGTTGGGCGACTTTAGATAACACCCTGTACTTTCAAAGAAAGAAAGAAAGAAAAAAAAATTACAATTGATCATTCATTTGGTTTGGAGAGCGTGTCCTACGAGTCAAATAAAGCAATATTATAACTACTAAACAACGTGTACAACACGATAAAACGCTTTTATTTGATGACTGTCATGACGTTGTACTATCGTTGCATGAACAAAAAATTGCTTTCAGATTTTGGCAGATTTTGGCGGATTTGAACTCAAAATTTCCAATCAGGAATTCTTACAAATCCTGGTGTGATTTATAAAGCAATAGGGTTCGATACCGCTCTATGTATTGTCTTCAGTAGTTAGAGAGCTATACCATTGAACTTAATGTATTTTCATTAACAAAATGTGATTTCATTCTAGCTCATAAAAACCGCTTCCATAGTATATTTAAATATACATACTGAGGTATATTTATATATATATATATAAAAGTTAAAAAAATACAAACAAAACAAGTATTTACAAAGAAAATAAATCTTTGGTCAACCTTCCTCACAAAGAAATTGAATATACAGATAAAAGAACTTACCATTAAAAACTGAAAAATATACAAAAAAAAGAAAATAACTGAATAATGCAACTAATTATCGAAAATTAGATGGAGAGTTGGAAAACTTGGCAAATTTGTTCGTACTAATCTGCATAAGAAAAAAAAAAATTCAAATACAATATTGCAAACATTAAAATGCGTAGCAGACTTAAAGCTTAATTCAATAGCACTTTGTTACATAAATTGCAATATTATGTATGGAACATCGTCATTAAAATTTAAGTGTGAGCATCGTTACATAGCACGTAATTATTACCGATTTCTTAATTATTAATTGCATCATTAATTCAGCATTTTTATAGTTAAAAATAATGACACTATGTTTTATCCTTATTTTTTCCCTCCTTAACGTAAACACCTTGGAATCCGTGAGAAGAGAGCTGCACCTGATGCAGTGCTTCTTGGCCTTGAGTGCCAAGATTGAGGAGGGCCAATCTGGCACTGTTCCTCACCTCTTGAGAAGGATCGTTCTGTTGAAGGAAGGAGAGAATAGCAATGGGTTGAGTATGGTCGCCCTTTTTCGGGACTTTGTAGATCGGGTTTGCTGATGACAAGGGTAGTTTGGGTGCAGGAGTTTCTGAATGCGATTGTTTCGGTTTGGAATCGTTTGCATCGTTCATGAATGAGTTGCCGTTGTGTTGGTCGCTTGTTGTACCCCTTTCACCATCCGCCGCTGACGTTGAAGAAGTTCCGTTGCATTTGCTCGATTGATCACTTTCCTTCCGGTCTTCCTCTTTGCTTCCTTTATCCCTTTCTTCCGGCTTTCCGCCTTGTTCATTTGCTTCTGTTCTTCGCTTCTCGGTGTTCTTTTCATTTTCCTTTCTCTTCTCTTCCTTTTTTGAAGGAATCGGGGGCAGGAGGTGGCCAAGCAATGTGGCTGCGGAAGAGCGGTCGGAAGGGTTTGTAGATTCTAGCAGCAGCAAACAATTGTCGAACAGCTGAGAAGAAATTTCAATTAAGAATTTGTAATATGGTTTTTTTCTTTCTTTAAATGTACTTATTTTAAAAATTTTATTATAAAGTGACTAGTTCTGTGCTTTCAATCACGTCTGTAGTGCTAAGTGGGAGAAGTATGGGGTTAGGTTTATAAATGGTTTCATAATACTAAATGAATGTTGCAAATCTGAACAAAAACATACCGATGTTAAAATGTCTTCATTGCTTTTATTTTTATTAAGATAAGCATCGATTAAGGATGAGAATTCTTGGGGTCCTAAAAAGTGCTGAGAGATCAATCTCGTGTGAATTAGAGTTGCCTTTTTCAACTGAGAAAGGCCTTTTTCAACGCTGTAATAACAAGGAAAACCGATTGTCTCGAGTAAGATCTTTCACCATATTTTATTAAGTTTTACATTCTTTATACGAAGTTAACAAAAACTACAGTTCATATTTTAGAAATGATGTTACCAGAACAGGAAGTAATACATTTGAAGCTTTAAGCATGTTAAAATTAAATAAATAAATAACCAAAGTTGAACTTCAATAACTACCTGTGTGGGTCTCTTCGAGCAAGCAAAGCTGAGCAGTTTAAATTAGCGGCGATTTCGGGTACTTTTTCTTGAAGAGGCTTCATCAAATGTGCAAGGAAATGGCCCGCCGTCACCGTGAGACAGTCGGAGTAAATCTCGCTGTCGGTCATCTGCCGTACCAATTCCTCCAATACTACAATAGAACGTAAAAGGGGCGTAATGGAAGGCCAGTTGCAATAAGCTGATACTGAAGAGCGAGTTTGTCCTAAACTTTTGAAGAACCCCCCTACATTACATCATCGTGGAAAAGGTCATCAAGGAAGGCTAACCGCGATAAAGGGAATCAGTTCCGACACCTACACCTATTGAGAAGTGTTTTGTTGCATGTTGGGTACATTTACTGACCTAATTAATTGTAAATGTTCATGTGACTTGTAAATAAACGAAGAGAAACTGCAAATGAAGTTGATCACAATGGGAAAACGGGAATGAGATAATATGTCATACTTGTGCCATTTTAGTTTGAAAAATTATTAGTAAATGAAAAATATTTTCAATTTTCTGTATTATTTTCTAAACATAATTTATTACATCTGTTAATTTTTACTTTTAAGTGATTTTCAGAGTTTGCCACACTCTTGGTTTTAATGATAAAAACAACAAAACTCCAATGGAGTACAAACATAAATAAAAATTTTGAATTAAACTCTACATACGCGCTCTAAGACATGGAGGACATTTAGGTATTAATCTGCTGTTGAGAAGTGAAAACTAACCTTTTACTGGAAGGTTCTTATCGTCGGGTTCAACGAGGCTGGACACCACGGGAAGAAGTCCTTTGACAACAGATTTCCCTGTGACGCACCAATCCTCACTGGACGTAACAGAGTCCATAACACCTGGAAATTACGTAACTTTAATTATTTAAGTGAATAATTTAAGCTGTTAATTATAAAGGGAAAGTTACTCTCAACCAGAGGTCATAGGGAATTTATTTTAAATCACCTTAGTTATGTATCAAAATTTAATTATATTTCTCTCTTTACCTGAACGTGTGGAACTGGCATTATATGTTGCGGTCTCAAGCTATCGAAGTTGTGTCTGTGAGACAAGACAACTTCGAGCAATTTTCCCTCTGCTTCCAACTTCGATAAAGATTCTGTCTCTTTTCTTCTCAGCGGCCCAAAAGATCCCAGATCCTAAAAGAAAAACATATACGGTGATGTAATTACACGCGCTATGTTGCAACTCAGAACGGTCTCCCGAAATACTTTTATGTTACACACACACCATGTATGGAACAAGGAACTCTTCTGGGATATATATCCCAGAAGAGTTCCTTGTTCCAGTATATATATATATATATATATATATATATATATATATATATATATATACCTCGTTGCGGTTTCGTGCGTCGTCTCTTCACACGAAGGTCAAGCTGGCGGCCCTGCCTCTAGACCTGGCTTGGAGGAGCGAGTTGCTCTTCACCGCACATAGCCAGGTACACCCGGTTTATCTGGTACCGTCCTGAGCCGGACATTAGTCTTCTCTTGAAGACTTCAACTTTGACCCCTGTAACGTTTCTGAGGTCCTTAGGAAGCTAGTTAAAAAGTCTTGGGGCCCCCCTGACAACCAAGCTATTTTCCTTCAGTGTTGAGGAGGTCCCTTGTCGGGCCTTTAATTTGGGAACACACATTCTGCCTTTCCTATTTTCCAGCGTTGTTTGGGTGGTAATTGGGTTTAGTTTGAGGGTTGGTGCCAGTTTTTCGACAATTTTCCATATATAGATTATGGTATACTCTCTCCTTTCCAGGGAGTAGAGATTTAGTTACGGAGCCTTTCCCAGTAGTTGAGTTCTTTGCAGCCATCAATCTTGGCTGTGAAATGTCTGAGTTTCTTCTAGTTTATTAGTTTCTTCCTTTTTGTATGGGGACGTCAAAACTGAGCAGTATTCAAGTCTTGGTTTAATGTTTTTTTTTTTTTTAGCAGGGGAATCATTACTGTCCTCTCCCTTTTAAACGTTCTTAGTACCTGTCCCGCGACTCTTTTTGCTATCTGATTTTGTGTCTCCAATTTGGCATCCTCGGTCATTATTACCCTCAAGTCGACCGACCGCTTTTGTGCTCTCTGAATTACACTGGTATGCATATGAAATTTTTTGTCTGCTGTGAGGGTTTTTTCAACTCATATTATATAATTCGACCATGCTGAATTCGAAAATGACATTGGTTTTCCTCAATCAGGTCAGGTTTTTTCTCTATTGGCCATTTATTATAAGTCCAATTTTATCCCCAAATTTATTGATTTTTTTAGCTTAAACACTGTAGATACGAGTAATATTATAAGAACACTCGTGAAAAATGAAAACATTGTGTGAATAAATACTTTTATTCATACAATGAATATGGAAAAAAGTTTATTGAGGAAGTAATGAAGTTTTTTTGACTTTCCGTCTGTGTTTTTCTTCGGGCACGTCTCGCTTCAAACACCAGCAATAGTCCGCCAGCATATTGATATCCAGTTTCCCTGGTACCTCTCTCCCATTATTTTGATATCTTGGTGAAATCGTTCACCCTGTTCCTCACTATAATCCCCGCAATTTTCATGAAAATAGTCCAAGTGGGACCACAAAAAGTGCATTTTTATGGACGCGCGACCCATGAGCTTTGAAAGCTTCCATCAAGTTTTCGACAACGGACTCGTATTCTGGACTTCTACGCTTGCCAAGAAAATCAGTGACAACTGATTTGAGTGCCTGCCAGGCATTCTTCTCAGTTGGAGTCATTGCGTTTTCGAACTGAGTATCCTTGATCAAAGTTCGAATTTGAGGACCATCAAAAACCCCAGCATTTAGTTTAGCATCAGATATATGAGGAAATTTACTCTCTAGATATCGGAATGCTGAACCCTCCTTATTCATTGATTTGATGAAATTTTTCATCAAGCCCAGCTTAATATGAATGGTAGGGGAGCAAAATTTTTGTTGGTGGTACAAGGGGCACTGAAACGACATTATGCGACCCAGGTTCAAAATTCTCTCTGGATGCCCATTCACGCTGTGCATAGTGCTTCTCATCCGCTCGGCTATCCCATTTGCAGAGGAAACATGGGTATTTCGTGTATCCCCCTTGCATTCCCAATACAAATGCCACAATCTGAAAAAAAATGAAAATATTTAAAGAACTTAGAGAATTTGTTCTATCAGATAAAAAAATCTATACACTGGACTGTATCACTTCTGTGGGGAAGTTGAGTGTTCTTATACGCTCTCAAATAACCTTTGGAAAAACAACAAAGTCAATAGCATAGTTTACTTATGATATTAGTATTACCTTCAAATCTCCACAGATCCTCCAGTTATGTTGGTCGTATACGAGAGCATCCAGTAAAATTTTCATGTTATCGTAGCTCTCAGTAAGTTGTACGGAATGTGCTACAGGGACTGATGCAACCCTATTCCCAATGTTGAGAAGTACTGCTTTCAAACTTCGTTTAGACGAGTCTATAAATAGCCTCCATTCTGATGCGTTATATGGCAGGCCCAAGGATTCGATTAGCCCTCAACATTGCAGCAGTACACTAAGGAATAGGTATTTTCGTGCACTGCAAAAAACTTGCGGAATTCTTCCTCTCGTTTCCTATACCAGGAGAATGTTGTTCCCGGAGCCAGCAAGTTGTCCTCTCGAAGTCGTGAGCCCAAGATCTCGGCAGCTAATTTGGAAAGTCCTAAATCCCTGGTAAGATCATTAAGTTTGGCCTGGTTGAGAGGCCTCGGCTCATTTGAAGCGGTATTTTGAGGTATATACGACTGGGACTGGTCATTGGCATTGGTCATTGATTCATCATCAGAATCATCGAAGTCCAGGGTTTGAGGTGGGTCGGGTATTGGAATTCCAGGACCATGGGGTACAGGTCTCATAGCAGAAGGAATGTCAGGGTATACAACAATGTGTTTATTGTTCTTGTTAACTCCTGAAAATAGAAACATGGATATAAAACTTGCATATGAAATAAAAGAAGCATTCAGACAGTGGCGGCTCGTGAGGGAAGGCTGCGGTCTGTAAGATATGAAATAGGTCGATGGAGTCTGTATATTTTCTTTCATATTGTCCCTTCGGGGACAATATGAATGAAAAAGAAAGAAAAATATACAATCATTGTATATGTAAATGTAACTTGTATAACAATATGTATGTGTAAATGTATTTTCTATAACAATATGTATATGTAAATGTATGATTACCATTATGGTGAATATTACATTATGGTGAATATTATGTCAAGTTTCATACGAGGATTTCAAAATATTTAAGAAAAATAAATTTATAAGCCCACCTTGGAGGTTTGTCATGCAGAAATAGCAATCTGTCACGTGATCCTTTCCTTCTCTCCAAATCATGGGAATTCCAAAAGGCAAAGATTTCGCTCTGCCTTTGCTCCATCTCAAATTTTCAATGCACGTCTTGCAGCACATATGAGGGGCGAAATTTTTGTCCTGGTCCCCTAGCTTAATTCCAAAGTATGCTCTATAGATTGTCTTCACAAATTTAGTGATTTGGGACTGGTTATTTGGCATGGTAACCGTCCCACATATGTAGCAGAATCTATTGGGATCATTTTTACACGCTCTATTCATTATGAAATATTTTATCTATATGCCTGAAAAGTAAAAAAAGATATTATACAAGTGAAACAAGTGATGATAGATGTTACTGTTCCAATTCCGCTTTGACAAAATCACGAAAAATTCTATTTTACTTATGAGGCCATAGCTGGATAACCTGAGCTGATTGAGAAAAACGGATTGCAGATTCGAAATCAGCAGGAAAAACTCTATAAGAATCACTTACAAAACCCTTGACAGCAAAATTGATGCATACCAGTGTTACCTGTCTATCTGGAGCATAATATGCAGTCTTTAATTTCCTCATTTCTACCATATCTCAAGAGTTGAAATTTCTCGGTGTTAAATGTCATATTGTTGTCTTTTGACTATTTATATATTTTGTTTGTGTCCCTCGGCAAGGCTCCACTTCATTTGCATCGCTGATTTTTTTGCTGATCTTTGTATCGTCCGCAAATGATGTTACTATACTGTTGCTGTTAACTCCACTGTTTATGTCTGTTAGCATGATAATGAACAGGAGTGGGGCCAGCACTGTACCTTGAGGTATTGAGCTGCGTACTTTTGATTCTGGTGATGATACACCTTGAATTATGACCACCTGTAGTCGTTCTCTGAGGAAGTTGTAGATCCGTTTTCCCACTTTGCCTGTTATTCCCATATGTTTCATTTTATGTACTATTATACCATGATCGCACTTGTCGAAAGCTTTAGCAAAATCCGTGTATATGACATGTTTTCATTACCTTCAAGTGCATCTCGGATATTGTTATAATGATCTATAAGTTATGATAGGCATGATCTTCCCGATCGGAATCCGTGCTGATTTTCGTTGAATTTTTCCAGTGTCTCCAAGAAGTCATAGATTTTCTCTCTAACTATTCTTTCAAATATTTTGGTGAGATGGGACGTCAATGACACTGGTCTATAGTTCTTTGCTTGAGATCTATCCCCGTCTTTATATATCGGGACAATGTTTGCTCTTTTCAAGATGCTCGGTATTTTCCCAGTGTCTAGGGATCATCTCCATATCCAGTATAAGGGTGTAGCAATTTCATTTTTAGTTTTTAATTAATAGTGCGTTCCATTTGTCCGGACCTGCAGCTAAATGTCATTTCATTTGCCCTTTAGCTCTCGCTACATCATCTGGAGTAAAATCAGTGTCTGTTATACATTCTCCTTGCAATTTCTCTTCGAAGAATGCATCTGTCAGGTATCGCTTTGTCACTTTTTAGGGTACTGAAGACCGATTCATACTGGGCTCTCAATGTTTGATATTTCTTTCAGATCATGTTTTAGTTCATTATTTCCTTTCCTTAAGGACCCCATAGTAGCGCGCGTTTTTGTTTTCCTTTTCGCATAGCTGTAAAAGTATTTTGGATTCTCCTTTATTGCTTCTACCGCCTTTTCCGCTTCCCTCTCTGGATGGCACTTCATCAGACTTTGTATTTCCCCTATCGATACTCCAGTTTTTCTTGTTACTTTCCCCTGGCATTGTTGTCTCCGCAATTTGCTAACTTCACCGCTACTCTTTCTTTTGCGGAATATTCTCTTTTTTCCTCTTTGGCCAGCTCCTCTTTCCTTTTGGCTATGCTTTCGGAGCATATTTTTCCAAAATTCTCAACGTCTTTTCTTCCAAGGTTGTTAGCATTTCCTCAGTTGTTTTATTCTCTAAAACTGTTCTCCACTCTATTTGGGCCATGTGTGATCTGATTTCTTCCCAATTTATGGTCTTGGAGTTTAAGTTAAAACCCCCGAATTTGCTTCTTCCTTCCGTATGTGTATTGTCTTTTAAAGTTATCGCCATATTTGTTGATAACTCGATTATATTGTGGTCCGAGATAATAGTTGGGGTTATTTTTATATCGGCAATCAAGTTCGTGTTATTTGTGAATACCAGATCTAGGCAGTTATTTTTACTGGTATTTTCTGTTATCTTCTGTGTCAGCATAAACTAGTTTGTGAGAGCCATTAACATTTTTGCTTGCTCCTGGTCCTCTCTTGTGCCCCCCTTATCTTGCTGTATAAATATATTTCTACCCACCTTTTTGTATTTTATAAATGGGAAATTAAAATCGCCGCAGAGTATTATATTAGGGGGATGGAGAGTTTAGGGACTTTATTAGGGTTCTGATATACTCAATGGCATCCAAAAATTTTTCATTTGGAGAGTTTGGAGGTCTACAGATGACTATCAGTACCACGTTTAGTTTCTCTATTTTTACTGCAAGGGTTTCCACGAAGCTGTTGGACTTACTTATTACCGTCTCTGTCATATGCCTCTCATGTCTATAAATAGCACATCCAACTTTACGTCTCGTTCTATCCACTCTTAGTAAGTTGAATCCATCGATATGCAATTCTTTCTTAGCGATACAGTGTTCGCAGTTATTGCAGTTTCCTTGGCAATCTTTAACATGTGTTTCTGTGAGGCATGCGATGTCCGCCCTAATTTCCTCCATAAAACCTTTCAGGTATGAAACTTTTAGAGAATTGTTCGGTTTTATTCCTTGAATATTTGTTGATGTTTTCTTTTGTATTGCCCCTTGTGCATTTTAAGTTCGTTGTCCTTTGGTATCGCGTGTTTTGTGGCCTTGTGGTCCTCCGAGATGGATCTGTTCCCGCCTACCTGTTCTGGTAGCTTCTTGCCATGTAGCGGTCCGGCTCGAGGGTTCTCAGCTGTGTCAGCTACATGTGCTGTATGAGACATAGCAGCTGTATTGTGTCCGAGATGTCGAAAAAATTTTGTGCTATTTGTGTTTTGTTTGCTATTTAGGTACATATTTTTTTTCCTCACATTCCTTCTGTTGTCATTTGAAACTTGTCGGGAGATGGTGGTGGTAGCATTTTCTCCCGTACTGGCAGGTTCCATATGTTGTGTAGGACTTGCAAATGACCGGATGGTAAAATTTGCATCTTCCACCAAATTTGCAGTGACCATTATTGTAAAAGTAGCTGCACACAGGAGGGTGTTCGTAAATACATTCTCCTCCCTTATATCTGCAAATTCCTTTCATATAGTGTTTACATAGAGTTTCTTCCCCATGAGGCCTTTGTTTATTTAGTGGTTTCAGTATAATTTCTTTATTGTCTACTTGTTTTTTCCTATTGCTGCTAATGCCCTTTGTTTGAAATCTTTGGCTTTGGTTTTGTGCCTCTGTTTCCTCTTTTGGTGCTTCTTTTATTTCTATTTTTTCCTATTCGTTTTTCGCCGTTTTCTCTCGTATTATCTTCGTTCCTTCTATTTTTTCTCTCTGTTCGCTATTCGTAAACTCTTCTTTTGCTTTTCCTCATAGTTTCGTTCTGCTTTAAAAACCATAAGCGAGTTTATTTCGATTATGCAGCTTTTGGAGAAGAACTTGATTCCGTTCAATTGTTTAGCGCCTATTATAAGAGATTTCTTCGTCGCTCTATCTCAGGCATTGAAATTCAACTAAGGTCTGGCAAAAATCGCAGCAAAATGCCTTTGATTCATCTGTTTCTCTTTTACAGTATCCACAGGGTTGTGTGAATTGATTTGCCATTAACATGTTTCTAATGGTATGTAAATGGTTGTGCACGAAATATTAACTCAAAATGGTAATTTATTAGGTGAGGTATTTGATTTGACTTTAGAAATGAGGGAGGGAAAAGTTTTTCCGTTATTCCAATGGGATGGGGGATATGGCACGCTGTAGATTCTCACTGATTGGTGCCGTGGAGTGTACCGCGGGGGATAACTGAGGGATATTGCCTTTCGATGGGCAGTTAGATTTCCTCAGAGAGAAAACACTCGGAAAAAACGTTGTATAGATTAAGTTGCTTTAATTCAACATACGCCGCTATTTCACCACTTAAATAGGCATACGTGTGTTCACTGAACATTCACTAAAAAATTGGCACCACTTGAAAAAGATTTACTGCAGGATTTTTATTGTAATATCACTTTTATTCGGACTTCAAACGAAACACGTGTAACCGTCCTTAAACATTAAAAAACCTTACAAATTAAAAAAAATTTTTTGATAAGAACAAATGACCTACAATGTTTCAACCATTTTATCCAACAAGGGGGGGTGGGGTGGGGGGTTAGCCCCCCCCCCCCCCAAGTTGCATAAAGGGGGGTGAGGGGAGAATGACTTCGGGAGGGGGAGTTAGTCCCCCAAGTTGCATAAAGGGGGGTGGGTTTTTTGGGGGGAGAGGGAGAATTACCTCCCCACAAAAGGGTAACCTTAACGTGCCCTCGTCGTAGGCGAGTTTGCGAAGCACAAGCCCGCCCGTAGAGCAGGGAGCCAAAGGCTCGCTCTGCTTTTGTGTGTGTGTGTGTGTGTGTGTGTGTGTGTGTAACAATTTGCTTTATCTTAATGTAACGTACTTGTATCAAATGAAGCGAATGCTGCAAATGGATGAGAAGGAAAGCATCCAACTGAGGTGAGCTCGTCACGAGAGGTGGTGGTTCTGAAAAGTCCTTTCCGTTAAGGACTGCCAAGGATTCTTTCTGGTTCTTCGCCAGACATTCCTGCAGAGAACGAAAGAATGGGATGTATTAATGATCGCATTCTTGCATGCTTTACTGAGGTTAACAGTAAGAAATACAAAATAAATAAAAAACTGAGGATGTCCTCGAAATTACTTCTGGGTTATCATCAGCAAAATCGTCGTCACATTCTGCATTCAGGAAATCAAAGCATTCGAGCGCCGATTCTACAGACAAACTTATCTCGGATGTGTTGCTGTCTCGTCTGCTTCGACACTGCTGTTAAAGGATAAAGGAAACTCTTCATTAAGGCTCATTCTGAATTCTAATTGTACTCGTATTTAAGGACCGCTTTCCTATAGTGTTCGAGTGAATATAAACTGAACAATAAATACAAAGCACAAGCAACATTAAAAAACCACATTACAAGATATTAGGCGTAGGGAAGTAAAACTCAAAGCTTCCCTTCAAGATCTGATCTTTACAATAGGAGGGAAAACGGATAGAACTAGGACTCTTTAAAACTCTTATTACAGACCTAACATGGAGTGGAAAGGTAAAGGTACCGCCGTTCCCAACAATTAAATATATGCCTCCTCGAGTCATATACTTAATTGATGAGTATATGCCTCCTTGAGTCAATAAAAAATGAAAGTTTAAAAGGTAACATCCAGGAAGCTCATTTACCCCAC
Source organism: Bathynomus jamesi (assembly GCA_023014485.1). Lineage (NCBI taxonomy): Eukaryota > Metazoa > Arthropoda > Malacostraca > Isopoda > Cirolanidae > Bathynomus > Bathynomus jamesi. The sequence goes on from JAJOZX010001931.1 coordinate 205,082, forward strand.
TATGTGGGGTGAGTGTACCCGAGGTCACCTGAGCACGAGCAGAAACGGTGAGTGGTCGGCCCAACCCCACCCAGTAGCTGGGAGCGAACTCAGAGCTTCACTTCCCACAGCCGGACACCGTAACCACTGAGTTATCGAAGGCTCAAACATTTAAAAAGTTAAAAATATGTGTGAAGGCTTGAACTAACCTCATTATTGGCACGTTTTCGTTTAGTATTTTAAATTTTTTCTTATTTTCTTTTAATGGTTTTAAACCGTTGTTCCTTACACAAAGCGTTTCTGGACCGTCTTTTAATTTAGATAACGAAAACTTCCTGAATTCCTTTCAGATAAACAATATAAAATGGCTACTCAGATTTAACTACTTTCCAAACAAAATATGTCAAAAACTCAAAATTAAAAACCGTTAAACCGCTCAAAAAGGGATATACTCCAACGTGTGTAAAAACAAAAGGGTCCTTGGTGGACTTCATCGCACTTACTCTGCACATATCGTGCAAATCCAAAACAGCTTCTTCTAGAGAGTGGAGTTGCGGGAACTGGCCTTGAATGTCTTCTAAACAAGTTCTCAATCGACTCACCACCTTCATTCATAAAAAAAAAAAAAATCACTACTCAATGAACACAATTTTTTTCCAACTCATGAAGTAAGCACCATTTGCGGTGTAAAATAAAAATTAAGTGTTTTAACATCATATAATTAACTTCAGTTTAGAATAATTCAGCGTAATTACAAAATTGCTACTTTGAGAATAAAAATTAATTATGCCCCTCTTAGCTGGTTTCGTTGTTTTACTTTAGTTCTGTTACCTTTGGTAGTGAAGAAGGCACAGTGCAATCCCAGGCCAGAGGATCAGACCATTTATTGTGTTCGTGTTCGGCGGCTGTGAGAAGATTCAGTTGATGTGAGAGAGACTGGGAGAGCAGCTGCGATTGAGCGGGCGAATGGGGTGAGTGAGAGTGCGGCGACTGAGAGTGTGGTGAATGAGAAGAAGAGAGATTGGGGAAAGATCGGCTCATTATGTCTAAACCGGACGCCTGAGAGTTGTACTGCGCGCTGTAGTGAGAATATCTCGCCCACTGCTCCACTCTGCTCTCCTCTTTGCGCACTAGAGTGAAGTTGCCTGTGTCGTCGCACTGGGGGCTGGCAGAGTCGCGACCATCGAAACTGATTGAATCCTAAGTGAAACAGGTTGTTTTAAAACGCTTTATCAATTGTATGAATAAATTAATACGAACGAGAGGAAGCAGAAATTGATTAAGATTTCCGTTTTAAAAAAAACGTACATGACTATCAGTCCTTCTGGAGAGTCCCATCGCTTGAATGTCGGAGAGGGCTGTTGCTATCGGTTCTGGTGGATAGGGCTTGCGAAGAGGGAATACCTCTGTATTCGGAAAGTGGACTCGCACTGTCTGCTGTTGAGCTACGAGCAGACATACTTCCGAAACTGCTGTCTTGGTCACATTCAGGAGACAGATTTCTTTAGTGGAAGGAGCCTGAAAATATTATTTCGTATACAGATTTTTCCCACTCCCTCTGATGCGATTAATTTAATGAAGACTCAAATAAAATGAGTAACTACGCATCAAATATTCTCGGCTCAACATCAAACTCCCTAATGATCATATTTAACAACATTACTCTCTCTATTACCAGTGGGGGTAATGAAGTTATCCCACGCCCATTTTTGTGTATATAACTTTCCTTTCAGGTATTTGTTACTTAGTCTTTCCAAGACGCAGGTAGATAAATGAATTTTCTTTACTAATTTCTGAAAGAGAAGTATTTGTGCGATATATATGCAATTTGTCCTAGACAACGAGATCGAAAAACTTGACTCATATGTGTGTTATCTGCAGGAAACCTGTTTGCCAAATTCATCGAGTAGAGGATGTTACTGTAAGCAGTAAATAAGGATTTGCTAAAGTAATACGTGATATGCCCCTATGTTCGAGACAGAATCGAGTTTGTATAGCATATAAATAGAGTTCTAACAAAAAAGTCATGGGGTAACTTAGTTACCCTCCTTGATAACAGGTAGATGCGAAAAACCTTGGAAGTAGAGAGGTTAAAATCTCGCATAAATCAAACTAATCATGTTTCTCATCGTCAAAAGATGAGATTAAAATAGATTTAATTCTAAAAAAAATATTAACCCTTAAAAGCTAAACAAACTCCTTTCACTTACGAGAAGTTTTTCCTGGGGAGGAGAAGAACTCAACGAATGAATGACGGACTTACGATTCCCTCTCGGAGACGGACCGGAAATGCTCGGGGTTCGGACCAAGGTGTCCTCGGATCCGCCGTCTAACGGACTAAAAAGTAAATATATCAATAAATAACCTTATATATATATATATATATATATGATGAATAAAACCACGAAGGAAAGGAAACACAAAAAGGTGCTCAAGCGCTTTCGTCTAATGACATCCTCAGGAACACTGAAGTACATAAAAGGTTACGGCCTATATATAGGTTACAAAGAAAAAACAAATAAATAACATACACACAAACATATATATATATATATCTACACACACATATATATAATATATATATATATATATATATATATATATATATATATATATATGCAATAAACGGAGAAGTAAAAATAAAAATTAAAAATTAAAGATTAGAGGATTAACAAAGAGGCATACAGATTTGTAAGGAAAAATATCGAGTTTTAGCACAAGATCAAATGAATTAAAAATACAAATTTATACTGGAAATCTACCCGAGTTTTAACACTGCCTTTTAGAGTCAAGTTTCGATATATATAAAAATAAAATGAAGATTAAAAGTTAATAAAGTAGCGTACAAGTTTACCAAAGATTTAGCGTCCTACCCCTTTTTATCTAAATTTGTTTTGAAGGAATTCAAAACAACAGGATCGAGTTGAAAAAGACCTTTGCTTATGTTGAAGTTATTTGAAAGTTGGATAATGGCAGACTCAAGAATATTTCTATTGACAATGTTGCTAGAATGAAATAAAACTGAAGCATTATTCCAATCAATACAGTGGGATAACTCTGACAAATGGACAAAAAGAGCACTGGACAACTGTCCTGTTCTAACGGAATATTGATGCTGTTTTATACGTGTGTGCAAATCCTTTCCCGTCTGACCTATGTAAAAGGAATCACATTGTTTACACCCAATTTTATAGATAATGCCTGAATTATTGGTAGGGCTATTTTTTACTATGATATTTTTCACAATATTGTTATATGAAAATAACATTAATATCCAAAAGTTTAAGTACATTAGCAATGCCTAAAAAACCCGGGAAAAATGGAAGTACTAAAATATTTTTTGACAAAGTACGAGTGTTATTATTGACACGATAGAAAGTTCGTTTTGCCTTGTTGAGACAAGATTCCATAAACGCAGATGGGTAACACAGATCACTTCCAATACCGTTGTTTTTTTCCAATTCGGCATCGATGTATTCTGGACTGGCGATCCTAAGGGCGCGGAGAAACATTGATGAAAAAATGGCCTTCTTAGTAGGGGTGTCATGTCCCGAGTAAAAGTGTACGTAGGACAAATTGTTTGTTGTTTTCCGATAGATACTAAACTTAAAACCTGGGCTTTCCCTATGTACCCGCACATCCAAAAATGGGATTGAATTGTCTTGTTCCACTTCTAAAGTAAACTTAATGGAGGGGACTTGATCATTTAACTGAAGGAGGAAGTTATCCAGGTCACGATTCATGGGCCAGATACACAAAATATCGTCGACGTACCGCAACCAAGGGATGCCAACCCCCAGGATTCTCGAAATGTAAGTAATTTCGAAAAACTCCATATAAATATTGGAGAGGAGGGGCGATAAGGGGTTGCCCATGGCCATCCCAAACACTTGTTGATAATACTCGTTATTGAAAGTGAATTTACAGTCTTTGATGCAAAGCTTAATAAGTTCCAAAACAATGTGTGAAGGTAGTGGCAGGTCATACTTATTCAATTTTCAGTAAGATCCATGGAATTTTTTACATGTGAATCAGAGATAGTTCCGAGAATGGGGGACAAGACTTTGACAAGCCATTTGGAGAGTTTATAAGTAATAGAGCCCACCGAGCTAATAATAGGGCGCATAGGGTGGTCAGGTTTGTGGGTTTTAATAAGACCGTAAAGGTAGAGCAGAGAAGGTGAAGTGGACATGAAAAGCGGAATTAAGTCCTTATGATCTTTGAGAAAGAAGTAGTCACTTTTAAATGATTTGATGACGTCATCCTGCCGATTGATGATATGCTTGACTTTCTCTCCCAAGAATTACATAAGTATGACCTGCCACTACCTTCACACATTGTTTTGGAACTTATTAAGCTTTGCATCAAAGACTGTAAATTCACTTTTAATAACAAGTATTATCAACAAGTGTTTGGGATGGCCATGGGCAACCCCTTATCGCCCCCTCCTCTCCAATATTTATATGGAGTTTTTCGAAATTACTTACATTCCGAGAATCCTGGGGGTTGGCATTCCTTGGTTGCGGTACGTCGACGATATTTTGTGTATCTGGCCCATGAATCGTGACCTGGATAACTTCCTCCTTCAGTTAAATGATCAAGTCCCCTCCATTAAGTTTACTTTAGAAGTGGAACAAGACAATTCAATCCCATTTTTGGATGTGCGGGTACATAGGGAAAGCCCAGGTTTTAAGTTTAGTATCTATCGGAAAACAACAAACAATTTGTCCTACGTACACTTTTACTGGGGACATGACACCCCCACTAAGAAGGCCATTTTTTTATCAATGTTTCTCCGCGCCCTTAGGATCGCCAGTCCGGAATACATCGATGCCGAATTGGAAAAATCAACGGTATTGGAAGTGATCTGTGTTACCCATCTGCGTTTATGGAATCTTGTCTCAACAAGGCAAAACGAATTTCTATCGTGTCAATAATAACACTCGTACTTTGTCAAAAATATTTTAGTACTTCCATTTTTCCCGGGTTTTTTAGGCATTGCTAATGTACTTAAACTTTTGGATATTAATGTAGTATTTTCATATAACAATATTGTGAAAAATATCATAGTAAAAAATAGCCCTACCAATAATTCAGGCATTATCTATAAAATTGGGTGTAAACAATGTGATTCCTTTTACATAGGTCAGACGGGAAAGGATTTGCACACACGTATAAAACAGCACCAATATTCCGTTAGAACAGGACAGTTGTCCAGTGCTCTTTTTGTCCATTTGTCAGAGTTATCCCACTGTATTGATTGGAATAATGCTTCAGTTTTATTTCATTCTAGCAACATTGTCAATAGAAATATTCTTGAGTCTGCCATTATCCAACTTTCAAATAACTTCAACATAAGCAAAGGTCTCTTTCAACTCGATCCTGTTGTTTTGAATTCCTTCAAAACAAATTTAGATAAAAAGGGTAGGACGCTAAATCTTTGGTAAACTTGTACGCTACTTTATTAACTTTTAATCTTCATTTTATTTTTATATATATCGAAACTTGACTCTAAAAGGCAAAGTGTTAAAACCCGGGTAGATTTCCAGTATAAATTTGTATTTTAATTCATTTGATCTTGTGCTAAAAATCGATATTTTTCCTTACAAATCTGTATGCCTCTTTGTTAATCCTCTAATCTTTAATTTTTAATTTTTATTTTTACTTCTCCGTTTATTGCATATTATATATATATATATATATATATATATATATAATATTATATCCCCGCAAGGGGTTCTAAGCTCGTGCTCTTGAGTGCTCTTTGTGCTCGTTTGTACGTGCTTGTTCCTGGAGGTTCACGTGCGCCCTCCCGGCCCTAGCACCCAAGGATGATGGGGCTCGACCCTGCAGGCCTTGTCATCCTTGGTCTTTTTCCACTTCGACTGTCCCCTCCACCCTTTCTTTTTCCTCTGTCTTTCCTCTCACTTTTTCTTTGTTTTTCGCTGAGATATGCCCTTAATAGAGGCGAATCGGTTTCTTCCCGAACTAAAAAATATATATATATATATATATATTATAATAATATATATATATATATATATATATATATATATATATGTGTGTAGATATGTATGTATATATATATATATATATATGTATATATGTTTGTGTGTATGTATGTTATTTATTTATTTTTATTTTTTCTTGTGTAACCTATATAATTTTATAGGCCGTAACATTTTTATGTACTTCAGTGTTCCTGAGGAGTCATTAGACGAAAGCGCTTGAGCACCTTTTTGTGTTCCTTCCTTCGTGGTTTTATTCATCATAAATATTTTTCACGTGTTACTTTCGTGAAATAATTTTCATATATATATATATATATATATATATATATATATATATATACATATATATATACACCTTGTTGTTTAACCTTGTTTGTGTTCCGTGCGTCGATCTTTTTTTCACACGAAGGTCAAGCTGGTGGCCCCGCCTCTAGTCCTGGCTTGGTGGAGGAGCGAGTTGCTCTCTTGCGCTCTCCATCGTACATAGCCAGGTACATCCGGCTCATCTGGTGTAATGGTTAGCGTCGCTGACTACCAATTCATCGGCCCCGGGTTCGAGACCCGACGGCAGCCGGCGCGCAGCAAAACCCAGCTGTTCATCCTTCCACACAATAAAGAAAGTGGTTGGTAGATAAATGGGTACCCTAGGTGGCCTAGTGGTTAAGACGCTGGGCTGCTGCTGATGGGGCGTGGTTCGGATTCCACGTTAAACTGTAGGTCTAAGGTGGAGTGAAAAGCTTGACCTTCGTCAGAATGAACAATTCGGACGGAAGCTAACCAAAGATATATATTTAACCCTTTAAGGACTGAAGGTACAAATTGCTAACGTTTCAAATACAAGCATTCATAACTTAACCCTACAAAAAATTCAGTGCTTAAAGGGTTAAAAGAAAGGGTCACTTGAGAAAGTGGAAGTCATTTGTGCTCGAATCTGCCTAGCGGAATATCTAATTCATCTGCTTTAACTTACTGAGTCATCCAAGACTCCCCCTAACAATGACTTCAAACTTGGCAAAGTCTCAGCGGGTTTTCCCACGCTCCATTTTAGATGCAAGTGGTCCTCCTGGATGGATCGATTTATTAAGACAAAAGAACGCTCGTTGGAGTCCCACTAACATCCATTTCCTTAATTTATTTGCCTTTCTCACTTTCCATATTAAAAAGTGTGGTTACTGCGTTTCAAGCAATTATAGTGCTTGTTTAGTGAAGTAAAATCCTACCATGATTTCCTTAATAAACCGCATTAACTTGTATTATTAAAATTTAAAATTCTATTCCATTCTGTGAAACATGCAAAACATGTTTGGGAATAGGGAAGGGAGTAAGAAATCTGTAGACTGACTACTTACTTCCAGGTAATAACGACATTAAGCTTCAGAGAGCCGGAAGGATTGAGATTGACGGTCATCAACTGAGGGTGAGGAGAGAAGAGGTCTTTGGTCTCGCAGATCTTGTTTCCAATCATCACCGTTTTGCCCAACAGACGAACCTCCGTTGCTTTGATTAAAAGCTGAAAGCGAGAGAGGAGAGAGAAAAAGTAGAAAAGAGAAACGTCATACGAAAGTTGTGTTGAACACTCAAAAGAGAGGATTATTATCACTTCTTTGTGAAAGACATCCTCATATGATGGGCAAAAAAAGACGCGGCGAGCAGCAACTTGGAAATAGATGTCATTTTGATTATTCATATAAAAAATTAATTACAAACAAATAATATTTGGATAAACTAAAAATTCTGTAATGATATATTATTATTTATATTATAAACAACTAATATTAAATGAATAAGTCTTTCCTCACCATTTCCCCGATGAGCGCTTTGAACACGTAAACTGGATTGTCCCACAACTGAGAGTTGTCTTTTGCGACTCTTCCCTTCGTCTTCCACTTCTGCGATCCATGTTTTACGCTCACCTCAAACACGTCCCCAGGGCAGAGGCGGGCGAATCCCTGGATTCCTACGCAGGAAGAGGTTAAATATAGCTAAGTTAATAAGACTGACAATACACATATTCACTCTTTTATTAACCTAACTCATACGAAACTGGGATACGTGGTGGCCGATGTTGTAACACCACTTCCCGTCGATCAACGAAGTTAAGCAACAGTGGATCTGGAAAGTAGTTGGATGGGAGACCGTCCTTTGCTCTGTTTCCGCTCTGGCTCAGGTGACCCTTTGGGGCACACCCCCACGTAGTGGGGAAGTGAGTTTCTTGGGTGTTACTTTTTCCCATCTAAACTAAAGACTTACAGATAAGATTTAACATTTTCAAACTTGCATAAAGAATGTTAACCCGTTTGCCGCGCAACCCGTAATATCACGGGCTCTCTCGCTTCTGACCATTTCTGCGCAGTCCCGTATATGCACGGGTTTAAACTTTAAAACGAGATATCTTTTTGCGTAGCACGTGTTTTTGGCTCGACTCGTAACTGGGCGCTCGCGCAGTTAACGGGTTAATAATAAAACACGTAATAATTTAAACTAAAACCTAGTTATGAAACGAAACTTGAAACTTTTTCAGAGAATAATTCCGGCCATGAAATAAAATGATTTGGAAACAAACAGAATTCAAGATTTTTCTATGAAAGATTTACATACCAAAATACATAAAATAATACTTAAATGATGAATTCAGTTTTTTTTCCTGGGCTATACAAAGACAACTTTACAAAAGTTTAAAATGAACTAAATGATTAGAGAATCTTACCTTTCATTTCAATGGTAAAAGTTCCTACGAGCTGTTCAATTTGAACTTCGAGTCCGCAAAGTGTCTCCGTGCATTCGCGATACCCGGAACGGACGTTACTGAGGGCAGATGCTTTGTCCTTACCCGGAGAGAGGGCATAGGCGTAAGCCATCGTTCTTACCTGTAAATTATTGCACCTTTACTGCTGCTTCATCACTGAACTGAATTGAATTGAATAACTTTTATTGATAAAATAAATACAGTAATATTTTGTTTTAACACAAATAATAGTGAAATTGGACTATTTATTTTATTTAATTTGGCCCTTAAACTTAGGCTTTACTGGGCTAATTTTATTTTAATTAACCCTTTAATGGACTGAGAATCACTTTCCTATTTTATTCTAGGTAACTTCAAGCGATTTTATTCACTCTCAGGAAAGATCGTTATACATTAAACTGATTAAAGGTTTAAGAGCTAGTTTTAATTGAAATAACCCGAGATAATCTGTTGCTTGTATTAAATCGCCTGAATCGAGTTTCACTTAAATAAGGTTCAACAATAATTCGGCGCTGATATAAAAAAGATCACTACATTCACTATATCCATTCAGGATTTACGAGTTCTATTCTTGAGCTAAGAAATGTTATTGTTCTTACCCCATCTCTGAGTCGTTGGTTGAGGGAATATTGGTCATACAAGTCTTCGATCTGGCTCAGCAGAAACTCCAGGCGTTTCAGGTATCGTTCAGCAGCTTTCATTTGCTAAAATTGAAAGAAAAATCTAACTGACAAAATCCTTGAGTAATAGTTATTAAAGATATTGTGTCATTCTGAAAAGTACTCTGTCTTACTTGTATGTTTAAATATTCAACAATTACCTCAATTTTTAATTTTCTAAATGTTAATTAACGACATTCAAATGTAAAAGCCAAACAAAATATAGTTAGTTAATAACATTCGTTATTATGTTAAATATAGTTCATTCAGTTAACCAAGCTCATTACGCATTTGCATGCTGGATGATAATAGAAAAAACTAAACACCTACTTATATCTTTATTACTTATACTATATACAAAGTAGCTGTAATAATGTACTTTAACGTAATAAAATATCCATTAGTAATTATTAGTTGCCATACCCAACGTGACGAGTCAAATTTAGTACAACTGACTAGATGTTTACCAAAGTGATCGACAAAAAAGCTTATCGACGCACACCCTGCACGCTTCGTTACGACAGGAGAGGAAAGAAAATAATGGCCTATACCAATTTGTTTGATGGGACATTCTACCAACACTGAAAAACAAACTTACACCGAGTCATCTAATCTAATCAAACCTAACCTGGTGCTGGTTAAGTGTGCGGTCTACCTAGCTTTTAGTTAGCCTTATAAGGCTAACTAACGAAAATATCACGACTTAACCTAACCAATCGTTAGGTCAACTGTACGCCCTTGACGATTGGTTAGGTTAAGTCGTGATAGTTTCATTAGTTAGCCTTATAAGGCTAACTAAAAGCTAGGTAGACCGCACACTTAACCAGCACCCCTAACCTAATCTAACCCAAATAACTTGTTGATTAAATGTCGTCGTGAGAGTGACGTTAGCCCAGAAAATAAAAGGTCTAGTTAGGATATTCACATTAGTTTTGTATGTCAGGTTAGGTTAGGTTATCCGATAGGTTAAGTCTGATTCGTCAGGTTTTGCATACCAAGTAGGTTACATCATCAAATAGTCTGGGTAAAGTTTAATGACGCCAATTAGGATACAGCTAAATATATGAAGCGTAGATAAGGTGTCTTGTCAGTAATGTGGATATTAACCTCTCAACGACTAAGTTTTTTGTATGGTTAAGTTATGAATGCGTGTATTGGAAACGGTACATATTCGACCCAGTGGTCCAAAAGAGGTTAAATACTCCAGTCTACCCATGTACTCCATGAACGCAGAAGACATTAAACGTTATTAGATGTTCTTCTATTTAACGACCAATAAAAATGGCAAAGTCGGATTATTTCCATTAAAAAGTAAACGTGATAAATTTTATCTCATTTCTTTCTGACGATATATATATAATAATATATATATATATATATATATATATATATATATATATATATATATATATATAATATTATATATATATATATATATATATAATGAAAAGTTCACAACATATAAGGGTTACAACCAACGGGTTACTTTTGGAAGTTAGCCAATCTCGATATGTGCATCATTTGTAGCTAGACAGCCAACCATTTGGTACTTTGCCCTTCACGAAGTGTTTATCAGCATGTCTGGGTTGACGGTGTTAATTGCAACAATTCGGTCAAGTAGCTATGTTATAGTAATTTCTCTGGTAAACTGTCTCTCAAACAGTCCCAGAGAAAGAAATCTTATGCAGATAGGTCAGGAGTCTACACCTTGGGGAATGGACACTTGGACCACTTTTTCCAATCCAGCGTTTTGACAATCGTTCGTCCAGATACATATACATACGCAGTGTTGCACAGTTTATGTTTAAGCCACTTTATTTAAGAGATATGAAAATTCTACACACACATACTATATATGAGGCACCCTAGACATTTTTGTTTGAAATAAGGTAGTTTTGGAAAAAGTTTGCCTAGGAAATTTCTGAAAATCATAAATTATTATGAACTGGCAATATCCTGTTTCTATTCATAGTTTATTCTTTTTAGAGAGTTGTAAATTTTGAAAAACAGAACCTAATCTTTACTAATTAGTAATTTTGTACATTTTTAAAATTTTGCTTCTTGGGAAGTTTATCCAAAATTATACATTAAATATTTCGTTAGAAAAAAAAATAAGAAATTTTGCTCACGACGGTAAGAGTGAACGTTAAGAACCATCTTACTTTCATATATAAAGTTAAGTTCATTGATATGAAAATGCTAAAAATAGAGGAAATGACAAGAGAGAGAGAGAGAGAGAGAGAGAGTTACAAGGAGTTACAAGGAAAAGAAGTACCTCAAAAGGCCTTGCGGCCCATACCGAGGAGGTACCAATGGCAACGGGTGCCAGGGAAAATTTTCTATACACTCAAATAGTGTGCAAGATTTGGTCTAACCTTTTCTTGAACTGATCCACAGAGGAACTGTTCACAACTTCTGAAGGTAACCTGTTCCATGTGTCACAGATCTTATACGTAAAGTAATTCCCACACACATTAGTCCTAAACCGTTTCAAATCCAACTTCCAACCATTGTTGCGAGTTGGGTTATCATTTAAACTAAACATGCTTCTAAAATCGACATCGTTGAACCCGCGTAAGAGCTTGAAAACTTCGATCAGTTGACCGCGCAGCCTCCGAGTTCCCAGCGAAAACAAGTTCAGGGCGCGTAACCGTCGATTGTAGCCCATATGCCTAACGGAAGGGATTAACTTTGTGGCCCTCGCCTGCACTCGCTCCAGCCTCTCAATATCTTTCCTGAGGATGGGCGACCAGAACTGCACTGCATACTCCAGGTGCGGCCGAACCAAGGAATTGTACAGAGAGAGCACAATCTCCTTGTTCCGAAACTGAAATTGCCTCCTGATATAACCCAACAGCTTCTGGGCTTTATTTTCCACCTCTACGCACTGTTTGGTAAACTTAAGGTCGCTGCTAATTAGCACACCCAAGTCCTTTTCCAAATCAGTCGCCTCGATATTGCTCCCCAGCATCGAGTAGTCTGACTTGGGATTGGCATAGCCAATGTGCATCACTTTGCATTTACCCAAGTTAAACGGCATTTGCCATTTTGCGGACCACTCTCCTATCCTACCTAGGTCCGCACGCAGTTCCTCGATCGCTTCGGGTGTCCCAACATTGGCCCCAAGCTTGATGTCATCAGCGAAATTGGCGATCCGACTGATGATGCCACCGTCTATATCATTTATGTAAATGATAAACAACAGTGTCCCAAAAACGGAACCCTGAGGAACCCCACTAGTGACCGAGGCCCAACCCGAACTGGCCCCTTTAATTACAACCCTCTGCCGCCTATTCTTCAGCCAGTTTTCAATCCACCTACTTACTTCCCCACCGATACCCAGCGCGAGCACTTTCGCCATTAGCCGGCAGTGAGGTACCTTACCAAAGGCTTTCTGAAAGTCGAGATGAAGTATATGAATCGCCCTACTCTTATCGTACTCACTCAACATGACGTGGAAAAACTCGAGCAAGTTGGTGAGACACGACCTATGCCGTCTGAACCCATGTTGGGAGTCCCCAAGCAGCTTGTAGGAATCCAAATGGTCAACGATCCTATCCGCTATTATCCCCTCTAACAATTTACCTACAACAGAAGTGAGACTAATGGGACGAAAGTCCAGGGAGAGAGAGAGTTACAAGGAGTTACAAGGAAAAGAAGTACCTCAAAAGGCCTTGCGGCCCATACCGACGAGGTACCAATGGCAACGGGTGCCACGGAAATTTTGTACACACTCAATAGTGTGCAAGATTTGGTCTAACCTTTTCTTGAACTGATCCACAGATGAACTGTTCACAACTTCCGAAGGTAACCTGTTCCATGTGTCACAGATCTTATACGTAAAGTAATTCCCACACACACTAGTCCTAAACCGTTTCAAATCCAACTTCCAACCATTGTTGCGAGTTGGGTTATCATTTAAACTAAACATACTTCTAAAATCGACATCGTTGAACCCGCGTAAGAGCTTGAAAACTTCGATCAGTTGACCGCGCAGCCTCCGAGTTTCAAGCGAAAACAAGTTCAAGGCGCGTAACCGTCGATTGTAGCCCATATGCCTAATGGAAGGGATTAACTTTGTGGCCCTCGCCTGCACTCGCTCCAGCCTCTCAATATCTTTCCTGAGGGTGGGCGACCAGAACTGCACAGCATACTCCAGGTGCGGTCGGCCGAACAAGGGAATTGTACAGTGAGAGCACAATCTCCTTGTTCCGAAATTGAAATTGCCTCCTGATATAACCCAATAGTTTCTGGGCTCTCTTTTCCACCTCTACACACACAGAGAGAGAGAGAGAGAGAGAGAGAGAGAGAGAGAGAGTTACAAGGAAAAGAAGTACCTCAAAAGGCCTTGCGGCCCATACCGAGGAGGTACCAATGGCAACGGGTGCCAGGGAAAATTTTGTACACAATCAAATAGTGTGGAAGATTTGGTCTAACCTTTTCTTAAACTGATCCACAGAGGAACTGTTCACAACTTCTGAAGGTAACCTGTTCCAGTGTCACAGATCTTATACGTAAAGTAATTCCCACACACACTAGTCCTAAACCGTTTCAAATCCAACTTCCAACCATTGTTGCGAGTTGGGTTATCATTTAAACTAAACATACTTCTAAAATCGACATCGTTGAACCCGCGTAAGAGCTTGAAAACTTCGATCAGTTGATCGCGCAGCCTCCGAGTTCCCAGCGAAAACAAGTTCAGGCGCGTAACCGTCGAATGTAGCCCATATGCCTAACGGAAGGGATTAACTTTGTGGCCCTCGCCTGCACTCGCTCCAGCCTCTCAATATCTTTCTTGAGGGTGGGCGACCAGAACTGCACAGCATACTCCAGGTGCGGCCGAACAAGGGAATTGTACAGTGAGAGCACAATCTCCTTGTTCCGAAACTGAAATTGCCTCCTGATATAACCCAATAGTTTTTGGGCTTTCTTTTCCACCTCTACACACTGTTTCGTAAACTTAAGGTCGCTGCTAATTAGCACACCCAAATCCTTTTCTAAATCAGTCACCTCGATATTACTACCCAACATCGAGTAGTCCGACTTGGGATTGGCGTAGCCAATGTGCATCACTTTGCATTTACCCAAGTTAAACGGCATTTGCCATTTTTCGGACCACTCTCCTATCCTACCTAGGTCCGCACGCAGTTGCTCGATCGCTTCGGGCGTCCCAACATTGGCCCCAAGCTTCGTGTCATCAGCGAATTTGGCGATCCGACTGACGATGCCACCGTCGATATCATTTATGTAAATGATAAACAACAGTGGCCCCAAAACGGAACCCTGAGGAACCCCACTAGTGACCGAGGAGAGAGAGAGAGAGAGAGAGAGAGAGAGAGAGAGAGAGCACACACTCAGCTCCTCTCCTCCCAAGGTCTCTCTGCCAAGTTGCTATCGCAAGAAAACTGTTTTTAGTGAACGGTCCAAACCATCTTCAAACGGTACAGCACCAAGAAAACATCATACCAGCAACTGTCGTGGTGATAGAAAAGATCTACAACCACTGGTAAGGGTGAAAGATCGCAGAAAAACATCCGACCTTTCTAGCTACCTACAAACTACAGCTAAAATCAACTTCTCAAAGGGAACCATTCGGAGGTTAAATGAAAGTGGTCTAAACAGATGCAAAACGAGGAAGAAGCCTTGGCTCTCAAAAACCAAACGGGAAAGACGCAAGAAAAGAAAAACTGAACCCCGACCTTTAGATAAAAATGCTTTTGGTCCAACGGAAGCAACTTTGAGGTGAATCAAGAGAGAATTTTAATGTTATAAATGATGTAGGAGGTTGTCAAGTACAACTCTGAAATTATTATTTCAAATTTTCACAGATGTGTGGAACACCTGGAGCCTTTTATGTAAAAGGAGAGTTGGGAAGGCTGCGTAGTTAGAATATTAAAACAAGAAGGCAGAAGCATCATGGTGTGGCGTTGCATGTAACCAACAAGAGTCGAGAAACTGTTTGTTGTGTGGCGGCAGAAAGAACTCAAACTTAGACAAACATGTTAGATACATTTTTAAGCCTTCCATGGAAAAATTATACTCGTGTGTGTGTGTACACACACACACACACACACACACACACAGTCCCCTCAAAAAAGAGCAAAACCACAACTCCAAGGATAACTAAATGAAGCAGAAATCGTATTAAATCATTTATATTGGTCCTTAAAATGAGAGGTAATTTATTTAAATCGGATGAGTAGTCTTTTCACGAATTCAACTTCAACAATAGTTGTTAAAAATTGAAGTTGACAAGGAGAATAATTAGAGACTTAGCTAAACGTTAAAGAAGTTTACAATGAACAAAAACAAATTGAATAAAACATTAACGCAGCAAGTGTTCAATCTGTCCTCCATTATTATTAATGACCAATTGTAGCCTCGTGCGCTACTGCAAACTGCTGTAGAAATGGTGTTTTGATCGAACTTATTCCATGCTGTTAAAATGCACTCTCGAGGCTGATTGACATCTTGAATATTTTGTCTGTAAATTTTGTCAAATGACGTCCCTCTATGAAACAGTCAACTGGTTTTAAAGCCAGAATATTTGGTAATCAATCTTCTGGCGCGATGAAATCGGAACATTATTCTCGCGAGTATGTAATGGTGTGCCGGGACCGATGAGATGGAGAAGCACATTCTCACCGTGACTTCCAATTTCAGACACTATTTTACTCACGATATCATAAGAGTAATGTTTTGAATCGATTTTCACACCTTTGTCGACGAAAACAACGGATGTTTTTCCAAAACAAGAAACACCAGACACCGTCACAGTCAGAGTCACAGTCTCTCTCTCTTTGAGCCTGCTTTTGGAATGTCTCGGTTTTTCTCCTTGTCAACTTTTTTTTTAACAACTATTGTTCAAGATGAATTTGTAGAGACTACTCGTCCGATTTACTGTAAATGAAGTACCTCTCATTTTAAGAACAATATAAAGGGTACAATATGATTTCGGTTGCATTGAGTTATACAGCACTTGGAATTGTGGTTTTGTTGGCCGAGTAAAAAAGGGTGGCCACCTTATTGGGGGGACAGTGTGCATATATATATATATATATATATATATATAATACACACACACCACATTTCAACTGCAAAGAACACGCAGTATAATTAACGTGAAGAACGACGCTTGTAAGCGTCGTTCTTTACGTTAATTATACTGCGTGTTCTTTGCAGTTGAAATGTATATATAGTTGCGGCATGCGGGAGGTGCCCCCTCGGGGCATTGGTTTCTGCACGTATGTAGGAGAATTACAACTTCTGATTGGGTGAGGACCATGGTGTAGTGGTTATCATATCTGACCGGCAATCGGAAGATCCCGGGTTCGATTCCCGGGTGGTTACCTCATTTTTTCATTTGTTCGTTCTCTCTCCTCATCTTGCGCGGAATGTTCTCCTATACAAGCGTCGTTCTTTACGATATATATATATATATATATATATATATATATATATATATATATATATATATAGGGTGTCCCATAAGTCCGGCACCATAGGAAAAATAATAAAAAAGGCAAAACAAAAGCTTTTATTTACAGAACGTGCTCAATATGTCCACCATTGTTTTCAATACACAAATTCAGACGTGATACCCAGTCAGCAAGCACACGGTGAATGATGTTAGGAGTAATGGTGTTTCATGCCCCAATAATGCGCTGCCGCAAATGTTCAACACTCCTAATTTTCTCTGCGTATACCAGCGCTTTCAAGTGGCCCCAGAGATAAAAATCTAGTGGCGTGAGATCCGGGCTTCTAGCTGGCCATTCCACAGGCCCTCGACGTCCTATCCAATGACCAGGGAATTGTTGGTACAGGTATTCCCTTACTTGGGTGCTGTAATGTGCAGGAGCGCCGTCTTGCTGGAACCATGTTGGGAAATTCCTTCTTCGTTCAAGACACTGGGAAATGCTTCTTCCTTTAGCATACGTAGGTAGGTGCCTCCAGTGACATGTTCATCGAAAAAGAGGGGGCCTATGATGCGATCCTTCCAAATGCCACACCATACCATCACCCGAGATGCACCTTGTTCCTTTGAAGAGGTATACCAGTGAGGGTTGTTTTGAGACCAGTAGCGGGTGTTCTGTCGATTTACCTCACCATTTCCATAAAAAAAAAGCCTCGTCACTGAACAGAATGCTGGACGGGAAATTGGCATCCCGAGCATAAATTATGGTTTGTAGAAATAGAAAAATATGAATTTCTCCTATGATGCCGGACTTATGGGACACTGTGTGTGTGTGTGTTGTGTGTGTGTGTGTGTGTGTGTGTGTACACACACACACACAAGAGGAAAATAAAGATTGAGACATAAATGACGAGGCATAGGAACGGGAAAAGAAGATCAGGCTCTGCATTACTGAAGTCAAATTATGCATCGCAGCCAAATGAGACTTCCAAAAGCCATTACAAACGGAATTATATTTTATGCGTAAAAGCAAGAAAATGAAAACCATTATGCTAATGTAATTACATATGGCAAATTCCACAAAAGAGGTACATATGGATGGTATCATACTGTGCAGTAACACACAAAGATGAGTAACACACACACACACACTATATTTTTCTCTCTGCAACAAAAAATTTGCTTACATACAGAATAAATATATTTCAATGAGTTATGTTATTTATTGTAAAGACAAAAGAATATTCTGCATGTATGTATGTATGAATAGATGTACAGTACAAGTTCACTACTGCCATTTTTACCACAGTGATCAATTTTGTAATCAACTATTTAAAATATGCTAATTTCATTAAGCACCTTTAATTTCATTATCTATTCTTTTCCTATTTTTTTTTATTACGCAGCATTTATTTTGTATTAAATATACAATAAATCATTTAATTTAAAATTATGTAACATTTTGTAAACTCTGAAAACTTTAACTAAAATAAATAGTCGAAGTTTCACAATTATTTATGTCATTTTGTAAATTAGAAAATTACTGTATTTATTTTATCAATAAAAGGTTATTCAATATTGAATATTTACTATTATTTTTTTTTGTTGTCACTATTACTCGCCAATTTCACTATTTTATGTAATATTTTCTACTAAATATACAATAAATCATTTAATTTAAAATCATTTAACATTTAGTAAATGTTATATTGTAATTATTATTATTATTTGTTGTTTCTATTACTATTACTTGCCACTTTCACTATTTTTATGTAATAAATAAGCCAAATGCCATTAATTTTGCCTAAAAAGCCTCTATGCTTTCAAGGGTATATTCGGCTAAGAGTACTATGAATATATTAATGTCATAACCAATATCTAAAAACTGTAAAACTTTGTCTCTCGTATTCTTTTCTGAATAAAGTTTGAACTTGAATAATTTAAATATATAAAATAAATTTTCCTTTAATTGAACATAGATTACGGGTTACAACGTTACTTTAATAACAATGTTTAGCTTTTTATATTTGAAATAAAAAACATAGAAAAATATGTAGGCAATAAAATACTCGCAAAATGTCAAGAAAAAATACCCAGCATACGTGTTAAAATTATAAAACATTAAATTAATTAATGCTAAGCTAGGCTCAAGAGCGGTGGTCCGCAAACTAAGGAATTACGGTATACCCCTCTCTCACACTTAATCACAGTCAGAACGGTACTTCCAGAATTCGAGCATAACCAGTGGATACTATTTGGGCACCAGTCGAAAATGAATATTGCAATCTTTCGAGAGCAACAATTAAAATGCTTTCAACGTTTGCATCTACTTATCTTTGTAAAACAGCGTTTTCTTCAGTTACAACTCTTAGAACAAAGTAAAGAAATAGGAACCTTTTGAGAAGAGTATCTCTCTCGGAAATAAAGCTAAGGATTAGACCTTATAACTGTATTATGTTCAAAATGCAAAACTCACTCATTTCATTAAAAGCATTAATTCGAGGGACTACGAGAGAATAGTGATCATAGCTTTACTCGGTGTAAACAAGTAGACATTTTTTGAGAATCCTTCATTTCATTAAAGCGTCTCTTACCTATGTATTGTATTCCGTTGTGTGATTTTCACCTAAAATTTTCTATTATAAATCAGGGAAGGGGACGTAATTTATTTCTACCTAATAATTGGAGTGTGGGGGGGGGGGCGCAACTATAAAAATTCGCGGATCACTGCCCTAGAGCGGGGGGTCGCCAATTAATTTTCTCTGCGGTCCGCAGCGCAGAGGTATTTCTTTAACTGTACGACATTATTTTACTAAAATCGACTTAAAATCACTACTTCTATAAATCTCCCAAATGAAAGCTAAATTTAGACTTCACAAAAATAATAGAGAAAGTTCGATTTTTATTCTTTCAAAATGTCAAAGTTTGCTTCTATTTTAAAGGAAATCTCATAATTAGTGTGAGAGTTTATTCCCGGCAGTTCGGATCCGGACCACTGTCAGTCTCTTGGTGACCCTTACCTTAAACTTAAAGAATATCTAATATTTTCAACATTACATTATATTACATTTGTAATAGTTAAGAGCAAGTAGGGACGGGAAAGTATGACATATTCAAAATTCCGACCATGATTGGCTATATTAAAATATCATACTTATTGATATGGTACAATAATTGATATTTAAAAAAAAAGTTCTAAGGAGGTGGGGTTTTTTATTAAGAAAAAAGTCGCATCACTATTATATATACAGGGCGTCCCAAAAAAATGTATACACACTTTAAATACTTATAAAGGCAGTGTTTATTAAAATACATTTCATTTTCAAAATGTAATAGAATCTACAGACATTATTTAATTGTTTTGTTAACGCCTGTTTTCAAACTGACGTCCGTTCTGGTCCAGGCACTGCTGATAACGCGAAGCAATGGAATCGCAAACATCACGAAACATTTCGTTTGCTATTTGTGTGCATTCTCGTTCAATGGCTGCTCTCAATTCAGCGACTGTTGCAGGTTTTATAGCGTAGACTTTGTCTTTTAAGTATCCCCATAAAAAAAAGTCTAGTGGTGTGAGGTCTGGTGAACGCGGTGGGTATTCTACGAAACCCCTTCGTCCAATCCACATCCACATCGTGCCAAGTACCACTCGCAATACTCCACTCTTCGGTCCGGATCATCTTCATTAATAGCATGGACTAATCTTGGAATGTAGCTTTTCCATTGACAGCGCTTCAAAATGCGTTGGACAGACGATTCTGAAATTCCTACCTCACGACTCGCTTGCCGCACAGATTTTCTTGGACTTTGGTGATACGTTTCCAGTACTCTTTCTTGCTTTGTGGGGCTTGTCGATGTCCGTGGTCTTCCGGAACGCTTCTTGTGGACATTCTGAACAGTTCCATCGGCTTCAAACTTATCTCTAATTCGAGTGATGGTAAGTCGCGTTGGTGGATCTGTTTGAAACTCCCTCCTAAACTGTCTTTGCACTTCAACTGCGTTTTCACACTTCCAGTAGCATTTTAGAATGAATTTCCTTTGTTCAAAGCTTAGTCTGACTGCCATTATTAATTCTAATGGCTTTAACTTGGAAAGAAAGAAACATCAACTGAGCTATCAGCTGTTAAAGTGTGTATACATTTTTTTGGGACGCCCTGTATATAGGTATTTAGTACCACAAAAAGTGACAAAGCGATACCTGACATAGATGCATTCTTCAAAGAGAAATTGCAAGGAGAATGTATAACAGACTATGATTTTACCTCAAAAGATGTAGCGACAGCTAAAGGACAAATGAAATCACATTCAGCTGCAGGTCTGGACAAATGGAACGCACTATTAATTAAAAACTGTAAAAATGAAATAGCTACACCCCTATACTGGATATGGAGAAGATCCCTAGACACTGGGGAAATACCGAGCATCTTGAAAAGAGCAAACATCGTCCCTATATAAAGGAGATAGATCTCAGGCAAAGAACTACAGACCAGTATCCTTGACGTCCCACCTCACCAAAATTTTTGAAAGAATAGTCAGAGAAAATCTATGACTTCTTGGAGACATTGGAAAGATTCAACGAAAATCAACACGGATTCCGATCAGGAAGATCATGCCTATCACCAGTGATGGGCATCGATACATGAAAATCGCTAAAGCGATACCGATACATCGATACATGAAGAACGTCTTAGGCGATACCGATACGCCGATACTTTCTAGATGTCTTAAGCGATACCGATACCGATACATGCATCGCCGGTACATTTTCATAATTATTCATTTAATATGTAGGTATTAGATATTATTGTTTATACTAGTAATTTGTACGCACTGTAAGTAAAATCAACGACATTTTAATGGGTTTTATAGATGTAAATAAAAACAATTGCTTTATTTAATGAAAGTATGTTTTAATTTTGTAGGATACATGAATGACTGAAAATATTACACTAACAATTAAAAATAATTACTATTACCCTTCAAAAATACCAGCTGGCTAAACATCTGGTCAGACAATCTATTCCTTTTTGGAGCGTGAATGTGACCAGCCAAACTAAACAACCGTTCTACAGGAGCAGAGGATGGTAGTGGTGTGTTATACTTCAGGAAGACCCGTAGAATTCCTGGGTACTGCCTCAGAGATTGGAGAGAATGACTTCCGTCACCCAGATACTGTAAAACTTCCATCTCAGTGGAATCTTGGGTTGCAGAGACATTAGTGGAAGCAGACTCATAACAGAAGAAATCATCTGCACTTCCGTCAGATGCAGCATCACTTAGTTGTTGCTGGGGGGTCTGCTCGCTGAGGCTCTTAACAGCATTAACCAACATTTCTTGAACCCTCTTTTTGACAATGTTAGTATTAAATTTGCCTTTTATTGTCATCCACTTTAACTTGAACAGAGGATTTGAAGACGATGCCAGTATTGCTGCTTTACACTCATGCGACGCATCAAGGCACAGAAACTTTTCAAACCGCTTAGTGAACCCTACTGTGACTGCATTGAGAAGTGGCTGACAATGACGCAATGCCTCCGAATTCAAATGCTCTAGCTTCTTCTCTACAGCTAACAATGTCGGAAGCACAAGTACACAAGTACAAACGTGTTTAAACGTTGCGCCGTACTGTGTGACGTGACCAGTAGAGTAGTACTGTCATTAAATAAATATTTAATAATATTATTATTTATGTATATTCATAAATATAACTCAGTAGTGTCATATTATAACATCTATTTAAATATTTAAAAATTCTTATTAATGTATCGATGTATCGAAGTATCGATTTTTTTGATACATTTAAAAAAATTGACCTTAGCGATACCGATAAATCGATACTTTTGTCAAGTAGCTAAAGCGATACCGATACCGATACAAAAGTATCGATCGATACGTATCGGCGATACATGTATCTAGATACTACCCATCACTGCCTATCACAACTTATAGAGCATTATAACAATATCCTAGATGCACTTGAAGGCAATGAAAACTATGTCATATACACGGATTTTGCTAAAGCTTTCGACAAATGCGATCATGGTATAATAGCACATAAAATGAAACATATGGAAATAACAGGCAAAGTGGGAAAATGGATCTACAATTTCCTCAGAAATTGATTACAGGTGGTCAAAATTCAAGTTGTATCATCATCAGAATCAGAAGTACGCAGCTCAGTACCACAAAGTACAGTGCTGGCCCGACTCCTGTTCATTATCATGCTAACAGACATAGACGGTGGAGTAAACAGCAACAGTATAGTAACATCATTTGCGGACGATACAAAGATCAGCAGAAAAATCAGCGATGCAAACGAAGTAGAGGCCTTGCAGAGAGAGAGAAACAAAATATACAAATTGCCAGATGGCAACAATATGACATTTAACACCGAGAAATTTCAGCTCTTGAGATATGGTAGAAATGAGGAACTTAAAAGGACTACATATTATGCTCCAGATAGGCAAGAAATTCAGAGAAGCACGAAAGCGGTCGACTTGGGGGTAATAATGACCGATGATGCCAAATTCGAGACACAAAATCAGATAGCAATAAACAAAGCAAAAAGAGTCGCGGGACAGGTACTAAGAACGTTCAAAAGGAGGGACAAGACAGTAATGATTCCCCTGCTGAGAACACTGATTATACCAAAACTTTAATACTGCTCAGTTTTGACGTCCCCATATAAAAAGGAAGAAATTAATAAACTAGAAGAAACGCAGACATTTCACAGCCAAGATTGATGGCTGCAAAGAACTCAAATACTGAGAAAGAGTACGCAAACTAAATATGTACTCCCTGGAAAGAAGAAGAGAGAGGTATACCATAATCTACATATGGAAAATTATCGAAAAACTGGGACCAAACCTCAAACACAACCCAATTACCATCCAGACAACGCTGGAAAATAGGAAAGGCAGAATGTGTAGTGTTCCCAAATTAAAGGCCCGACAAGGGACCTCCTCAACTCTGAAGGAAAATAGCTTGGTTGTCAGGCGGCCAAGAATTTTCAACCAGCTTCCAAAGGACCTCAGAAACATTACAGGGGTTAATGTTGAAGTCTTCAAGAGAAGACTAAATGCCTGCCTCAGGACAGTACCAGATGAGCCGGGTGTACCTGGCTATGTACGATGGAGAGCGCAAGAGAGCAAGTCGCTCCTCCATGAAGCCAGGACTAGAGGCGGGGCCACCAGCTTGACCTTCCTGTGAAGAAAGACCGATGCACGGAACCCAAACAAGGTTAACAAGGTATATATATATATGGTGAGCTAAAAATAAATGAGCCCTTCGTTTCATATGAGGGTAACTGGCCGTAACTTCTTTTAAAAAAACATGGAAGTTCTATTCGCTTTAATAAATTAAGTTTAAAAACCTATTTTGCTGAACATTTTTAATGCTTGTTTCTTCTCTTTCAGGAATTAACGGAAATTTTAAATGCCAAAATATATTGAAGAACACCTTATTCTAATAAAAAACTTGCTACTACAGAAATTATGGTGAAAAAAAAAAATGACAATCGAGTTCCGAATAAAAACCGGACAAGAAGTGGGATAAGAAGAAGTGATTCGAAAAATTGATAAAACTGACAGTATTCACGATTCCTGGAAAGGAAGGGAGTGGAGTGGACGGCTTCGCACAGCAATTGAAGAAAAAACAAGTCGTTGCAAACCTGATTTGCAGTCAAGAAGGCCGACCTGGAACGCACAAACCTCCGAGAGAAAATGAAGAGCAACCCGCATTTCACGAAGTACGGTGCGGAGAATCGTCAAACATGATTTACGCATAAATCTTTTCAAACGAATGAAAGTCCACCAGCTCACGTATCCTAATGAGCGGTAGAGGATAACAATCTGCCAACATTTGTTAGCGAGATTTCCCGCTCATACTATTAGGCGAATTTGGTTCAGTGACGAGAAAACGTTTACCGTTTCAACTCGGGTGAACACTCAAAACGATCGGTGTATTCAAGAGCGGAAAAAAAGATTCGTGTGTCGTCGGAGAGACTCTCGCGAGAGCGTCCCACTTTTACCCAGAAAATTATGGTATCCGCTTTCATTTCAAAACTTGGAAAACTTTTAATTTTTTGTTGAACCAGGGGCCAAGGTTAATGCTGCGTACTATCAATTAATCCTCGAGAAACATTTGCCCGTCATTCGTGATAAATCAGGAGAGCGATTTACCATCGAACAAGATGGGGGCAACTAGTCGCACGGCAAACTCGACTGCGTCTTTACTGCGGGCTAATGTTCCGGACTTTAATGAAAAAGAACATTGGACTCAGGGGCGTATTTAACGTCGGTGCAGTCGGTGCATACACCGACGGGCCCTTGACACGCGGGCCCTTAGGAGCAAAAAAAAATCAATATTAAAATTGAGGCTAGATCGAGCACAATAACAAAAAAATAAAGTATCAAGTGCGATCGCCTCTTCGTTTACGTAAAAGCTTAGTTAGAAAAAGAAGAAAGGATCGCTTAACGAGTCATCCCGCCTAGCAAGCGAGCTTCCAGTTGTCAACTGTGTGTGTTTACAATCAAACATTCCCTCGCATGTCATGCACGTACAGTACGTAATTATGATAAATATTTTGCAGCTATTGATATATTTTTTTAACAGTTGGAAATTTTGTGCTATTTTGCCAAATTGTTGAAAAACGTGTACAGCGCCGTGATTCAGATGTCTACCGCTACGTCGTATTTAGACGAGCGAACAGACGCTAAAGAAACCTAACCTAACCTTACCTAACGAGTCCTCTGGTTACGCATACCTAGATCATACCAATACTAACCTAGCTGTTGAAAACTGTTATATGTGGTATTTTTGGAAAAAGTGTATCTAATGATAAAATTGTCTTGAGATTACTGTGTTGAATAAATGGGTAGTCCCGGTAATTTGTTGAATGGGTAATCCCGGTAATTTTGTCTGTTGATAAAACCGTGCTGTTGAAAAAAAGTGTGTTGAAAAAAATGTGGTAGTCCCTCCAATTGCATTTAAACCAAATATTTCTTAATCCAAATATTAAGAAAAAATACATAAAATATTCTCTTTAATAACAAAATATACTACTTATGTTAGATATACTACTTATGTTAGATATACTACTATGTTAGATATACTACTATGTTAGATATACTACTATGTTAGATATACTACTATGTTACTTATTGATTTACAATGCTGTTTACTTGTGCGTGTTTTAATTTCAGATAATTTCAGTTAAAGTAAATGGGATATGACAAGTGTTTGTAGAATTTTATAGCATGTGCATTTTCATACTGTAGGCAAGATGGAAACTACTACTAAAATTTTTTTGGTGCTACTGTAGTATGCGGTCTACCTACGATTCGGCGGTCTACCTTTTAATTATAGCTTCTTATCTTGTTTACTAATTGTTTGTTTACATCCCATTGTCAATCGCCCTTGACGATTGGTTAGGTTTAGTCATGATATTTTCGTTAGTTTTAACGAAAATATCATGATTAAACCTAACCAATCGTAGGTAGACCGCATACTACAGTAGCATCATTTTTTTTATATTTGCGTTGCTTTCAAAAAAATCTATAACTAATTTGTTAAAATTCAAGTTATATGGAGACAATAAGTTGCTCATACTAGTCATACAGAAGTCCAATTTTTCTGATTCACAATAATGTCAGTATAATACAACAGTAAAAATGCATATATATTCATACATCTTCGTTGGTTTATTGTTTTTCTACTTCTTTGCTTTTAGTTAAGTTTTAATTCGAAGCTAGTGTTTGCATAACCTTACAAAATTCTTGTTTATTGCGAAGATTTTTTTTTTGGAAAAGTGTTCTCTGTCAATGTTAATTTAAATTCATATGCATATGGAACGTAACAATTTGTAAGCCTGATAGGCTTCACATTATGCCCTGCTTCTACATTTCTTCTCCAATAACCCTTATTTGTATAAGGGTTATTGAATGCAAAGCTATTATGCAAGGTAGAAATAAACGTTTTTTTTGTCATTGTTTTTAGTCAATAACATATCTGAGTTACGGGCCCCTAAAAGCACCTGCGCCGAATACTTTGAGACCTTAAATACGCCCCTGATTATTTGGACTCCGAATAATCCAGATTTAAACCCACAGAACTATTCCATTTGGTCCGCGTTGCGGGAGCTTTTCTACGAACATCCTATTGAAAACGTGACATTATCGCATCAGGCGATCGAGGACGCTTGGGAAAAGTTATTGTAGAGATTTATCGACAGTGTTATTGGATCAGTGGCACTCGAAGACAGAAGCCTGCATTCAGTAAAACGGTGGACATATTCATTTATTCTAAGTTTAATTTCCCTAGTGTCAACGGAAGAAATGTTATTTTAGTAAATGCAACAGAAAATTGTACACTTTTGTTTTGTATCCAATAAATACTGTTTTAGTAAAAAGGAATATAATCAGTTTATTTTTCCCACCACTTAAATAAATGTTCTTCATATATTCAACAAGATTTTTACTTCAAATCTAGCGCACAAATTAACGTTAAAGGAGTTGTACTACATATCGTAGTATTTTAATCAAAATAAACAACCCTCGACCAAAGTTATTGACATATTAAACGAAGGGGCTTACTTCTTTTTTTTTTTTGCCCACCATGTATATAATCAAACGATCCATTCATAGCTTAAGTTGAAGAATTAAAAATTTAACACTTTTTCACGTAAATAAATCGTGATTGCTAAATAACTTAAAGGTTTAACTGATCACTGTAAATTACTTGGAATAAAATTTTAATTTAAAATTATAAACTTTCCTTTCAATTTCCAATGGTTTATATATATATATATATATATATATATATATATATATATAATATATATATATAGATATATATATATATATATATATATTATATATTTTTAAATTAATATCAGTGAGGATAATCAGAAGAACTAACGAACCTTTTGTTGTTAAGTCCTTCCTCCCAACCTTTTCCACATTATTTGATTAAAGTTTTCTAGAGATAGCAGATTAGATATCATAAAATGCTTCGTTAGGTATATGCCTCGCCACATAATATATTTAACTGCCTTTTTTGTATTACAAATTCTTGTTACCCAAAATTAATAAGAAAAGGTCTTACAAAGAGTAGTTTTTACATTTCCGCAAATAATTTGCAAAGATTTACTCTTTTTTTTTAAACTTTTTTAAACTTTTTTTTTTTAGAAAAGCCGTCTTCCATACTGTGGTAACTCCGCCCACAAAATATGCGGCAAGTTTTCCTCAGAATAGGTGTAACCTCTCTTTGCGCAGTAAAGCGAATTTTACCTTACTTTTAATACGTGTTTTACCTAAAATGAAAAGTTAGGATTTTAATGGAATAACGAGTCTAACCTTTTTTCGAATTCCTTAAAACCTTCCACTAAGAAGCAATAATGTTTCATTCTTTTTTAAGAAAATCTTCCTTAAATTTTTTACAATATAGGTATATATTATGATACAACTCAGAATGGTTCCCTAAGAAACTTTTATGTTACACACAAACCGTGCGTGGAACAAGGAACTCTTCTGGGAAAATTAAATCCACTAAGTCCTAATAAGTACGTATGATAAATGACAAACACTATAGTTTTTCATTTTCATGATGTTAGCCCGACGTGGGCAATGGGTCACTCGCAAAGAGGCCCCAAAATATAGCTTCCCTCGCCAGATATCTGCCAAGCGGATAAGATCCAGCTTTGGGACAGGATCTAGGGTTTAAAGCAGCCTAGCCTCACTACATTCACAACTTCAATATACGCAAGAAACTCGTTGCATTCACGTCGGATTGAATACATTAAAGAAAAAGGGTAACTATTGTATTTTTAGCCAAAACACAAAACTTAAACCTCAACTGGGAAATTGTGCATCCACTCTTCAAGGCACTTAACACGTCCGTTTAATGTGATACAGTATTTTGCATCATCATGAAAAAGAAAAAAATATGTTTGTCATTTATTATTACTTATTCGGACAACAGTGGATTTAATTTTTCCAGAAGAGTTCCTTGTTCCATGCACAGTCTGTAACATAAAAGTTTCTCAGGGGACCATTCTGAGTAGTATCACATTAAACGGTGTGTTAAGTGCCTTTAAAAGTGGACGCTTAATTTCCCAGTTGAGGTTTAAGTTTTGGTTTTTGGCTAAATATACAATAGTTACCCCTTTTTCTTTGATGTATTCAATCCGAGGTGAATACAACGAGTTTCTTGCGTATATTGGGGTTGTGAATGTAGTGGGGCTAGGCTGTTTTAAACCCTAGATCCTGTCGCAAAGCTGGATCCTATCTGCTTGGTAGATAGCTGGTGAGGGAAGCTATATTTTGGGGCCTCTTTGCGAGTGATCTGTTGCCCACGTCGGGCTAACATCATAAAAAAGAAAAAACTATAGTGTTTGTCATTTACCATTATTTATTTGGAGTGGATTTATTTTTCCCAAAAGAGTTCCTTGTTCCATGCATGGTGTGCGTGTAACTATATATATATATATATATATCATTCTGACGAAGGTCAAGCTTGTCACTCCACCTTAGACCTACAGTTTAACGTGGAATCACACCTCACCAGCATCCCAGCATCTTGACCACTAGGCTACCCAGGGTACCCATTTATCTACCAACCAATTTCTTTTTTATTGTGTGGAAGGATAAACAGCTGGGTTTTGCTGCGCGCTGCTGTCTGCCGCCACCGGGTCTCGATCCTGGGCCCGATGGCTTCGTAGTCAGCGACGCTAACCACTATACCACCGAAATATATAGGGTGAACCAAATGTAGGTGGACAGTAAATGATAACGTTTATTTTGAGAATACATATTTAATTTTTTTGTATACTATAATACAAAATAAAATTTAAATAAATTTAGTTATAATATTTAATATAATATAACACAAACACCATAGTTATAATGAACACCATAGTTATAATATAATATAACACAAACCGTATTCAACCTACTGTCCACCTACTTTTGGTTCACCGTGTATATATATATATATATATATATATATATAAGTATCCACATAAAGCCTTTTCAATTTCAAAGGATCTTTATAAATCCATAAAGAGATGTTAAAAGCAATTTATATTGTTTGAAATGAACTAAATTTTAAATTTAGATACCAAAACATCAGTTACGCAAATGAAACCCGTTGAAAATGGTTCTCGGAAAGAAGCAAACCTTCCCGATTTTTCGTGGTGACTGACTTTTCCGTGGCCTCGAAGATCCCCGGATCTCTCTCGTTCCTCGAAAGATCAGTGTTTGAAAATAAGCGAGGGAACAAAGAAGACGCAAATGGAGCAATTACAGGAAGAATTCGAGAGAGAGAGAGAGAGAGAGAGAGAGAGAGAGAGAGAGAGAAATGAAATACGTGAAATAATCATTGTTGAGAGGCAGACAAGTTCGAGAATGGTTACTTCGTAGCGGGAATGAACCATTTTGAACACCTGCTTCGTTAACTTTATTGCGGTCTTTTATTTATAAATGTTTAATGCATTCCAAACAACATGAAATGCGTTTTAACCTATTTAACACATTTATGAAAACGCACTGACTCCGAAATACGCGCGCGCGCACATAATATGTACAGGGTGTCCCCTAAGTCCGGTCCCATTAGAAGATTTATTTTAAATTAAATTTACCAAAGTAATACATTAGAACTAAAACAGATTTCCGCCTTTTCCTGAGGAGTGTAACTCGCTTCTATATTAGCCATTGCGCGTTATTCTACCTGCAACAAAAAAAAAAAGGTCCCAAAACAAGACATCAACTTGAACATTTTAGTCGTAATGTATTACTTTTGTAAATTTAACTTAAATTTTCCTATGAAACCACAATTATGGGACACCCTGTATATAACGAAAATATTGACGTATAGAGTACGTATATTATACGGGTTGGATTTCAAAGACGAGTAATATTTTTCATAATAAGAAAGCGATTGTCGTCGAGTCGAAATTGGTCTATCGAAAATGTAAACGCAACAAATAAATCAGAGTCGTTATTGAAGATAACATTCTGCCTGTTTGGTCGGCCGCAGGCGGGATCGTTTCGCGACTCATGACTGAAGACTCGGGTCGTGACGACTCGAGTCGCGCGTGATTTTACATTGACGGAATGGGAACCCCGCATTCTGGGGAATCGCGTCGCGGTCGCTACAGTGTGGGGGCTCTCATGCCGTCAATGTAAAATCAGCGCGAGTCGAGTCGTCACGACCCGAGTCTTCAGTCGTGAGTAGCGAGATGATCCTGCGTGCGGGCGGCCTTTGAAGGCACAAGAGGAGAACTGGTTAAAAAAATTAAAAAAAATTTCGTAAAAAAATAATTGAAATAAAAGATAAAAGAGAGAATTTTTACTTGGCAAGAAAAAACAATTTCTTCTCAGGAATAAAACCGAGATCTTAACCGAGCTTTTTTGCTAGTAATCCTAACCACCAAAAGATCAACAACAAAAAAATAAATGACGGAGATGGGAATTTGGTTTGAATTTATTATTAAACTGTTAACCATCCCTAATAAAATAAATAGAGAGATACTGCGGGGTCACTGTGCTTATGCGCGCGCGCAGAGAGAATATCTTAACAGCTTGGAAGTGAAATTGTTATAGAACTTCAACAAAAAGAACTTTCAGGATATATATATATATATATATATATATATAATATATATATATATATATATAACAAACAAACTTCCGGCAGTTGGAAAATTTGTTTCATCTTTCCATACCCTGTAATTTCTGCCTTTCAAGATAAAATCATAACCTTACAGTACCGAAGCATGTAATTCGGGAGCAGAATCAAGATGCCGAATTCAATTCAGAATCAGTGCCAGCTATCGAATTCTATCTAACGTCATAAGCGCCTGAAACGTAAATTGGAGACGAAAAAAACACTAACTTTATAACAAAAATAACATCAGTAAACATCCCTCAATTATATATATATATATATATATATATATATTATATATATATATATATATACTAGGATGGCGCTTTTCTGTACAGGCAAAAAAAAAAAAAAAATTAATTATATATATATATATTATATATATATATATATATATATATATATATATATATGAAAATTATTTCACGAAAGTAACACGTGAAAAATATTTATGATGAATAAAACCACGAAGGAAAGGAAACACAGAATGGTGCTCAAGCGCTTTCGTCTAATGACATCCTCAGGAACACTCCTGTTCCTGAGGATGTCATTAGACGAAAGCGCTTGAGCACCATTCTGTGTTTCCTTTCCTTCGTGGTTTTATTCATCATATATATATACACACGCAAACGTGTTCCATGCATGCAAAAAGGCACTTTTGTTTTCTTCAACAAAAGGGTGTTTCCACTGTTCTTAATGCAAGGGTAACTACGGCATCTTTTATTTTGTATGTCTTGTCCAAGTTGTCTAAACTGTTGCAACGATAACATATCGTTGTTAGTGAAAAATGAATCCTCCATCCATCCATCTCCCTTTTTATTCGTTATCCTTGCATTAGGAGAAACGAACATTATTCTTTTAAGTGTTGTTAATAAACACTTTGGGAAACCGTTATTTCCCCAACTAAGAAAAATGTTTAAAAAAGGATATATTTAATACAACCGCGACATCACGAAATTTCTACTAAATCTTTCTTACATTTGCGGAACAACAAAATGTATTTACAGAGAATCCACCCATCCACTCGCATCCCATACCACCACCGCATACCCGCCCACCCCGCGTGTGTGTGTGTGTACACCCAGGGAGCATGTAAACCCCGAAGAGTATCGCATGCACGTTTGAAACCGTCATGCAATCTTACCTTCTCCATTTCATACACCTTCCTTGAGACTGCGAAGAAAAGATTAAATTATTGGGAGGAAAAAAAATGTATTTTTAAATGATATATTTTTTTTTTTTACGTTTGATATCTCATAACTAGATTTTTAGATAAAATTCTAAAACATTTTAAACTGAGAAGGGTTTAGAAATTTCCTTTCCAAAACTAAGATGGAGTAGGGTTTTTTTAATTCAGTGTTATTATTATTATTATTATTGCTAAAGAATTATTTTTATTTCCAAGTTTTAATATTTAATCCCACAGAATTTACAAAATACAAAATTTATGAAATTATTTTAGATTTTAAAAATAATTAAATATTATGAAAAACTACGAATATATATATATATATATATATATCTATATATATATATATATATATATATATATATATATATATAACTGAAAGTAACAAACAGGGTGCAATTGTGTAGTTCTTGTCTAGAAAGCGTATACAACATAATTACCTATAATGATACGTCTTATATAAAGGCCTCACAGACCTCTTTCATCCTTACTTAACCTGACACTTACTAGAACTTAAGTAAAATGTTTATCGCCAAAGCTATTAAAAAAAATGTCAAAATCTAGAGTCAACATGATCATCCAGATCAGTGGTTTTCAAAATGTTTAGGGGAAACCCCGGGGGTTCCACGAAAAATATTTAGTAATGGCAAACATTTTAATTTTCGAGTCACCCTAGTTTTGAAATGAAAATTAGAATATTTTAAGTCGTGTGATATTCACTTAATGATACTCTATCTTACACGATTGACCGCTAACTTAAAAACTATCTAAGTCTGACCGCCTCGTTTAACTAGCCGCATTTTCCCATGAAAAACAGGCAGAATATAAAAAACGTGTTAACTATGGTTCAAACTGTCCCGAGGCAGTTTAGTCATATATTACAAAAACGTGAGAGTTTAGAATAATTGCGCGTAAATGTAAGGTTATTTTATAGCGGGGTTCTGCTACGTGAATTGAAAAGGTTCTTTGGTCTGAAAAGTTTGAAAACCATTGATCTTGATCATTCAAAATCATTCTGGTTAACCTAACATAATATACACTGTATATTCACAAACAAAATTGGTCATCGATAATTCAGAACTGTGACAAATGCTTTCAAGAAAAGGGAGGAAATTAGAAATATATTTCCTACCAATTTTGTCGATAAATGTACGGGGATCGATGGGCTAAGATTTGAATTACCTATATTTAAATTAACCTAACGTTTGCCCTCCTTAAAAAACAAACAGTGAAAAAGTGCCCCAAGTGCGAATTTCTAAGATTGACTACCCTTTACAATAGAAGTGTTATTTTGTGTGCACAAAGGCATGCAAAGGAGTGCTAAAAAAAATTTACGTAGCGAAAGAAATCCTCAATGTTCAAACTAGGCTCAAAATGTTAATTATCAGTAAAATGATCAAGTTGAAAGTAAATACTGTAATCAGCGACTTAAACTATTCAGATCTTCAAAGTTTTTTTTTTTTTTTTTTTTTTTTTTTTTGCATGACTATAGAAAGTAAATAAGATTATCTTTACTGACATTAAAACTGTTTGAAGAGATGAATATTTTTGGTATTTTTGTGATGACTTGAAATTTTACGTTTCTAATTACCAAAACAAAATACCATACTTTCTAGTCTACTTTGACCAACTGCATTTTGTATTTTCAGACATTACTAAAAACAAACGAGTAATAAACGTTTCTGATACCTCGCTTTACATAAAGTAAGGTTCTCTTAATCTTCATTTGCGAGATTTCTCTGCAATAAAGCAAATGAATAAAGTTGACAAAGAAGCGTTCTAAGCTACGACTAAGATGTCTGTGGTAAAAGTAAGCGAAGAAGGCAATTCACGACATATGAAGGAACGATGCATAACAGAGCATCCGCTAAGCATCACACCACCCAATTAACTCCGATTAGGTCTTAAAATACCCACAAAAATGGAAACTTGTTTTGTACAACTTCTGTTCTGCCCTTTTATAAAGGCGTTCGCGTCGATGGTGTCAAATGTCACTGAAGTACCCCTCCATATACTCACTTTGGCTCTTTGTAGTCATGCTGAGCCCTGGTAAGCGCGAACAGGTCCTTTCTGGTTACTGCCACGCAATCCCTCACGCCTTTCGCCACGGCGCCCGCCACCAGGGATGCCCGCTGTGGTCGAGGGGTCTTCGGTACCTTCACGTGGGGAGGCAGAGAACTCATGCGGCGGAGGTCGCGAGGGGAAGGAGGTGTCCCCTGCCCCAACACGCTCATGCCCGCCCACCCCGCCCTTAACGTTCCACTCCCGATGCTTCGTCGTCCGCTGTTAGGGTCATGAGGAGCCCTCCGAAGGAACGTGACCTCGTCAGGCCTGACGGAGGGAACCGAACTGTGGATCTCTCTCTCGCAGCGACATTATCTCCCCCTCCGCTTCACCTTCGTCGAAATCGCCGCCCACGCCCTCTTCCCACGGGACGTGTGGGCGTGACCCGGGGAGGGGGCGGAGAGTGCAGTATGAATAGGGGTTCTCCTGATAGAGGAAGAGGAGCAGGAGCTGCCTGAAGAAGAAGTTTCACTGCCTACGGACGAAGTGGCGAAGGAATGGGCGGAGTGGTCGGGCGCTGAAGGAATTGCGCCCTCGACTCCGCCCAAAGTCTCGCCCAATTCCCACAATTCAACACCCTCACGCGCCTGCAAAGAAAAAAAAAACATTAGCGATCGTTTAGTAAAGTCTCAATAGCAGAATATTAAATTCTTTTGCTCATATTTTTATCATTAAATTAAGAGGTCGTTAAGGATGGTTCTTCGACCAATATTACAATTAAGTAATAAAACTTACAGAATACGCAGAAAACAAGCTGATCCCAAAACTTACGCTTCCGAATAAAAAGAAAATTCATTATTCCGTAACACATTAGCTTTAAACCGCAGGATAAGATATCTTAAATTTAAAAATAAAATTGCTTATCGACAACAAATTACAAAAGTTTTCAAAATATGCGATAAGTGAATGGTGCTTTTGCAGTTTAAGGTGTTTGTTCAGTAAAGTTTACGACCAACAATACTGATGATCAGTGAGGAGGATCAGAAACTGGCAGAGCGCTTAGGCCAACTAACGAAACCCATTGTTCTAAGTCCCGTTTTTTTATTACCGGTATTATCAGGATTCGAACCCCCGACCTCAGTGTCTTCGCTTACGGGGAAAAGGCGTTAAACCAACTGAGCTACGGACGTTGTCCAAGTTTACGACAATGATAATGACGAAGAAAAAATGTGAAAAGTTAGTTCATCCGACCTTTCGTCACTTAACAAAAACTTACGCGAATTGAGGGGTAACAAAAGTAACATTTAGCGACCATTTGTCACGAAGTACGAGAGAACAGAGGAAATAATACTCCCTCATATACAACCCCGAAGACGGAGATAACTTCTCACTTTGATGGAAGGAAAAAAAAATAAGAAAAGAAGAAAGAAAATAACAAGAAACTTTGCACTCTTTAATGATAGAAGCAAATGGAGAAATTTCTCAAAACAATTTTGAAGACAACGAAGACGACAATTAGTGAATAAAAATTCACACGCACGAATTCAACCAAGTGAAAAAAAACAAAAAGAAAACTTTTATTTCTTCGTACTTTCTAATTTCTTGATACCTTACATATACACGCGTATCAGGATTATTAATTCGTGTCACTGAAATACAAATTTTATGATTCATTTCACATTTCAATAAAAAATGGACCGGAACTGAAATAAACGTGTATTTCAATCAAATCCATTTTTGTTCTTTGCTCAAATTTCAGTGAACGTGTCACGGAAATATCTTTTACTTTCAACTGAAAGTCAAGAACATGTCCTGAATGCGATGAAGACAGCTGTATATAAAGTGTCGACTGCATTACATAAGAAAAGTATTCCCGCTCCGAGAATAGATCAGGAACAGACAGCTGAACTGACGACTAAAAACAAATACAGCTGAAGGGAGAACGCATTGTAAATATTACAAACGGAAAGAAGAAAACTTAAGATATGACGCTACTACGCCATTAATTCTTAGACAATAATAATCTTTATTCTCACTCAAATTGAGTACAAAGATTAACACACGCTAATTGGCGTCAGTTATTATAATTACTCCGCAATATGAAATTAGACGATACTTAGTTCAAACCCACTCACACACACCACACCACACCACACCACACCACACAACACATTATATATTTGTACAGGCGCGTAGACTTGAAATATTCGCAATTTTAATGAGCATGGAAGAGCACTCTAGATAATAACAACACAAATGCAATTACTGTAAAATGGTAACTGATCTCTTTAACCTAACCATAATGGTCATGACACCATCACAATTACTGTGCCCTCCTCCCTTTTGGGGATGGGCAAAATGAACAGGTAATAAACAATGCATTTAATTAAAAGTTATTTATATCAACGAATATACTGCGAACGAAAAGATAAATTAAAAACAACACGATAACCTCCAAATTAAGACTGGTTTCTTTAGTGTAAACTTCAATATTTTTATTCATTAATTTCTTAATTCGGTATACAGGGTAGCCCAAAATTTATTATTATATATATATACTTTAACTTTCTCTACAGTTTACAGAACAATTTAT
This sequence comes from Bathynomus jamesi, assembly GCA_023014485.1. Lineage (NCBI taxonomy): Eukaryota > Metazoa > Arthropoda > Malacostraca > Isopoda > Cirolanidae > Bathynomus > Bathynomus jamesi. Next base: position 242,338 of record JAJOZX010001931.1, read on the forward strand.
GAAATAACGAGAGATAAACCACTGATTCATTATTATTTATATAAGTATATTACATCATATTAAATTATATTACATTAAATTTCGTTGATGTATCAATACGGAAAGATCGAAATAGCTCAACCTTAAACTCCATAAAGAAAGGCACTGATAAGGAGGAAATTGCATAGAAAGAAAAATCTCTCTCCGTGAGAGTGTTACGTCGTTGAAAAGGCAATTTGTCATTCAAAATATTTACAAAGAAAACAAGTTTGGAGATAATTAGCTGAAGGAAAATAACCATTAGTTATACGTGATGGTAAGCAGTACTACACCAAGTTCGTCTATAGACCCTTATTTTTCAACAATTAAAAACACTGCACTGACATATCAGGGTTGTTAAAAATGCAGTTAGAAAAAGTTATTACGCTTACCAGTAATAGTAACATGTCCTGATGCACTGTATCTGCAAAATGTCCTAATGTGCTAACACACACACACACACATACTTGTGTATATATATATATATATATCGTCGTTCAAAGCCATCATGCAAGGTGTGTGTGTGTGTTTCAAGTCACGATCGAGTGAAATATACTTATTTCTTTTACAATATGATTTCTGAGAAATGCATACCTCACACCAAAAATTTCTGAATGGACTGTATCATGTACGTACGTTGACGGGTTTAAACTTGCACGTTTGCTACGTTACAAGTTAGATCGCAACAAAGACGATCCAATATATAAGAATTGGGAAACATATATATACAAATTATAAACGGTGCTATAATATGTTCTCTCTAAATTGTACGCGTCTCTCTCTTTGTGCGGACGCTAGGCTACGTTATTTAAGGTTAGGTTAGAATTGCTAGATTAGCAAGTACTTCAGTATTTAATGACTTAACATAAAACACCATTAGAGTGGTCAGCTGCGTTCGAAACACTTATCACGCCCTTCTCGATTCGATGACACTAAGGTAAGGTAAGGTTTGGTTAAGTTAATTAGTTTTTAGATACATGGATTTAAAAAAATTGGTACCTCACTTAAGCGAAGACGCGCAAGTGTGTGTGTGTTCGTGTGTGTGTCCTCGTTAACGTGAGAATGATTTCGTTATTTTGACGAATACTGCATTCATTCGTTTTAAACCTAAAATGTTTATGATAGCGCGTTCAATGAAGACTTTTGGTCACGAGGCGTTTTGCGAATCGTTCAAATGAGGAATTGCAAAAGATGGAAAGTCGATATTCAAAAAAGGAACGTGATTTTATGATAAAACGAGGAAGAGAATCTGCTTTTAAACATTATACTTTTTATACATATACACATATGTAATTTCACTCCTTTCAATATGCTCCCGTCACAGGTACAGTATTCACGCATGAAATTCCCGACTTTATATATACACATATAATATAGGTACACACAATACACCTCCCTTACTTTATTCACATACATACTTTAATTCCATAAAACATGAGGCTACAACCAATATATGGAGCGGATCTATATTCACATCTGTTACGCTTCTCAACTGAAAAAGACCCGTAATACAATAGCTCATATATATATATATACACACACGGAATATACTAAACTCACAATATCGTCTCATGCTAAGTCGGGTAAAATCACTTCGTCCAGTGATTTTGTTTAACAAGACATACACGCCCTTTATTTATTATTTAATTTTATGTGATGTTGGCTTTCCTTTATTCGGAGATCGTACTGTCACAAGAAGTCCGCCTAGAAAAACAATTTCTAAAAAAAAAAAATGAAAGACTAAATGGTAATAATTGGGTTTTTCTTTTTGGAACTACATGCCGGGTGTGTATAAACTCAGGCCTATAAAGTAACGCGAGTGAAAAGACGAATCCGATTTGAATTATATTAACGCGAGTGAACCATGGACGAGTAATATTTATTACACGTACTTGTAAGTTATAACAACTGTATAGTCGATAGTAAGATTATAAGAGGTGTTGAAAATGTCCACCATCGCCCTCAATACAGGCTCTTGCACGGCGTATATATTCAAATCAGATTTGTCTCAGGTTATTTTATACACACCCTGTATATAACTATCATCAAAAGGAATAAAATATCAAAGGAAAAGTAGATTATTACCAATTAGTGTTTCTTTTTTTTTTTTTAGAAATTACGCTTTTCTAAGCGATTTTCTTTTCCTGAAACTGAAAATCCTCCGCAGAACTGTTACATTTGAGTGACGTCTGCGAAGATTAATCTCCTAAACGGAAATCGGCATGACCAAATCCTCTCAAAGGTTCCTCAAATGAAAGGAAATAAGCGTTTTAACACAATCAAGATTACATCAAATGGCTCAAAAGAAACGGCAATGTAAGTGCATATTTAAAAAAAAAGTTCACACACACATACACACACACACGAATGAAATAAAACGGGGTTGAACCTCTTAACACCAAGCTTACGAATTAATTACTTCATTTAGGAGGGCGACATTGCTAATATGCGTTGAATGCTTCCCGTGAATACGACACTCTTTTCTTAAACGGAGAGAAAAAGGTTGAGCTGTTGAGACTTTACTTTGTGTTGCGCAATTTCGAAGAGCTAATTGTAACGCGTGGTTCAACTGCCATTAAAAAAGGTTGTTGCATTCATTATCGCGCTTCTAAACCAATTAATTCCTAAAAAAGCTGCCCATTTGTTCAGACGTGTTTGAACGAAACGTCAGCAAAAATGAGAGAAAGAACACTTGTCTATAATTTACAATGCAGAAGCTGGACCATAAATATTTTTTACAGTCCATAAAAATTTTAGCGCATTCATATCTTAGTATCATATTATTATTATTATTATTATTATCATCATGAATATAAAGTTATTTTCAGCGAGTATACCTTAGTTCCAATGATTAAAATCTCTAAAATTCAAAAGGCTCTATTTAATCTAATCTCTCTCAGTCTTAAGCGAGATTACTTGATGGATTTAATATACAATCTCCCAAAACAGAAAGCGCCCAACAGATATTAAATTTTCATACAATTTAGATGTCTGGCATAATCCTAGTATCTATCTACAAAAATTAGATTATAAGTAACCTTGAATGTAGAAACATATAATTAAGAAAAAATATATGAAACGTATCCTTGTAGCAGCACTCAAACCCAACAAATCTGTTCCTTTTTCTTAATAAAATGCAGATTAGTAATGAAAACTATATTTTAATGGATAAGAACAGCAACTGACAAGATGTGGTTAGCGGAGGAGCTCTTTTAGGGGGTACGCAAAAAGGCTTTGAAATGCAATTTTCTAATTGATAATTTTAATTACTTTAATGTTGATGTATTTAAAAAGTAATATTAGTTATACAGTAGATGAATAACCCGCAACCTTTTCGACTGTGGTACAGTACTTAGAAAAGCATGGTGGTACATCGACCTAAAAAGGTTGGGAACCGCTGACCTAGAAGATATAGGATATTACATAAAAAATTTAGACGGTCTGGTCTTTTACACTGCGAAACAGATATCAGAATTACGGTCTGATAGCGAAATAAAGGACCAAAAAATCAATGGATAAAAATATATTTTTGAGGATAGAGGAAGGTTTTCAAGCTTATCACATACTAAAAATTTAAACACATACACACACACACAGATATATATATACCTTTCAACCTTTCAAATGTTGTGTGCGATGATTCCTCATTTCACGAAAGTCAAGCTTGTCGCCCCTCCTCTCGAGTTGGCCTGGTGAAATAGTAAGTTGGTTTCTTGTACTCTCCACTTCACAGAGACAGGTACAGGCTAGGAAGGCCATATTTTTTTTTAAAGTTTAACAATTTCTTCAAAATTACTTTCATACCAAATGATTATTGAATTTCGTTGCCCGAAAAAAGTTAATTTTTAATCCTTTCACTTACTAAGTACACGATTGCGTAGCTGAAAAATAAACCACATTTATTTTTATTCGACCAAACGTAAGGGAACTTTTTTTTTTACCCAATATCATAATTCATAAATGAAAGGGTTTAAATATGAACTGCCTCATTTTATGTTTATTTTAATTTATTGTTTAATTAACTGTATCGTTTATGACCTTCATGAATAATGTACATTTTTATCGGATTTGTTTCCTGCCAATAAAATTTATTATTATCATTATCATTTCAATTAAAGTTTCAACGCCTTCGGATCAGAATCCAAATTTTGGATTTGGGTTTCTAGCCACAATCGAGATCGAGTTCGCGTATATATGATTCTTATTTCCTTTTGGAGGTCTGAAGAGAATCAGGATGAAAATTTTTAGTCTGATTCGAAATTGGACGGTTTTATTTTTCTCTGAGAATCCAATTTAGTTCTTATTTTCCGAGTCAAATCGGAGATTTCTAGTAAGCAAAATCAATGTATCTCCTTAATTTTTTCGTTCAACACAAACACACACACACACACACACATACTAATGGTGAAACAGCTGAAAGTAGTTTAACCTTTTCATACGACTTATAATTGAAAGAAAGCCTCAATTACTTCGCAGTCTTTCACAATCAAAACTCAGTCTCTTGAGAGGGTATAAACAATAGCGCGCAATGAACTTTCCCAAATACAAAAAATGAAATTTTTAACCCATTTGGCACCCTAACGACGTACGGGCGCACGTTATATACCACTTAGTTACGCCACAGCCAAAGGGGTTTAATACATTTCTAATTAAGACTGAAGTGAAAAATAAAAGGGACTAAAAGCAGCAAGCACCCATAATACAAGAATGTATGAAACAATTGAAATTAAAACACACACACATACACACACACAGTGTATATGTGTGTATATGTATATATATATATATAATTTCGTAATTTTAAAATTACATATATAATAGAAGAAAATCCGAGGTAGAAAGCCGTTAGGAGTCCACCAGCCACCAAATTACACTTTTGATAATCAAGAATACAAATAATGGTGGTGATAAAAAAAAATCGTCTAAATTTCCCCCAAAACCGTAGCTTCAGTTTTCAAAAAACTCTGGCTACAGTTCCGTATTGCCCCCCACATTTTTTTATTAAAAAATAGTTTTGTATATATATTTTATTAAAAAATTGGTGCTTTTGTTAGTAAAAAACAACCATGGTTTTCTACTTCTGATAAAAATATTCAATATGGTGAGAAAATATTGGTTTGTAATAAATTTAAAAAAGTGCACTTAACTTTTTTATCCTTTACATTAGTCCTTATGGCTTCGGTTACCCAGGCAAGGTGAGCACATATTATTACATTATCATTTGTATAATTTAGGTCTCGGGGGTAAGGGGGGCGGAGCCCCCGTAAAGATCACGCATCACAAATTGATCGGTATAGGGTTTTATGTTTTGTTTTTTTTGCGGCCAAACTATGATACTTTATCCCCAAAAATCATATTTTGCGTTTTATTTTGAATTTTTAATAGACTGTATCAAAATAATTTATAATCCTAATGTTCACTAAAATCATATTTTGCGTGGGGGGCAATACGAACTGGCCCCAAAACTCTTTCCACAATCCACACTATCTACAAATATAAAAAAAAACTTTCAAAATATGATACAATTGGAATTGTATCACCGATTCCAATATTTGCTACGGATACGCAGACCTACTCGTACCTTTCAGTCAAGTGTATTCATATTACGGGAACTGATGATCGGATGATGGTACATTTTTGGGAAAGAAGTTCGCTTTCAAGCAAAATTTCTAAAAAGCATAAAAAAAATGATTTGTTAATCAGGAATGACTGAGTGCTGTTCTTATAATTTCATTACTATCACCAAAATTAATAAAATATCAGAAGAAAAAACGAGAATTATCAATTATTAATTTTTTAATTTTTTAATACTTCTCAGAAATTATTTTTGTAGGCAAATTTATTTCTCAAACTGTACTTTTGCAATTAAGGGGGAGGGGGGGGGGGGGGGGGGGGGCTTTTCATGAAGGTAGTTAATGACGACGAAGACCGCAGGAAAAAAACCCGGTCAGCGAACAAAAACTGGCAAACAATGATGAAAAGTAATTTAGTCGTAATTACGTTACAGTTTTACAAAACCTATTCAAAACGAAGGAAAGGCAAGGAACAGAACCCTAAATGGATTTATGCATGCAAACATTAACGCAGAGAAAACCTTCCCTCATAAATGTAAACTACGCACGCTATATATATATATATATATATATATATATATATATATATATATACAGGGGTTGGACAAAATAATATGAACACCTTGATAAATGGCGGTTTTTATTCTTAATATGGAGTTGGTCCTCCTTTAGCGGCAATAACAGCTGCAATGCGTCGGGGAATTGATTCATACAGCTTTTGGACAGTTTTTAACGACCCCAGTGGTGTGGATTGGTGCATTATCATCCTGGAAGACGGCGCCGCCATTGGGAAACAGCGTTTGGACCATGGGATGGACCTGGTCAGCCAATATTGACAGATAGACCTGGGCGTTAACCCTACCATGCAGTACTACAGCTGGGCCAAGAGTATTCCACGATATTGCTGCCCAAACCATCACAGATCCGCCTCCATGATTAACGGTTGGGGTCAGGCAGTCGGGGTCATAAGCATCTTTAGGCTGTCTCCAGACGTAAACTCGACCGGAACATGGAAATAGCGTAAAGGAGGATTCGTCGGAGTAGACTACATTCTTCCACCGGTCCATTGACCAATTCTTATGGTCATTACACCATTTTCTGCGCCGCTCAATGTTGATGTGCGAAAGGAAGGGTTTGGCAATTGCAGCCCTCCCATGGTATCCAGCTCCATGGAGCTCGCGACGTACAGTTCTGGTCGATACCGGGCTTGCAAGATGCTGGTTAAGCTCTGCAGTCACTTTTGGAGCTGTGGTTTTATGGTTATTTGTCACAATGCGCTTTAGCACTCGGCGGTCTCGATCACACAGCTTCTTCTTGCGTCCACTATTGCATTTGTCGGTGCTTGTCTTTCCATGGTTTTGGTATGCAGACATGACCATAGAGACAGTTCCTCTGGATACATTGAACATCTGAGCGGTTTTCGTCACCGATGCACCAGCCATCCGCACTCCGACAATTTGCCCTCTTTGGAAGTCTGACAGGTCTTTCATAACTGCTAATTCATAATTCACTCAGATCTGTAAAAACAACGTGAGGGTTATAACATGACGTATATATTCTCTGTTACGCATTTAAATAGGTTTGCCAGTCATTTCACCATTTACTTTGTGTGTCTGAGCAGTCCGTAAAGATAACCGGTGAAATCGGCGGGTGTTCATATTATTTTGTCTAACCCCTGTGTGTATATATATATAATATAATATATATATATATCTTATTCATCGATGCACTAATAGTTTAAGTGGAAGTATGAAGAGTTAAACATCTTTTCACATAGAGCATCATTCCGTCCATACGTCCATTTCAAGGTACGAGCAGCTCGCCGCATCATTGACGAACAAATAGGGGGTCAAAGTACTGACGAGGCTTCCGTACGTGGTTCATCACTATTGAAAGCAACAATGTTGTGTGTTACTCCAGGCAAAAGAACATCTATCTCCGTATTCAGTTTATTGCAAGTTTTATTAATTTGTATTTTTTTTATGCAGGAAGGAAGGGCCAAGGGCGAACGCCCCCAAAAGCGGTCCCCGTCCATAGAAGAAGAAAGCCAAAAATCAAGGTCCAGGGTTTTCGAGATGTCTAGACACACTGCGTTTGAAAGATGGGAAGTCATAGACAGGGGGAAAGATGGATTGAAGAAGATTGTTCCTGAGTTGACCGGTTGAGTAGATGAAGGACTGGAAATACCGATTAACCCTTGCGTTAGTTAGAGAGTTGGACAAAAAAGGAATAAGAAAGTGTAGAATGTCTGGTGTTCCAGTAATTATCAGTCCTGGTGGCATGATTCTTCAGGAGTAAGATGCATCGCAAGTTTGTGTTTCCTCCCTGACGGAACGCAAATTTACCTATATCAATTAGTTATACTCGTACTACCTCAGGCTTACTCTATACAAACTGGACCAAAGACCACAAGTTTATATATACATATATAAAGGGGTTGGACAGAATAATGGACACATTCGCATTTTCGGTGCTGTATTTTCTGATATCATTAATGGGGTTATGTACTTTATTAAATTAATATGTAACATCATATAATATTGAGAACATCTTCTATTTTAATATATTCATATTGGTTTTTCATGTTCTTTTAAAATAAATAAAAATATGACGCTTGGAAAAGATGTTATTGACTGTGAAAGGGGCATGATAGTAGGAGCCCGTTTGGTTAGTGTTTCAGTAATAAAAGTCACATAATTGCTTCTGTATCTCGAGGAACACTCCTCAAGGTTATGAATACATGCAAAAATAATAAAAAAAAGAACATCAAATAAGGAATGTAGTGAGCGTAAAGCAACACTGACAGAATGCGACAGAAGAACCTTATATGATAATTATGAGCTGTGAAGAATCAAAGACTGTGGTATCAAAATATTTTTGTTCAAAATTTAACAATAGTCCGCAAAGACCAGTGTCAGTCATAACTATGTTATGGGAACTGTAGTAAAGCCTATTTTAACACCAACCAGTACCAAAGTTCGAATGAATTTGAAGTTGGGGAGAATAATAGGAACAATTCTGTGCTAATGTGGCATAGTTTTTTAAATTTCTTTCCATGTATTCATAACTATGGGACTGTTCCTCAAGTTGCAGGGACAATCACGCGACTTTTAATACTGAGACACCAACCAAACGGGCTCCTACTATCATGCCCCTTTCACAGTCAGTAACATCTTTTCCAAGCGCTATATTTTTATTTATTTTAAAAGAACATGAAAAACCAATAGGAACATATTAAAATAGAAGATGTTCTCAATATTATACGCAGTTACATATTAATTTAATAAAGTACATAATGCCATTAATGACACCAGAAAATATAGCATCGAAAATGCGAGTGTTTTCATTATTCTGTCCAACCCACACACACACACACACACACACACACACATATATATATATATATATATATATATATCCCCGCAAGGGGGTTCTAAGCTCGTGCTCTTGAGTGCTCTTTGTGCTCGTTTGTACGTGCTTGTTCCTGGAGGTTTCACGTGCGCCCTCCCGGCCCTAGCACCCAAGGATGATGGGGCTCGACCCTGCAGTCCTTGTCATCCTTCGTCTTTTTCCACTTCGACTGTCCCCTCCACCCTTTCTTTTTCCTCTGTCTTTCCTCTCACTTTTTCTTTGTTTTTCCGCTGAGATATGCCCTTTAAATAGAGGCGAATCGGTTCTTCCTGAACTAATATATATATATATATATATATATATATATATATATATATATATATATATATATATTATATATATATATATATATATATTATATATAATATATATATATAGGGGATGATGATATCTGATGTTTATGTTCGTTTGTACACGCCTAAACGGCTATAGTAATCTGCAACAAATTTAGTATACACATTAAGGGGAGAACCAGGGGTTTTAGTAACACACCCCTTCCGTCCCCCCTCCGTGCGTGTGTGATGCGTTTTGGGGGTTCGTTTAAAGAAACGTTGCTCAAAAGTAATTTAAAATCCTGCTAAGCAAAACTCTAATATATTCGCTCAAATTATTATTATTTTATATAAAATATAAACCCAAAAGTGGTCAAACAACGCAAAATTAAACTAGATTTTGGCAAAACCCTTCTTTAGCCATATACAGTATCTTGGGATTATAATAATCCTTATTGTTCAATTAATAGCGATTTATTATGATTAATTCTTACCATATTTTATCAAAACTTTTAAAATTATATAGAAATATGCTTTAATTAAATATCAAAGAGAATAACCAACCTCAGTGTGATCAGATAATGCAGTAAACCTTCTCTGGCCGTATCTTGGGACACTATTAATTCGAGATGTTAATAATTAAAACTAATTTATTAGTTTGATTTATAAAATTAAATACATATCAATAAATATTTGGATCATCTGAAGATCAGGACCCCCAGCCTTCGTTAGTTAGCCTTATAAGGCTAACTAACGAAAATATCACGACTTAACCTAACCAATCGTTAGGTCAACTGTACGCCCTTGACGATTGGTTAGGTTAAGTCGTGATATTTTTGTTAGTTAGGCTGGGGCCCTGATCTTCAGGTGATCGAAATATTTTAATGTAACTTATCGAGGTACAGGTGGAATTTTAAGTATGACGTACTTTCCTGTTCTTGATTGCTACTAACTGTTAAAAATTTGGAAAAAAAAAAAAAAGAGTTGAAAGTATTATATGTCCTCTAAGCAGTGTTGGGCACTAAAGCGTTAATCCGATAACAGTTAATTAACGAAGTTAACTTTTTTTAACGGACTATTAACGGAAGTTAACTTCCATTTATCGTTATCGGACCAGTTAACTTCCGATAACTCGATATTTAGTCTGTTAAAGTCCGTTAACACGTTAACTGCGAGGAAGATCACGGAAGATCACCGCTCCGCGAATGAATTCAAACCGCCATAACTTCAGTCTGCCAATTCCGTCCTCTGCCGCAGTGGAACGGCTCTTCTCTCTCGGCAAGGACATCCTGAGGCCCAAGAGGTCAAGACTGGCAGTTGGGCCTAACTTTGAGAAGTTGGTCTTTCTGAAGGGCAACCAGCACATTGTGTCATAGTCTTTAATAAATGTGCCTAAAATTTAATTTTACCTTTCAGTTCCCGCCATAATAATTCTCTGGTAAATTAAAATTTAGTTAATGGTTAGTGGTTACAAGGGTTTCAAAACATGTAATCAGTACATTTTTTATTAAAAATAAAAAAAAGTAATTAAGCAAAAAGTTGCAAAACTTGATAAAAATACAGTTAAATACCTATTTATTGTTGGATTTTGCATAAATAAACATTTTCTATGGGTTTTAAAGCTTTTTTCCTTGATTTTTTTAAATGTTAGTAAAGAAATAGTTATCGTTAACGGATTCTCGTTAACTTCCGTTAACTTTGTAGTAAAATTATCGGATTATCGTTATTGGAGTTAAAAATTGGGGTTAACGGATTATCGTTATCGAAGTTAACTTTTTGGTTAACGGTGCCCACCACTGCATCTAAGGCAGGATTCACCAACAGGCGGACCGCTGTCCGGATCCGGACCAGGCGGGCAGCTAGACTTCTAAATTTGGGACGACAAGAAAATTATCTTAACGAACTTACAGTTCTGTATATTATAACTTATTGTTACATCTAGTTTTAAAAGTATTTTATTTATTTATATATTTTTTTACATCTTGTTACAATCTTACAATTAGTTCATTGTAATCGGCAATTTGGGGGGCAGTTGCCTTCCCAGGGTCGCACCCTGGCTACGTCAGTGATCTGGATTACTGACGAATTTTATACAGATCATCAGGAATAAACCCAGATATTTAAAAAAAAATCGTACAACTTTAGCTTATTTCAAAATGGAATTTGTACGATTCTTTGGTGGACACCCTGTATTTACTTTAAACAATAGGCGAAGAACCAAAACCAAACTTTTTTTTTTCTTTTTATATCCAGTTTAAATTTAGTTTTCATTCGGGAGAGTGAAAGTGGTGACAAAGTTCGTTTCGGTAAAATAATGTCAGCCACATTACATAAAAACACACCCAGAATAAATAAATGAAATAAATAAAAATGTTAGTAGCGGACTTTGACAGAAATATAAAAACCGCCTTGTAACATTTGCGATAAAATTTAATATAGGGCCAAAATGTGTTCGTTTTGTAGTTTCATTTGGAACAAAACGTACGTTACGATTGCACAATTACTTTTTTAGGCTCTTCAAAAATCTATCCAAGAGTTGAAATAACCTAACTTAATACAGAACTAAAAGAATGTCTCTCCCATTTAGCACGAGTAAAACGATATAAAAATAATACATTTTGGCTCATTAAATTAAATTATAGCCTCGGGTCGCTATAAGGAGGATAAAATAAACTGGTGACCCCTGTGCTCTTGAGTCTAGGCTTAACATTAATTAATATATAATTTTTATACGCATGCTGAAAATTTTTGTATTCATAATTTCTGAAAAATATTTTATTGGCTTTATACCCATCTATATTTTTTATTTCACGGATGAAAGCTGAAATTAGTTATTAAACCGATGCTGTCAGTTTCATTAAAATTAAAAAAAATCTGCATCTGTTAAAATGATGGATACAGAGTATTCTTTTGTTTTCACGACATAAAACAAATAATTTATTAAAATTATATATTTTCTACGTAAACGAATTTCCTACTGCAAATATTTAAAAAAGTTCAACATATATTATTCAGCGCTTGCTGTCACTATCTTTCAACCAATCCGGAATACAGACGGCAAAAACGGCCTCAGATGACCTCGGAGGCCGACGCAACATAGCCTATGTTCTTCCCCGGCCTCAGATACCCCTATCCGTTAATTCTTATCCAAATCTGGCCAGTGGTTTGGCCGGTCATAACTAACAAAGTTCGCAGACCGTCACATAATATATATATATATATATATATATATTATATATATATATATATATATATATACAGGGTGGGCCGTAAGTTTCCATACATAGGAAAAATAAACATTTTTTTATGGACAACCATTTTTATTTATATAATATGCTCTACATGGTTGCCATTGTTTTGAAAACACATTTCAATACGTGTTCCCCACTGTTGATGAACACGCATTAGCACAGTTGACGTTATGCTTGTAATGGCGTTGGTGATACGTTCCTTTAGATGATTTATGTCTCGTATCTTTTCCTGATACACCATGGCCTTCAAGTGCCCCCAAAGATAGAAATCAAGGGGGGTGAGATCTGGGGATCTGGGAGGCCACTCCACAGGACCACGCCGACCAATCCAAGCATCCGGAAACTGCTGATCCAAATACCGACGCACGTGAAGACCATAATTTAAATTTTCCTATGTATGGAAACTTACGGCCCACCCTGTATATATATATATATATAAAATCACAAGAGCATCTCCACCTTTTCACCGAGTGTATTAAAACAGAATTCAACAGGTAACACCCTCGCAGATACCTTTCTGAAGCGAGGAATGCGTGCTTTGGCTTTCATTTAGGGCTTTGGTTATAAACTACGAAAACACAAATATTTTAACGAAACGAGTTTTCTATCCTATTATTTAATATCTCAGCAATGACGCTTCTGCTTGTTTTACACACACACACACACACACATTATATATATATATATATATATATATATATATATATATATATATATATATATATATATATATACACACACACACAGTGTAACTAAATTCCAAGTGCATTGATTTATAGTTTCACTGTTCTTCATTTGTTTCAAATGAACCAAAATGAGAGGTTTACAGAAATGTATGACAAGAAATCATAACAAAATTAACATTTGTTAACAAGTTTATGGGTTGAAGTTGGCGTATTTACTTTGTAACTTCTAACATTCATATAGGATTGCTGCTGCTGCTGCTACTGCTCTGTGTGTGTGTGTGGTGTGTGTGTGTGTGTGTGTGTGCACACGGTGATATTCCCAACACTTTCGTAAGCGAACTTACTTCCCTCCCCCCAAAAATAACATATACTGTATATATATATATATATATATATTAATTCGTGTTGGCACACAATCTCATACAAAAACATAGAATCCACTTCTGTTTCTTGTTTCAAACTCTTGTAAACGTTTCCTACATTAGACATTATTTAGTTTTTCCTTCTGTAAAATCGAGTTCTTTATACTCACGAGGTTTTACAATATAACCATCGATATATATATATATATATATATATATATATATATATATATATATATATATATATATATATATATATAACTGAATTTCACCTAATTGAATTTTATGTAACTCTACTAATCAGAGCAATTACCTGATTTAATTTTATTAAGTGTTTATTTGATGTCGCGCTCACTATACGGAGTCGTATTGAAGTTAATAGTTAAAATGTCATTTCTTTTTTAAATTTTAAAATTTTTTTAAGTTTTAAAAAAGAAATTACATTTTAACATTATTAACTTCAACACGACTCCGTATAGTGAGCGCGACATCAAATAAACACTTAATAAAATTAAATCAGGTATTGCTCTGATTAGTAGAGTTACACGAAATTCAATTAGGTTGAAAACACCGAATTAAACAGTACCCGGTTAGGTTACAATAAATTCGGTTAATTTGCTTAATTACAATTTTGTTTGCAGTTGGATTAAGTTAGAAATGTTTCAAATAAAACTTGAAGCAGTTACCCGCAATTGTTAGCATTATACCAAAATAAACTAAAAGACTTAATAAACGAACCCTTTGAAACTGCAAATAACCAGCGTTTTTGGTTCAGTTTGTGTAGAGCAAGCGTAATGTGATCTGAATGCGCTTGCGATTAGAGACTGGTGCATTTGTGTTGCCTCAGGGAGAGAAAGCGCATTTGCGATGCATCTTGATCCTGATCAGGGTCGGATTAACCATTAGGCCCTAATTTTTACATCATAAACCCCAAATCTTTGTCACGAGGTTGGTTAAGGTAATATATATAACTGCATAATTATATCTTCAGAGGTGGAAAATAAGAGTTTTTTAGTTTTAGTAAAAGGTTCTTTTATGTCATTATATCTGATGGTGTATTATTGTCAATATGTATGTAGGATTTTCATCCATTTCTGTATGACTGGCTTCAAACGGTTAATCTGTTTCAGAAATTGTTTTTCAGACGCTGCGAATTTGAGTCTAGTAGTGTAATGATCATTCAGCGTGTCGAAGAAAGGAGGATATTTTGTTTGATATCACAGTTTCAAGCCAGGAAGGAAGAAATCATTCTCTATTTGAATTGTATGGTGTTTTTGTTGTTTTTCTTTTTTTAATGTACATAGCTTTGATTTTTGTTAGTAGTTGTTAAATTTGGATATACATACATTTCTATTTGCTTGAGGATTTTATGAATTATATACAATATATAGTACGTATATAGGCCCTTCCCTCTTATTAGCCTCAGGCCCCTCACAGCCTTAATAAGGCCCTACTCCTGATGAATCATCAAGCTGGACCTATAAAGCCAGGAGTGTCTTCAGTGCAAACTAACGACACAAGCAAGAAAATGATACTGAAATTGACACCTCACTGAATTATGATAAAAAATCATTGTTGATTCCAGCTGCGGTTCGAAATAACAATCAGATAGTGTTACAGTTACGGATCATGCGTTACTGAGAGCAAAGTATATCTATTACATTGTATAATGTGTATGGTATACCTGTTATACGAAAGATTAAACTAAAATTGTTATTACAAAAATTCCATTCGCGAAAGAGCAGAGCTTAATTTTACGCAGTAAAGAGAAGCCAAGTTTAAACTTAACTCTTATTTGCTCCTTTTTTCCACCAGGGCCCTGAATGATCAGGAAGAGTAAACTCAACCGCATATATATATATATATATATATATATATATATATATATATAATATATATATATAAGGGCGGATCTACGCATTTCAGTAAGGGGGGGGGTCCAAAGAAAAAAGGGCACCCCGTAAAATAAAAAGGGCACAGTACTAAAAATTGTTTCTTAAAACAACAGACCATCAACGAGCGAGTGTAAAATCAATTGTATTATTTTATTAGATGAGTCTCATTCAAATATGATACAAAATAAAAATCTAATTTGGGAACAACAATTATCAAAGAAAAATTTTCAAACAATTACAAATGTCTTGCTAATTAAACCAACTATCCAGTCCCGCAGCCAGGACTTCCCAAGGAGGGGAGTGTGGAGTCGAAATTGTAGAAAGGCGGACCTTTTGGTGCAACGACGTAGTCACCTCGGAGGGGGTTTTGAGTAGTCTAGAGAAGTTTGTGAAGTTTAAAAAAAATGCGAGTGTTTATTTACTAAATGATGCTATGTATTATAATATCACATCATAAGTTATAACTATAGTTACAAAAGTGGACCTTTCCTGTCAAACGGGGGGTCGAACAGGGGGGGGGGAGGTCGAACGGGGAGGAGGTCGTTTGACCCCTTCCTGACTTCGGGACTGCTATCAGAATAAGATGAAGATAGAAATAGTGATATGGCTGCACCAGTACTAAGGGCACCTATGAAAACCACTGCAACTACAAATTTGGAAGTACAATGTATACGGATAAAGACTCAAAATAGAATTTGAGTAAAATAAAATAACCATGATCTATTTACAAAAACAAAATTTGTTTTCAGAGGCATACACATCAGTCAAATAAGGCACTTGCACTTGAAAAAAGGGCACTTCCAAGAAATTGAGGGGGGCGGTCCGGACGTCACTGACCTCCCCCCCCCCCCCGTCCGCCCCTTAGATCCGCCCTTGTATATTATCAAATCATGTTCACCTCGACGTTCCTTGAGTAAACGAACGGACGCAAATCAAGCGATCACAGATTTCAACGTGACTACATCAACAGCCAGCATTGAAGCACTCGTACATCGATCGCCATAATTTGAATTCGTTATTGGGCGATAATGTTAATGCGCGATTCCAGCTATAAAGTAAAGAGCTTAAACTTTGTAAACATGTTGTTTACACGTTAAACGGTGAAAAGACTTAATAAAACCCGCATAATACAAATTAAGAAACGACATTGCGGAATTGTAAACATTTTATCGATACGAATATTAAAATGCTTATTCACTGTTAATCATTAAAAATAAGAATAATAAAAGGTCTTAACACGATGAAGCATTGCGGAATTAAAGAAAAATAAACTTAACGTACGTAAACCACTAAATTTTTCCTTTTTAAAACCACGTATCACGCAGTACGACCCGATATGATGCCTCAGAATGTCCTCCAACTCTGACGTCATCAATCTTTAACGCCCATACTTTACTCTGACCTATTAAGGCTTGAAAATCAACGTGTGTAACCTAATAACGGAGATCAATCTGGTTTAATTGACAGCCTCATTTATGAGGGTAATTTGATCAAATAAAAGAAACATCTCACTCCAATTTACGATACGTACTGTAAGGTAAAGAGTTCATTGCGTTCAGCGTCTGTCACGGAGTTAAAATGTTGCTATCCATTTGTACTGCAAGGTTCTTACTTATATCGTGCAACAAAACGTGTAAAAACGTGTTTACAAAATTACAACGTGTCCAGTCGGTTGAAACGAAATTAGGAGTCGTTGCATGTTAGAACCAACCGTTACGCGTAGTGGGGGGCGTGCCCTTCGCTCAGATGATAACGTCAGCATAACGAAAAAACAACGAGAACTTTTAACACACACACACACACATATATATATATATATACACACACACACATATATATATATATATATATATGTGTGTGTGTGTGTGTGTGTGTAATAAAAACACTCGCATTTTTGTTGGTGTATTTTCCAATATCATCAGCGGTGTTATAATCTTTATTAATCGATATGAATATTATATTATATACTCACAACAACTACAATCGTAATATTCTCTTGCAAAATAAATAAAAGAAATGGCACTTGGGATAAGATGTAATCAAGTGTGAATGAGACATGATAATAGGAGCCCATTTGGCTGGTGCCTCAGTAACAAGAACGCCCGAGATTGCCCATGTAACCCGAGGAACAGTTCTCAAGGAGGGCAAAAGAAAAAAAATATCTAATACGCATAACAGTACGAAAAGAGGAACACTGAAAAAGCGTAAAAGAACAACACTATCACGAGTTTGAACTTTATTTAAAAATTATATAGTTTGCAACGACCAATATTAGTGAAAGCAGCAACAAGGGGACTGAACAAGTTAAGATACCCGTTAAAGCGGCTGTAGTGAAACCCTTCATACCACCAACCATTCCAAAAACGCGAATGAAATTGGGGTTGGACAAATTAATGGAAACGTTATTGTGCTTATAGTTGATATAGTTTTTTCATTGCCCGTTATGAAACGATAACTCGAGGACTGTTTCTCGAGACGCATGAGCAATCTCGGGGGAATTCTTGTTACTGAGGCACCAGCCAAATGGGCTCCAACTAGCATACCACTTTCAACACTTGATTACAACTTTCCCAAGTGCCATTTCTTTTATTTATGTTGTCAGAAAAGAAAAACCATCATCAAATTACAATAAACAGATACTCTCAATATACGTCCATATATCGATTTAATAAAAAATAGAATGCTATACTAATGATAGCAAATGCGAGTGCTTCTATTATCGTGATCAACCTAACCCATGAAAGGCTACGATATGAAAACAATAAGCACGCGTAAGCGACATTCAAAATGTACAGAGTTGCGCGATTTTAATAAATAAATTCTATTACGACAATGAACATCCATAAAACAATGAAAATAGAGCCCATTTAAAAGTTTTTGTTCCGTTCATTAGTGCATAAATTGCGTACTTTTTTAAGTTTGAACGTAGGCATCAACAATTCCAAATACTTTTAACCGCTAAAAGCGAGCACGGAACGAAAAGCAGCCAAAATGTTAACTGTGCACGAGCGCTTGCAGTAACCAAACCCAATCCATATATGCCAGTTTTTAACGATACAAGTGGAAGTGAAATACAGTACTAAATCAGGAATAGGGGCAGGGAACGAGAGAGACGTAGAGAGGGTACTTATTGCAGTGTGTATACTGTAACTTCGTAGTAAACATATGCGGGTTTAATCATGCAAACTACTACTCCCCAAGTGTCTGTCTATATACAGTTTCGCATGCGCAGTGATCGTCAAGTGTGTGTGTGTGTGTGTGTGTGTGTGTGTGTGTGTGTGTAATGAAACTACCAGTGAAATAAGGGATCACAAAAAGGAAAGCGTACAGTATTCTGTGAAGAGTTGTATCGAAGTTAACAAATATTGCATATCGATTAGCGACTGTTACAGACCGCCATTACATACTCCGGGAACCGTAACCACCAATTAAACCGCTATTTTCGCTCGAATAATTAGGTTCGCCGCTCAGAACTGATTCACGATTCGAAAATCTTCTCTTTCCATATTCGTTCGTTCGTTCGTTTCGAGAGAAACAAACGATTTTGGGTAATTGGTAGAGGCACAATACGGGGCAAACGTGGCACCGTTATACTTCCCTTAAAATTATCTCAGTTCACAGCTTCTCCAATAATAATAATAATAATAATAATAATAATAATAATAATTACATGCAAAAATTTATGCATTTACAATCTGATACATGTATACTTTCCACGCCACTTACAACGATCTAAATCTCTAGCAAGAGTGGGGGTGGGGGAAACCTTGAAACCCCTCGTTTCAGAGCATCTCCCTCGATCCTCGCGAGTGTTCTACTGCGGAAGAACAATTAAAACATTCCACGGAAGCTGCAAAGGTCATTCTATTCCTCCTTTTACTTTCCGCAAAGGACGCACGGATGAATCGCCGCTTCGTCCCAAATTTATTCTTTAATTTTAATAACTTTTTTTACTTCTTTGAAACAGGTTTTGTGCTTTCAAACCAGTTCTGTGATTCATTCACCAACCTTGTGCGTATACACACACACACACATGTATATGTATATATATATATATATATATGTGTGTGTGTGTGTGTGTGTGTATATATATTGCAAAGAAATGTGACTGCATATTCAGCATAAGTCTCTTAATCAATACGTTATCACCGTTCTTCCGACTGCAAATACTCGCGCAGATAAGAATGGTCGATCGCGAAAGCGAAACTCCTCAGAAAAGGGCCGCAAACCGCGATGGAATAAAATATTTCAAAGAATTCCATACGATGTGTGTGTGTGTGTGTGTGTGTGTGTAAATTCTATTATAAACGCTTCTATTTTAAATGCAGAAAAGAGTTTACCAATAAAGATTATATTTCTAAACACGAAAACATCAATAACTTGTAATATTCTACTTTCATTCGATATTTTATTCTTCATGGCAACAGTAGTCAAATTTCAAAACCAAATCCCAATCAATACTAATTAGTAACTTTTAATGCTTTTTAGAGATGTTATGGTTCGAGGCCCTAGGGGAACTTTCTTCGCAACTATACGCTTAACCCAAGGCCAATGTGGGACCGAGCATATAGCGACTAGTGTTGGGCCTACGTAACCCCATAATGAAAACTACATTTATAGGTTGAATTAAACGATAAAAATAAACTTTCGTACAATAAGAGACCATTTCCAGAAACGGAAATGTACTTTTATTGTAAGAGGCCACGACGGTTTTCAAGGGTTAAGCAGAAATTACCTACAAAAATATAAACAACGTTTCCATGGCGGCTCAGTTGCTTTATCGAACCGCCGCCGACTGCGTGTAAATTATTGATTGTTAGAACAACAGCAATCGCAGTTCCTAACACAAAATAGGGCAAGTTGAACCTCTTATTCTGTACAGGATTAATGAAAATAATAATTATTGCTTAATTAAGGCACATGCAACGTTCTTTTCAGCCCCATTATATCAGGTCATTCCATAAGTAATGTTTTTCACGATAGATTAAGTTTAAACTATCCTACTCGGTTTAAGCATAAATTTTCCGAAGGTTATATCTAAGAGGAGATCTATCATGTTTGTTTCACTACATACTTTACAAACCTTGACCAGTGAAGACGTGTGTTTTGCTTTATGTGAACCCCTCATAAACATGGCGGTATCAGAAGAGCATTATCAGGCATATAATGCTTTACGAGTTCAAAAAAAGGGAATAGTGCTACTGAAGCAACGCGAAACATTCAGGACGTTTATGGCAACGATATTCTGCATGTGAGGAAATGTCAAAGATGGTTTCAAAAGTTTAGGAATGGTGACCGCTGTTTGACAGATGCAGCACGCTCTGGACGCCCTGCTGAGTTTGATGATGACCTGCTGTTAGCCGCACTTGAAGAAGACTGTTCAACAACTGTCGAAGAATTGGCCCAGAAACTCAATTCATCCCCGTCCACCATCCATCGACATTTGCAACAACTCGGGAAAGTGCCTAAGTTAGGAAAATGGGTGCCACATGAATTGTCGGTCGACAATCTGAGGGTGCGGGTAAACATTAGCACAGCTCTTCATTCCCGTGAACTCCAACATCCGTTTTCGCACCGTTTAGTGACTGGTGATGAAAAGTGGATACTGTACCAGAATGTTAAGCGCCGTCGACAGTGGGTTTGCGCCGGAGAACCAGCGACACCACAGCCAAAACCAAATCTTCACCCTCGAAGGTGTTGCTTAGTGTTTGGCGGGATAAAGGTGGTGTAATACACTTTGAAACCTTACCACACAACCAAACAATAATCACCGCTCAAGTCTACTGTCAACAACTGGATCGATTGAACACTGCACTAAAAGAAAAGAGACCTTCTTTGGTTAATCGGAAAGGAATCGTGTTCCACCACGACAACGCACGTCCTCATACCGCTCGGATCACTTCTGCAAAAATTAAGGAGCTTGGGTGGGAAAAACTTCCACATCCTCCACATTCTCCAGACCTTGCGCCTTCAGATTATCATCTCTTCAGGAGTCCGCAAAACTATCTTGAAGAGAAACAGTATACTTCTTTAGATGACTTGCACACCAGTCTTTGTACGTTTTTTGCCTCAAAACCGCCTGAATTTTATAAACATTGCATTGAAAAGCTTGTAGGACGTTGGCGGAGTGTCATTGATTCAGATGGAAAATATATACTAGATTAAAAAGTTTCAGTTGAGTTTTTTTTTGTCCTTCAAATTTCGATCTAAAAAACGACATTAATTATGCAACCACAACACAAATTTGTCTAAGAAACTGCCTTCAAAATATATAGTGTTATTCGAACTCAATATATATATATATATATATATATATATATATATATATATTTGAATAAGAATATATATTTATATAGCGAAACCGCGCTAACTCTGAGTCCGTTATCTCGGAATTCGGCTAAATAATAAATTTTATTTTCGTCCGACATCGCACGACTATCTCAGCTGATTACTTCCAACTCAATGTCATTCCTATTTCCATCCGTGCTCCGCAATTGAAAATGAACAGTGAAAATTCCAAATTCGTAAACAAACTAACAAACTAACCTCACCCGGACCAAAGTGGAAAAGTCGTGAATGAGAATGGCATAAATTGGGAATAAACCGATTTGAAAATGCTTCGTCTGAAATCCTCATTCTTGGGCGCGGAATGAAATGGAAATGGCGTTGAGTGGAAGTAAACCTCTCAGTTCCCATACGATACGAGTTACTCAGGATCATCCAAGATGGACCGCGTGGAACAATCCGCGATTCCGTAGTGTGCACGGTGCTCAGACGAACAATAATTGTGTGCGTCATTTAAAAGTAATTTTTAACGATGTAATTTACACTCGCATACTATTAAAGCGTTAACGTAGTCTTTAAGAGTGTCGGTATAAAAAAAAAGAGAGAAAAGTTGTGTCCCTCTTTGCACACGAAAAGTTAAAACTTGAAACTTGTTGACAAGTTAGAGAGTGGTGCATCTCTGAAGCAGTTAAGTGCTGAGTATGGATGTTCAAATCAAAGCAGCGTCAGATATTAAGAAGTCGAAAGACAAAATACAGGGTGTCCATAAAGTCACGCATCATAGGAACATAAGCAATGTCTATTTATTTATGTTTCCATCAGGCCAAATATGTTGAGGAACATTCAAAGAAACCTGCTTTTTCGTTTACAAACATGTTTTGAGATTGGTGAGAATCATTTCCAACAAATAAATAATACAAAATAAATAAATAAACAAAATAAATGTATTTTCCTATGATGGACACCCTGTGGAGAAGTACGTATTGCAACAAGACATTAGTGATGTCTCTACAATGGGGAAAATAAAGCGTACCACACTGTCCAAAGAGAGAAACTTAGAAGCTGTGTTAAGTGTTACAAACAGCAGCGTGCAGCAGGTGTGCCTGTGCGAGGTGTAGTTACAATTTGCTATTGAAAGATTAACTGGACATATGAACATCGAAGGGTTTGTGGTTAGTTTTTGGGTGCCTGTGGCGTTTTAGAAAGAGGCGCAACATTGTAAACAGAAAAATTTGCGGGAATTCTCCGAGTGGTGATGGAGAAAGTGTTGAGCCTTTTAAACAAAAACTATACAAAATTGTTGATCATTCTGACCTTAACTTTAATCAGCTACACAATGGAAGGGTATGCCTGATAATACGCAGGGCACACGCTCATAACAATCTACCAAGGCAGAAAAGGAGCAAAGGAAAGGCTTTCTTCATTTTTATGCGCTAATGCAGATGACAGCCACAGGCTAAAATCAGTGATTGTGGGCAAGTCACGTATGCCAAGAGTGCTTACGGACATGCTGCACACGCTGCTTATCATTTACATGCCACCCAAGAATGCCTGGTTTACGCATGAAATATTTGAAGAGAGGTTTCACGGGCATCTTTTCCATGAAGTCAGAAGGTTTCGGGAAGGTACTCTTCACATTGCATTAGAGGACGTCAAAACACTGCTTCTTTTGGACAATGTCCCTGCGCACCCGGCAGCAGAAGCCCTCAGCAGCCAAGATAGGAGGATTAAATGCATGTTTCTTCCGCTCATCCCCACAACATTAATTCATATATATATATATATATATATCCCCGCAAGGGGGTTCTAAGCTCGTGCTTTTGAGTGCTCTTTGTGTTCGTTTGTACGTGCTTGTTCCTGGAGGTTTCACGTGCGCCCTCCAGGCCCTAGCACCCAAGGATGATGGGGCTCGACCCTGCAGTCTTTCTCATCCTTGGTCTTTTTCCACTTCGACTGTCCCCTCCACCCTTTCTTTTTCCTCTGTCTTTCCTCTCACTTTTTCTTTGTTTTTCCGCTGAGATATGCCCTTTTAAATAGAGGCGAATCGGTTCTTCCCGAACTTAAAAAAAAAAAAAAATAAAAAAAAAATATATATATATATATACAGGGCGTCCCAAAAAAATGTATACACACTTTAAATAATTATAAAGGCAGTGTTTATTAAAATACATTTCATTTTCAAAATGTAATAGAATCTACAGACATTATTTAATTGTTTGTTAACGCCTGTTTTCAAACTGACGTCCGTTCTGGTCCAGGCACTGCTGATAACGCGAAGCAATGGAATCGCAAACATCACGAAACATTTCGTTTGGTATTTGTGTGCATTCTCGTTCAATGGCTGCTCTCAATTCAGCGACTGTTGCAGGTTTTATAGCGTAGACTTTGTCTTTTAAGTATCCCCATAAAAAAAAGTCTAGTGGTGTGAGGTCTGGTGAACGCGGAGGGTATTCTACGAAACCCCTTCGTCCAATCCGCATCCACATCGTGCCAAGTACCACTCGCAATACTCCACTCTTCGGTCCGGATCATCTTCATTAATAGCATGGACTAATCTTGGAATGTAACTTTTCCATTGACAGCGCTTCAAAATGCGTTGGACAGACGATTCTGAAATTCCTACCTCACGACTCGCTTGCCGCACAGATTTTCTTGGACTTTGGTGATACGTTTCCAGTACTCTTTCTTGCTTTGTGGGGCTTGTCGATGTCCGTGGTCTTCCGGAACGCTTCTTGTGGACATTCTGAACAGTTCCATCGGCTTCAAACTTATCTCTAATTCGAGTGATGGTAAGTCGCGTTGGTGGATCTGTTTGAAACTCCCTCCTAAACTGTCTTTGCACTTCAACTGCGTTTTCACACTTCCAGTAGCATTTTAGAATGAATTTCCTTTGTTCAAAGCTTAGTCTGACTGCCATTATTAATTCTAATGGGTTTAACTTGGAAAGAAAGAAACATCAATTGTGCTATCAGCTGTTAAAGTGTGTATACATTTTTTTGGGACGCCTTTTTTTTTCTGGTTAGTATAGGGAGTAGCTCGATTTTCTTTTTTTTTTTAAGTGTAGGAGGTGCTGATCGGGTCTAACTGCAGAACACTGACAATTCTCAGATGATATCCCACTGGTAGAGATGGGAAGCTTGATGGGAATTCTGGTGAGTCAAAAACTCTGTATAGCTAATTAAGTACAAAGGATGGCTACTCTTTAGGTACACAATGTTTAATTATTGAGATGGAAGAAGTGATTTCCCTTTAGATATAAATGTAGTAAGAGGCGATGGTCATGTCTAGTGTGGTTTCAAACAGGGCTGTGGAGTCGGAGTCGGAGTCGTGGAGTCGGTCAATTTTGAGTGGAGTCGGAGTCGGAAGTGCATAGTTGGATGGAGTCGGAGTCGGAGTCGGTGCAAATCCTTCAATTATAACCATAGCAGCCTAGGCCTAGGCCTAGCTCAATTTTATGAATAAAATAGATTTAACTTAATGTTTTAATATATAATATAATATATAAATAATATATAACATATAAATATATAAATATATAAATATAAATAATATATAACATAAATATATAAATATAAATAATATATAAATATAGTTGCTTATAATTAATAAGGATTATAATTAATTAATTAACAAATTAATAATAAGGAAATTTAAAAATTTTGTACTAGCAACCCTAAATCTTTTTCAGATTTTTAGATTTCAATTTGATAATTTTGATAAGCATCACTGAAAGAAGATTTAATGGAAGCGATCCTTTTTTTAAGAACAAATTCAGTTTAGGTTAGTACATTTTGTTACGGATGTTCATAATAATACAAAAACATCTTATTAATTTGCTAAATCAATAATAATCTTATTTTGTTTAAGTTTCAATCAGTTTGTATTTTGGGATTTATTGTAATTTTTGAATAAAGAGAAAAAGCCATTAAGGCATAGTTACAGCCACTAAGTAACCTGATGAGTCATGTGGTGGTGACGAAATGCCTTGTTTATGAATCTCCATTGGCCTAATAAAGCTAATCGTAATCAATTTGGCCTTAACATGCCATCGGAGTCGGAGTCGTAATTATACAAGTCAGATTTCTGGAGTCGGAGTCGGAGTCGGAATGTTAAAATTTTTGGAGTCGGAGTTGGAGTCGGCAAATTTTATCACCGACTCCACAGCCCTGGGGATTCTCAGATGACGGGAAGTTCGATGAGAACTCTCAGGAGTCAAAACCTACGAAGAGACATACAGTATTCATCTTCAGGGAAGCTACTTAGAGTAGAATTTTAGTTTTAAATAGTATGTAAAAGAACTTCATAAAAAATATTACGCATATGTACACTGTCGGGGGAAAATCGGAGAGTGGTGCTGGCCAGCTGGAGGGACCTCTGGATCAGTGCTCCCTTATCTAATTAATTCCGATGCGAAGGACGCAATCAAAAGTGTAAAGGAATTATTTTCTTGATATACACTTTTGTAGGAATTCTTAAATTAGCGTGCACTGATTGGCTGGAGGTGCATCTGAATTAGTGCTCCCTTGTCTAGGTAAATCCAATGCGAAAGATGACGATGTAAACAGTACATTTTTAAAAGCGTCTTTCGGCACAATGACTTTGGCACTCAACGAAGAAGTGATGCAACGATGAAATGAGAACTACTTGTACATAATAAAAAAATCTTTAAAAAAATAATTGGTGTAGATAAAATTAAATAGTTCAGAGTTTCATGCTGTCCTTTACTTAGCACTGTCCTCTAATACGTAACTGGGTATACGAGATAAGTGTACGCGTGGTGTGTGAATGAACTCTGAACCAATTCTTTTCATAATCCTTTTTCGTACTTTACTATAAATCTTCTTTCACCACTATTTTCTGTCAGCAGCGGCTGGAGGAGGAAGGAGAGTCTTGTCTGTTCTATACTTTACTATTACAACTACTCCTGTGTGAAAGATTTACAAGTCTGTAAGTGTAAGCATGGTAGAAGTTTTCAGTATTCTTTTGTTATATTTGCTTTTTCTTTTTTTCTTTGTTTTCCCCTGGGCTAGCTAGAGTCTCTCTCTCTCTCTCTCTCTCTCTCTCTCTCTCTCTCTCTCTCTCTCTCTCTCTCTCTCTCTCTCTCTCTCTCTACATATATATATATATATATATATATATATATATATATATACAGGGTGGGCCGAAAGTCTGGATCCATAGGAAAATATTTATTTTAATACATAAATTACAACAAATGCTAAATACTTAAAATGAATATCAACTTTAACTCGTAAATGCGTATCCGTGATACTGTACAGTAGTTCGTACTCCAGTATAAATACTCAAATACTTTTTTATTTCAGCCCAGAAATGGCTTCGAATCTAACAACAGAAGACCGGGTAGAACTTGTGCTCATGTACGCAAAACAAGGCGCTACACACAGAGGAGTTGCTACCGAATTCAATAGAAATCATCCTGATAAGCATCCAGTAACACATGCGACTGTTGGCAAGTTGTTTAAACGTTTCAAAGAAACAGGAAGTGTATATGATCGACGGCGTTCTGGTCGTCCAAAAACTGCAACTGATGAAAATACCTCTGCAATGGTATGTGAAACTTTAACGAATAGTCCAGTAAAGTCAACAAGAAGATTATCAAATGAAACACTCATCTCGAGAACGTCAATTCGAAGAATTATTAAAAATCATAAAGTCCATCCCTAAGTGTCTCGATGTCAGAGGCCGCCAATTTGAGCATTTGTTATAATTTGTTGTTTATGCTGGAGTACGAGCCACTGTACAGTATCACGGATACGCATTACGAGTTAAAGTTGATATTCATTTTAAGTATTTACCATTTGTTGTAATTTATGTATTAAAATAAATATCTTCCTATGGATCCAGACTTTCGGCCCACCCTGTATATATATCAGGTGGACAAAAAAAAGGGGAGACCTCGAACTTTGGCTGTGAAATCCAAAGTTATGGTCAGATTTCAATATTTTTTTTCACACCCAACAACTAAGTAAATTTCCTATACGGTGAGCGGATTTCAAAGAAAAATAATGAAAATTACAGATTTATTGAACATTTCTTTATGCCACTGGGAATTCTCCATTTACACTACTACTGCATTGTATGTGCGGATAAAAAGTTAAACTACTCTCACATATGGTGCTACTTTGATGTTAAAAAAAACTGCTCGATATGTTTACCACGAACTTCTACAACCTTTTTCAGTGTAGGACGGAACTCGTCTATGGCTTTATTGATTTGTTCTTGTGGTAGCTCATCCCATTTTTCCAGAAGAAGCTGTCGTAATTCTCTTGTGACAAATTTTCCCAAAGGCCGTAATCGAGAGGATTTAAATCAGGACTGTTTGGTGGCCAAATTTAATACTGCTACCTGGTATTCTTTTGATATTTCCTGTTTTATCGATTTTCTTGAGAAGCTTGTCCAAACATGCTGCAGTTGGCTTACATTAATTAAAATCGCTTTAATTATCAACTTGAACCTATGATTAGCAAGATTTTTCTGGAATGTTCGCCATAAATCCAATTTCTCAGCTAAAATGCTAAAAGATGGCATGCAAACCATAAAATTACCTAGGAAATTTACTTAGTTGTGGGGTGTGAAAAAAATCTGACCATAACTTTGGATTTAACAGCCAAAGTTCGAGGTCTCCTTTTTTTTTTTGCCCACCCGATATATATGATGCAAAACATGCGAATCATTTTTCTTTTTCCTTGTGGATTTGCATCTCTCTCTCTCTCTCTCTCTCTCTCTCTCTCTCTCTCTCTCTCTCTCTCTCTCTCTCTCTCTCTCTCTCTCTCTCTCTCTCTCTCTCTCTCTCTCTCTCAATAGTAAAAGAAGAGAAAAAGACTAGTATTAAGTCTTTTTCTCTTCTTTTACTATTAGGACCCTACTGCTACCTCATGCGTGGGAAGAGAGGCTTTGGAACCTCTATAAATAACGCCATTTAACGCTCGTAGGTTGTGAGAGACTGGGATGGAGGGGTCCCAGGCGTAGGGGCGCGATGAATGGAGTGTGGCTAGTGCCCCGTTAAGCCCATTCCTAACGCGTAATAGCCTGACCAGCCCCCTGCGACCGTTCTTTAGTGACCAATTGATGGTGCTTGGCTGTACTGCTCTGAGGTGAGAGAGCTTTACTGCCCAGTTGGCTGCCTGGCCAGCGTAAAGTCTCGGGCGTAGCCTCTGGGTCTGGTGGGATATCCCTTGAACACTGGATTCTAAGAGTCTGGCCGCTTGTGAGTGACTAGTAAGACTTAGTAAGGTGCTGCATCTCGCTGTCGCTCCTGGCGGAAATCCGTGACGCCTGCGTCGCGAGTGTTTGTCAGTTGGTAGCTGCGACACGTTTGGGACTGTCCGGCCCTGGGGAGACCTTTGGTCGGTGCGGCAGCAGCGAAAGGTGTAGTCTTCTGGAAGGGATGAACGTCACTTGCAAATAGGTGGATGCGTCTACGCGCGGGAAGAATTCACCCCCCCCCTCCTTTTTTATATACTGGTCACAACGTTTTTGATAGTTTTCATTGCTAGAACGCTTTATCTTATTCAGAGTATTCAGAGTTCGGAAAAAAAAAAAAAAGTTACAATGACTGGACCGCAGAAACTGAAGGCTGAATGTGCGAGGTGTGAAGTAAACCGGTGGGTGACGAACTTCAAAGAAGCCTGCTTTGCGAAGATCAACCACTCCAGCATGTGCCGCTTTTGCGAACTCATGCGGTTTTACGAGAAGCTAGAGGAGAGGGTCCGGCGGCTCGAGTCGTCCAGACCGGCTGTTGGAGGTGCGGCGGTCACTGATGGGGCTGCGCCCTCCACCCCGGAGCTCATTGATAGGATAGCTGCCATGGAAAGGCGGTCCAGCGATGGACTGGAAAGGGCTCGGGACCGCGGAGAAAGGGTAGAGGTGCAACCAGGGACTAGGGTACAAAATCAGTGTGAAGAATCGCCAGCGACCCACGTGGAATGCACGGAACCGCGGCGCAAGGTGGAGGGCGTAAAGAAGGGGCTGATAGAGAAGGGTGGGAAGGGGTCGATAGAGAAGGGTGGGAAGGGGCCGAAAAAGAAAAAGGGTGGGAAGGGGCCTACTGATGGCCCAAAGAAACCGAAGGATGTAGCTGCCGGTCGGGGTGGGTCGGCTGGTGTAACTGCGTCTATGGGTGGCGACGGGTTTCGAAAGGTCTCGGGCAAGAAGGCTGCGAAGCCGAAGCCTGAGACCCCAGTTGCCCCTGTCAGGACCTCCAACCGCTTTAGTCTCTTGTCCTCGAAGGAGGAAGACACCGTTTTGATTGGGGACTCGCAGATCAGGGGCCAGGAGAAGTACTTTGCTTCTGCAAACCGGGATGGGAGGAAGGTAAGGTGCTTACCTGGGCGGGGAACGGCGCACTTAAGGAAGGAGGTAGAGAAGGTGGGCGTGGCTAGTCGGAGGACTGCGATCGTTGTCCACACTGGTGGCAACGACCTGTTCCTCAAAGGCGGTAGGGTAGGTCTTACAGAAGGGATCATCACCGAGATCATGTCTCTTGCGGATGATCTAAAACTGAAGACAGACAGGGGAATGTTAATGGGTATTTTACCGCGAATGAATGCCAGTGACCACGCGCTCAGTAAGGTCATTGGCATCAACGAGAGGGTGCAAGACTTGTGCGTCCCACTGGGCGTCAGGTTTATTGACCCGTTCGACGTATTTTCGGGTAGGTGGGACCTTTACCAGAGGGATGGTGTCCACCTCAATAACAAGGGTAAAGGTGTACTAGGGGCGCTGCTCGACCGGCACCTATACAGAATGGTGAGGTCGAGTCCGGGGAGAGATGATGGGCCCCCACCGGGGAGGGATGATGATGAGCCGGTGGCGGACGTACCTTCAACTGAAGGGTGCGTCCAGGTACAGGTGGGTGACCCTCCTTCCACGTTGGAGGGGGCTCAGGCTCCTGCGGAAGTTGCCCCCTCGTTAGTGAGGGGCTCTTTAACTCCCGACAGCCCTGGCTGTTCGGGAAACGGGTCGTGCTAGGGGGCGGTCAGAAAAGGGAAGGCTCCCTCCGTGCAATGCTTTTTAATGCTAGGTCGATTAGGAACAAGTTTTGCGAGCTACGGGCGCTCTTAGCATCAGAATACCAGGATATCGTTGCTATCACCGAGTCCTGGATTCATACTGATCGTAGGGACTACGTTGCGGAGTTCGAAATTCCCGGGTATAGAATGTTTCGCAAAGACCGCACCCGTGGAGAGGGGGGTCGGGTACTAATATACGTCAGGGACACGTTGAGTCCGGTTGACTGCCAGTTCCGGTCGGAACGGGAACTGCTTGGCGTCGATCTGAATGTGGGAGGGACGACCTATAGGTTAATCTTGGTGGACAGACCTCCGCATCTCCTCCTCGAGAAGGATACAGCCCTGTACACCGAACTCAGTAGCCTGCTAGGGGAAAGGGTGTGTGTAGTTTTAGGAGACTTCAACTGTCGCGGCATAAAGTGGGAAGACAGAACTGCTGATGCTGAAGAGAGGAGGCTAGTTGACTTTGCTGATGAGAACTTCCTCACTCAGTGGGTCAATGAGCCTACACGAGGCGAAAGCGTTCTAGACTTAGTATTCACGACCGAAGACAACCTCGTCACTGGCCTCACCGTTGACGAATCGTTGGGCGGGAGTGATCACGGTCTGATTAGGTTCCGTGTGTGCGTCCCTCGGGTGAAGCGTACTAACTCGAGAGGCAGTAAGCTCGATCTCCGGCGGCCGGACTTTGTCAGCCTACGGGATAGTGTAGGTGAGATGGGGTTAGAGGTCGGCGGCGATGTTGAGGGAGTGTGGAGTGCATTCCGGGACGAGTTTATGGCTGCAGTCTGCTACCATACCCTCAAAACCGGTCACCCCTGCTTCAACGCAGCCTAAGTGGTCCAATCGTGACATCGCTTCGGCTATCCGAAATAGGAAAGTAGCGTATAGGAGGGCGAAGGCCAATCGTTCCCATGAGAACACTGAAGCGTATGTCCGCCTGTGTAGGGAAGTGAAGGCGAAGGTTAGACTAGCGAAACGTAACGAAGAACTACGGGTGGCAAGCCTCTGCAAGGGGAACCCTAAGGAGTTCTTCAGTTATGTTAATATTAGAAAGCCCATTAGAAGCGGACCTCCGACGCGGACATCGCCAATGTGCTTAATGAGTACTTTGCGGGAGTGTTCATCAGGGAGGACACCCACATCATTCCCGAACCAGGCGTGAGGCACGAAGGTGCTGGCCTGGATAGTGTTCGATGTACCGCGACAGTCGTTGCCGATAGAATAGACAAACTGAGCGCGTTTAAGGCTCCTGGGCCAGACCAGTTTCTCCCCAGAGTGTTGCGGGAGGTGCGCGACCAGGTGGCTCCCCACCTGGCTACAGTCTTCAACAAATCGTTGGAGAGGGGCCAGGTGCCTGGTGACTGGAGGGAAGCCAACGTGACCCCTATCTTTAAGAAAGGGGATCACGAAAGTCCAGGGAACTATCGTCCCATTAGTCTCACTTCAGTTGTAGGTAAATTATTAGAGGGGATAATAGCCGATAGGATCGTTGACCATTTGGATTCCTACAAGCTGCTT
This sequence comes from Bathynomus jamesi, assembly GCA_023014485.1. Lineage (NCBI taxonomy): Eukaryota > Metazoa > Arthropoda > Malacostraca > Isopoda > Cirolanidae > Bathynomus > Bathynomus jamesi. The sequence continues at coordinate 274,644 of JAJOZX010001931.1, forward strand.
GGGGACTCGCAACATGGGTTTAGACGGCATAGGTCGTGTCTCACCAACTTGCTCGAGTTTTTTCATGTCATGTTGGGTGAGTATGATAAGAGTAGAGCGATTGATATACTTTATCTCGACTTTCAGAAAGCCTTTGATAAGGTACCTCACCGCCACCGCCACTGTTGTTTATCATTTACATAAATGATATCGACGGTGGCATCGTCAGTCGGATCGCCAAATTCGCTGATGACACCAAGCTTGGGGCCAATGTTGGGACGCCCCAAGCGATCGAGGAACTGCGTGCGGACCTACGTAGGATAGGAGAGTGGTCCGAAAAATGGCAAATGCCGTTTAACTTGGGTAAATGCAAAGTGATGCACATTGGCTATGCCAATCCCAAGTCGGACTACTCAATGTTGGGGAGTAATATCGAGGCGACTGATTTGGAAAAGGACTTGGGTGTACTAATTAGCAGTGACCTTAAGTTTACCAAACAGTGCGTAGAGGTTGAAAAGAAAGCCCAGAAGCTGTTGGGTTATATCAGGAGGCAATTTCAGTTTCGCAACAAGGAGATTGTGCTCTCTCTGTACAATTCCCTGGTTCGGCCGCACCTCAAATATGCTGTGCAGTTCTGGTCGCCCTCCCTCAGGAAAGATATTGAGAGGCTGGAGCGAGTGCAGGCGAGGGCCACAAAGTTAATCCCTTCCGTTAGGCATATGGGCTACAATCGACGCTTTCGCGCCCTGAACTTGTTTTCGCTGGAAACTCGGAGGCTGCGCGGTCAACTCATCGAGGTTTTCAAGCTCTTACGCGGATTCAACAATGTCGATTTTAGAAGCATGTTTAGTTTAAATGATAACCCAACTCGCAACAATGGTTGGAAGTTGGATTTGAAACGGTTTAGGACTAGTGTGTGTGGGAATTACTTTACCTATAAGATCTGTGACACGTGGAACAGGTTACCTTCAGAAGCTGTGAACAGTTCCTCTGTGGATCACTTCAAGAAAAGGTTAGACCAAATCTTGCACACTATTTGAGGGTGTAGAAAATTTTCCCTGGCACCCGTTGCCATTGGTACCTCCTCGGTATGGGCCGCAAGGCCTTTTGAGGTACTTCTTTTCCTTGTAACTCTCTCTCTCTCTCTCTCTATATATATATATATATATATATATATATATATAAATATATATATATATTATTAGTGATGGGACGATACCAAAATTTTTAACGATTCCGATTCCGATACCACTAAAAAGTCTCGATTCCGATACGATTCTCGATTCCGATTCCGATTCTCAATATTTTTAAATATAATTAATTCTATACTTGTTTTTCTGGAAATTGTCATATTTTACTCTGGTAAGATTAACTATTTACATTATGAGTATGGTAATATAAATTATAAATTATAATAGATTGGTTTAAAAATAAAAATCAACTGTAAGTTGCTACAATACAATAAAAAAAATTTGTTATCTTCTTTCATTTAAATTTTAAAGTTTACATTGCAAAACTGGTTCAATTAAAAGTTAAAGAATCGTTTTAAGAATCGGAAATCATGGTACAATTCTCTCGATTCCGATTCCGATTCCTGAAAAATGCTCGATTCTTCCGATTCTCGATTCCGATTAATCGTCCCATCACTAATATATATACACACACACCTTTCAAAGGTTCCGCGTGATGATTCCTCATTTCACGAAGGTCAAGCTTGTCGCCCCTACTCTCGAGTTGTCCTGGTGAACAGTGGTATAGTCCGGGGTAACGCAAGGTAACGGCGTTACCCCCACTGATTTTACTTTACTTTTAGCGTTACCCTACTGCGTTACCCCACTGAAGAAATTACGACTACACCACTGCTGGTGAAGTAGTGACTTGGTTTCTTGTACTCGCCACCTCATATAGCCAGGTACGCCCGGCTCATCGGGGATTGTTCTGAGCCAAGCGTCTAATCTTCTTTTGAAGATGTCCACTGCAACACCATTCGTATTCCTTAGGTCTTTGGGCAGCTGATTAAACAGTTTTGGTCCTCTCACAACAAAAATATTTTCTTTCAGGGTTAAGGATGTTCCCTGTCTCGCCTTTAATTTGGGAACACGACACAATCTTCTTTTCTACTTTACACCGTTGTTTGGGGAGTTACAGGGTTCAGAGCAAGATTAAGGACTAGTTTCTCCATTATTTTCCAAGTGTAAATAATTGTGTATCTCTCTCTCCTCCTTTCCACTGAATATATGTTTAGTTCGTGTAACCTTTCTCAGTAATTTAGTTCTTTGCACCCCTTGACCTTGGCTGTGAAGCTTCTCTGAATCCCTTCTAGCTGTTTAATGTCTTCTTTTTTATATGGGGATGTTGGGACCGAGCAGTATTCCAATTTGGGTATGATCAGTGTTTTCAGTAGAGGAATCATTATATTCCTATCCCTTCGTTTCTCTTTGCTCTGTTTACTGCTATCTTAATTTGTGTTTCAAATTTCGCATCATCAGTCATTACAACCACCCCCTAAATCTTTTGCTCTAGAATTTCTCTGAATTTCCTGTCCATTTGGGGTATAATATTCCATGGATTTTGGGTCTTCTCTTTTTCCGTACCTTAACAGCTGAAATTTCTCGGTGTTAAACTTCATATTGTTGTGTTCCGTCCACTTGTAGATTCTGTTCATGTCGGTTTGTAGAGATCCTATATCTTCTGGATTTCTTGTTTATCTACTGATCTTTGTGTCATCGGCAAAGGATGTTACTATGCTGTCTCTGGTAACGTCCTCATCTATGTCATTTAGTATGATTATGAAGCGCAGTGGAGCTAATACTGAGCTAATACTGTGGTACTGAGCTTATATATATATATATATATATATATATATATATATATATATATATATATATGCAACCCGAGATCCTCGGACCGTTTCAAAATCTAAATCTGATTTCATTGAGTCACAAATTGAGTTCGAAACGTGTTATTCGCACACATTAAACAAGTTAACTTGTTTGGTCAAAATTCAAGCAATATATTTGCAAAAATTAAAAAATAATGGTTAACTCAGACCGGTCTAATTGTACCATGTATGGTATATAGTGCATATACACCATACATATTATTTATATATATACATACGTAACTCACTAATGAAATGAATAATAAATATGTCATAACGGTATTTAGATATGCCGTTCATTTATGATAAATAATCAACTTCTTGAATAAATAAGAACCCACGACGATTTTGATGATGATGAGAAATTAATGATTCACACATTCTTTCAACATTGTGTATATATATATATATATATATATATATATATATATATATATATATATATATATATATATATATATATATATATATATATATATATATACAGGGTGGTGCAAAAGTCTGGACCCATAGGCAATGTACTATATAAAAAATATCTTTCGATTTTTATAATCAGTGGTTTACGTTAACAAACCAAGAACAATACAAGCGCTAAAGGATAACATCACAACAGAAATTGGAGCCATAAGAACGAATATTACTATGCTTACAAATGTGCAAAGGTCTTGTGTCAACCGAGTAGAAACGTGTTTGGAAGAAGATGGACATCAATTCGAACACTTATTGTAAATTCTGAACTAGAACGTTAAATTTAACATAATTTAGTCACTGGTGTATGGTTAATTAAATTTAATTTCATAATAAACTTCCTGCAGGCCACACTTTTTTTCCATATAAACCGCCTATGGGTCCAGACTTTTGCACCACCCTATATATATATATATATATATACACACAAACTCAGAATGGTCCCCTGAGAAACTTATATGTTAAACACAGACCGTGCATGGAACAAGGAACTCTTCTGGGAAATTACATCCACTATAGTTCGAATAAGCAATGATAAATGACAAATACTATAGTTTTTTCTTTTTCGTGATGGAAAGCCCAACGTGGGCACCGGGTTACTCGCAAAGACGCCCAAAATATAACTTCCCTCACCAGCTATCTGCAAAGCTTTGGGACAGTTTATACCTAGCCTTACAGCTTATACCTAGCCTACTTTCATTTATTATTACTTATCATTACTTATTCGAACTATAGTGGATGTAATTTCCCAGAAGAGTTCATTGTTCCATGCACGGTCTGTGTTTAACATATAAGTTTCTCAGGGGACCATTCTGAGTTTGTATATATATATATATATATCGGGTGGACCAAAAAAACGCCTTGAGATTTGAACATCAATAACTTCAAAAATATGCGGTTCACACTTCCAAAATTTACGCAACTTTTACCTCAATCAATTGATAAGCCATCACAAAAATTTCAGACCTCTACATAAAGTAATTTTTCCACAGCTGAGGGAACAATGAAGTATGGTGAAAAGAAATGAATATCATAAACTGAAAAAATTTTATTATTCACATCTTATCAACACATATGATCAATTTGTCCGCCGTCCTGCTTACAAACGACATAATCTTAACCTTTTCTTCCACGACATGATACATTTTCGGATTCCTGCTAATGATATTTTGTCCCAACATTCGAGCATTTTTTCTTTAATTGCATTTCTGTAAACTTTTTCTGTTTGGCCTTCATAAATCTTCTCTGCTAGAGTGTTCTATATGCAATAACCCATGGGATTGCAATCAGGTGATTGCGGGGGCCAGTAGTTTTTTCCAATGAAGTTGACTACATTCTGTTGTAGATAATCCTGTGTGAACTTGCTAGTATGAGCTGTAGCACCATCTTGTTGGAGTATGAAATAGTTTCCATAATACAGACGCCGACAATCAGGCAAAAGATTCTCCTCTTAAGAGATTTACATAGGTTTCTGAACTAATTTTTTTTATTTTCTGAAATTAAATTAATTTTCGTCTTTTCATTCCACGATACACCTGCTAATACCATAATTTTTTTGGAAAACCGACTTGTCTGGTGGTAAAGTCTCGATGGAGGAATGTCTTTCTTACGCCGACCATAAACAACATCGTTGCGGGAGTTACGAGCAATCTCGATGGTGAAATCTTTTTCAACTGTAAAAACTTTCTTTAACATCATTGGACGAAATCTATCAAGCAATTTTCTACAATGAATTTTTCTTTTAGCTCTTACATTGCTGTCACGTCTTGAAACACGGATCGTTTTAAATGCTTTTAGTCCTACCGTTCTCTGCATTCTTTGTATGGAACTTCGACTGATACCTAAATTTCTTGCAATTTTCCTCTGAGAGCAGTGTGACTCAGGTTGATCCTCTTGAGAGAGGCTCATCATTTCGATCATTGTTATATTGTCTTGAGTGTAAACTGTTTTAAGTTGACCACTTCCACGTTTCCGTGCCGTCGAACCGGTTGCTTTAAATTTTTTAAATTATTCTATTCACAGACGTAACATTACAAGTTATTCCTGGAAATTCCCTCAAAATTCTTGCCCCAGTCCATCTTTTTTCCAAGAAACACTTTTCAATCACCGCTTTTTCACCGTTAGTTAGAACCATAATTTGAAGGGTAAGTTTAAAAAACAGTATTTAAGATGGGCGTAGCCTATATCATCTGACGTTTTTCAGAGACTAACAGATTATCCATTATCCATAGGCTAAGGAAACTACTACAAGTATTAGAATAGTTGCCAGGTACAGCTACACACATTTAGGATTTAGGATATTCGTTTTTTTCACCATACCTCATTGTTCCCTCAGCTGTGGAAAAAGTATTTTATGTAGAGGTCTGAAATTTTTATGATAGCTTATCAATAGATTGAGGTAAAAGTTACGTAAATTTTGGAAGTGTGAACTGCATACTTTTTAAGTTATTGATGTTTAAATCTCAAGGCGTTTTTTTTGGGCCACCCGATATAAGCCAAGCATATAATCTTTAAATTACATATAGTAAATGGTTGAAAGCCTCTATATTCATATACGAATAATAGCCGTACGTAATCTTCCAATATAAAATCGTATAATAAAAGTATTTTAATTACTGAATCCCGGTCTAATGAACCTTACTGGGAGAGGCGGCGGCAAAGTCACGAAATGTTCGAACTCTAACTGTAAACAAAGACAGAAAAAAACAAAAATTTTGGACTGCAAAGACAGATGTCAGAGGGAACCATTCGAGTGTGGGAAAATTGAGGTTTCTTTATTATTATTATTATTATTTACTTATTTATTTATTTATTATTATTAATTTATAACAACTAGCTGCTTATTTTTAATAAGAGCCCAGTAAAGCCTAAAGCTTAAGGGCCAAATTAAATGAAATAAATAGTCGAGCTTCACAATTATTCATGTCATTGTAAATTGAAAAAATTTATTATTTTATTATTATTAATAAAGGTTATTCTATTCTAAATATAAATACGAACATCTGTATATTGCTGTTATGTGTACACGCGTGCACGCACACAAATGGGAGCATCTCTGATTAAGCGAGGTCCGGACTGTTTTTTTAAATCCATATATCTAAAAAAACCTAATTAATCAAATCTAATTTAAACTTAGTGATATTGAACCGAAAAGGGCGTGATAAGTGTTTCGGGCGCAACTTAGGGGTTGAAAGGTGGTTTCTGTTAAATCATTAAATTGTGAGGTGATCGCTAACTTAACCTAATCAGGACTAATAGGCAATAAAAATGTTCTAGATTTTTCTATATAAATTGTTTAATGTTCTGAGGTACCAAAAGTACTGTATTAGCTCAACAAAAAAATTACCCCGCTACATCTCTGAATTATCCCATATTCCACCTCACTTACCTCCAGTTGCCGTTCGCGCACGCACGCGCATACACACACCGTTGCGTTCCTTTTTAACATGTTCATTACTATTACTGTTCTACTTCTTTATGACTACTAGTACAGTTCCCGCCGCTTCGCTGACGGTTAGACAGGCTAAACTACAAAAAAAGAACCCAGCCGTGAAAATTTTGAGCTTCACATTGTGTCAACATTTCTGAATCTGGTATCTCCCAAAACCTCCTCACCCCCATTCATGCAACTTGGGGGCTAACCCCCTCCCCCATCACCCCCACCCATCCCCCATTACCCCCACCCTTCCCCCATTGCTAAACTACAGAAAAGAACACAGTCATGAAAATCTTGAGCTTCACATTGCCGCCCGTAATACAATTTCTGAATTTTTTTTACAATTTCTGAATTTTTTTCTCAATTTTTTCTCACAATTTCTGAAAGTGTGACGGACGGACGGACGGACGGACGGACGGACAGACAGACAGACAGCTCTCTTATTATAATATAGATTTTTCTATTATAAATAACCCATTCCTACTCTGAAAGCACACTGCGTGGCCGAGAAAAGAATGAAGACAAACTCACTTTTCTTGAAAACGTTTTATTAACTGTGACTTTGTAATTTACGGGCGGGGATTTTAATTTATTGTTAATTTAACGAGAGAGAGAGAGAGAGAGAGAGAGAGAGAGAGAGAGAGAGAGAGAGAGAGAGAGAGAGAGAGTACCTCAAAAGGCCTTGGGGCCCATACCGAGGAGGTACCAATGGCAACAGGTGCCAGGGAAAAATTCTGTCACCCTCAAATAGTGTGCAACATTCGGTCTAACCTTTACTTGAACTGATCCACAGAGGAACTGTTCACAACTTCTGAAGGTAGCCTGTTCCACGTGTCACAGATCTTATACGTAAAGTCATTCCCACACACACTAGTCCTAAACCGTTTCAAATCCAACTTCCAACCATTGTTGCGAGTTGGGTTATCATTTAAACTAAACATACTTCTAAAATCGACGTTGTTGAACCCGCGTAAGAACTTGAAAACCTCGATGAGTTGACCGCGCAGCCTCCGAGTTTCCAGCGAAAACAAATTCAGGGAGCGTAAGCGTCGATTGTAGCCCATATGCCTAACGGAAGGGATTAACTTTGTAGCCCTCGCCTGCATTCGCTCCAGCCTCTCAATATCTTTCCTGAGGGAGGGTGACTAGAACTGCACAGCATACTCCAGGTACAGCAGAACCAGAGAATTGTACAGAGAGCACAATCTCCTTGTTCCGAAATCGAAATTGCCTCCTGATATAACTCAACTTCTGGGCTTTCTTTTCCACCTCTACGCACTGTTTGGTAAACTTAAGGTCGCTGCTAATTAGCACACCCAAGTCCTTTTCCAAATCAGTCGCCTCGATATTACTCCCCAACATGGAGTAGTCCGACTTGGGATTGGCGTAGCCAATGTGCATCACCTTGCATTTACCTAAGTTAAACGGCATTTGCCATTTTTCCGACCACTCTCCTATCCTACGTAGGTTCGCACGCAGTTGCTCGATCGTCTCTGGCGTCCCAACATTGGCCCCAAGCTTCGTATCATCAGCGAATTTGGCGGTCCTACTGACGATGCCACCGTCGATATCATTTATGTAAATGATAAACAACAGTGGCCCCAAAACGGAACCCTCAGGAACCCCGCTAGTGACCGAGGCCCAACCCGAACTAGCCCCTTTAATTATAGTGTGTGTGTGTGTGTGTGTGTGTGTGTGTGTGTGTGTGTGTGTGGAATGTACTTGCATCACTGTTATTACGTTATCCGATCTTTAATTTATATAATTTTGGACTGAAATCCAGCACGTCTTATGCATATCACAAAAAGAAGGAATCTGTTTATTGGTATCAAAATACCCGCGAAAAGGGACTCAACCCAAACTGTTATACATTCTCTCATTGGTTAAAAGAAAAGGCCATACTGTAAGCTTTTATACGATTGGTTACCTTTTAAAACGCCACAAACGCTCTCTCTCTCTCTTCTTTGTTTTGAAATAATCGTTATTAATTAACAAATATTAAAAATAATCATTAAATAATGTGTGTACACACACACACACACACACACACACACACACATCTTCGCATAACGTCAGGTAGAAACTTTTTTTTATCTATATACCTCAGAAACTACTTAAGTAACAACCTAATTGAACCTAACCTTAGTGCCATCGAACGGAGAAGGGCGTAACAAGTGTTCTGGACCAACAGAGAGCTCGAAGGGGATTTTCTTATAGTCTCTAACCTGAACTAAACTAATTTAAAATGACGTAGTCTAACGTACCCAAACCCAATCAGCATCAACATTTCTTTTTCCGACAATAAAAACTTTCAATTTTTTTTTTATATAAACGTTTCTAATCTTCAGAGATGCCAAAACTATTACTTCACAAAGAGAATTCTCAACCCCCCCAATCTCCCTACAACATCTCTGAATTATCTCACATTATGCCCAGTTGGTTACGCACGCGCGCACGCACGCACACACACTCGATTTATCAAGTGAACACGATATAGTTCTTATCTGAGAGTTTGCAAACATTAATATTACAATATTGGATGAAAATAATTATTTTTTTATTGTAACAAATTATTTTTAAACACAAACTGGATCAGGTATTCACTTAATTAAATCAACATTTACAGTAAATACAGCGTATTATACAGCATACAGATTGCAGAATGCATTTTTAAGGGCTTAATACAATTTAAAAACATTAACAAGTTCAATCAGTGTTGATGCGCGCACGCATATACCTTTGGTAACCTTTGGTTAGCTTCCGCCCGAATTGTTTATTCTAACGAAGGTCAAGTTTTTCACTCCACCTTAAACCTACAGTTTAACGTGGAATCCGAACCACGCCCCAACAGCAGCCCAGCGTCTTAACCACTAGGCCACCCAGGGTACCCATTTACCTACTAACCACTTTCTTTATTGTGTGGAAGGATGAAGAACTGGGTTTTGCTGCGCGCCGTCTGCCGTCACCGGGTCTCGAACCCGGGGGCCGATGGATTGGTAGTCAGCGACGCTAAACACTACACCATATATATATATATATATATATATATATATATGTGCGAAATCTGGCATTAAGCTGAAAGCTAAGAATGTATTTAATCATAAGTATAATGCCTATCTATAATATAATAATAAATATAATATAATCCAACCTAATCTAATCTATTCTAATATAACTTAACGTAAACAGTGAAAGTGACCATTGTAATTCATGCTATATGCATTCTTAGCTTTTAGCTTATTGCCTAGTCATTATCTTCATGCCTGATTTAGCTTATTGCCGCTAACATATATATATATATATATATATATATATATATATATATATATATATATATATATATATATATATATATATATTACACGAGTCTACTGCATACATGTACAATAAACAAACATCTAATGCGTACTAATGCGTATATATATTATATATATATATATATATATATATATATATATATATATATATATATATATATATTTAGAGTACAACATTTCAACCAAATCTGCTGTTCGTGCCCGAACACATTCCTTTGGTAATTTGGCATGGGCACTCTTTGGCAAGCGGGTACGCATATCTTTTTACATCTCCGAAACATCTTACGATGCAACAGAGTTGAAATTCGCCATTACGGAGAGAAATTTGCACTTCATCTACCTTTCTCTTCTACTGTCTACCTACGCTTGCGAGAGAGAGCATCGTCTCTACCCTTTGGCTTCTCGTCGTTAGAGGAGAAAAAGGGGGAGGGGGACGGGGAAAAAGATTATATTGTGGCATGAAGAGAGGAAGAGCATCGGGGAAGACGAATTCGACGAAATCGAGAAACGTGATAGAAAGTAATCACGTCAAGTCGATCATGGGAAACGTTTGCACGGAAGGTCATGCGCAGAAGTGACGTTTCTGGAAGAGAAGCACAACCACAGTATATATATGTGTATATATGTGTAATGTGTATATATGTGTATATATATGTGTATATATGTGTGTGTGTATATATATATATATATATATATATATATATATTTTACTGATTTGCTACAGAACATTAACAAGGATCGTAATCCTATCTGCAGATCGTACATACACTTCCTCGCAACACTAATAAAACTATAAAACTAGTTATAGTGACGTTTCTGGAAGAGAAGCACAACTACAGTGTGTGTGTGTGTGTATATATATATATATGCCCTTTGGTTAGCTTCCGCCCGAATTGTTCATTCAGACAAAGGTCAAGCTTTTCACTCCACCTTAGACCTACAGTTTAACGTGGAATCCGAACCACGCCCCATCAGCAGCCCAGCGTCTTAACCACTAGGCCACCTAGGGTACCCATTTATCTACCAACCACTTTCTTTATTGTGTGGAAGGATGAACAGCTGGGTTTTGCTACGCGCCGGCTGCCGTCGGGTCTCGAACCCGGGGCCGATGGATTCGTAGTCAGCGACGCTAACCACTACACCACCGAGGCGCATATATATATATATATTATATATATATATATATATATATATATATATATATATATATATATATATATATATATATATATATATATATATTACTGATTTGCTGCAGAACATTAACAAGGATCGTAATCCTATCTGCAGATTGTACATACACTTCCTCACAACACTAATAAAACTATAGTTTCTAAACACTCAATCCTCCACGTAAACAAGTAAAAAGAGGTAAACTACAAAGAACTAAACCCAATGTCGTACAAAGGCATATAAACGAAGGCGTGGCATAATCTGATGACGTAATTTTTATTTTTTTTTTTTAAGGGGCATTATGTACACGAATGACGTCACTTTCTTAAAAAAAAAATGTATTACTCGAAAATACTTTGGATGAAATATATATTACACCGCGCATAAACATTTGCATAGGCTTTTAATGATGCTTCGCACGCATATTATAGATGATGGAAATGATTGATATAAATGATGGGTGCAACAGCACGAAAATGAATCAACAAAACACAATTTGGTGCGTCTACGTAACGGGAATGTATTTTTTTTTTATTGAAACGAATGAGTTGAATCTATCCTCAACGAACGTAAATGAAAAACTAACTGTGAGTAAACAAAACAGTTTACTGCATACAGTTCATACCATCAATGAGGCTGCACCAACAGCAACGTCGTTTAAAATGGTCATTCTCTCTTTCTCTCTCTGAACTATTTACTTACACTATACATTAATTTGCACTTCAATTAAAGATTCGAGTCCAGCGCCTCGTCCGACATACGGAGACGGAAAAACGTTCGTTCGTCACGTTAATGTGGAAACAGACGCCCAAAATGCAATTACACGAAAGGAGAAAAATTAATGCCAGATAAGATGTTCCCTGCAGAGAAAAAAGCGCCTTTTTCAACGAAATGTGATTTACACACAAACATACACACACACTATATATATATATATATATATATATATATATATTATATATATATATATATTATATATATATTACACAATGTTCTCACTTGTATTATTATTATATAAACATTTTTTTTATGCCTGTTTCATCTCTTAAGCGAAAACAGAATGTTAAATAGGTTTATTACTCGTAGATATAATAATACCATATGAAGGGTTCGGGGGTTCGGAACATTTTTATTGAGGTTCATACTTTTACGTCGACTCATCTTTTCGTCCCGTTCGGGGGTTGGTGTGTGACTATACACCCACACTCAGGATGGTAACGTAACCAATGATGCTTTAACTATTTGTTCAACTTTTCCACTGAACCACAACTAAGTAAATTAATGTTTTTATCATTATTATTATTATTATTACTGTAATAACTTCAGAATTCAGCCCTTTTTTTTTTACCAATTTAAGTTGTTTTTATTATGAAACACCAAAATTTTAATCTTATGTTCACGGATTACTTTAACTTTACACTTACGTTATATAATTCAAAAGACGGTTAGGCCTTCACCGAAAATCAAGTAGGCCTTCAAAAACGATGTAGCCTCGCGAGTGACATGAATTAAAAAAGCTTAAGGCCAGCCATGGACAGAAGATTCCACGTCGCCGGCCCCAATCGAAAATGAGGTTGACCCTCTGTCACCAACTCATCCCAATACAGGCCCTACTTCCCACGGGCTTGAATAGAGAAATCGAAAAACATTAACAAGGAAGAACAAACGATTTTAAGATGGACAAACTACTACTACTTCCAACGACTCTGGTCTGACTTGACTCAACTCTCTCACTCTGACTCTCTGGTGATGCATTGCCTTTTTCATCCAGCAGATTTCGCTGTTCCGGTCTCGCCTGGCATGTAATCTGTCTTTTAATTAATTATCTATGAACATAAAACTTAGAAACAGTAATTAATACATGATTTTTATTTAATAGCTTTTACAAACTCCTACCTATTCTACAGTATTCAACTAACTTTATTGGCCTATTTTCTGATATTAACTCGTAGATCTGATATTATTTGAAAACTAATTTGTCTTTAAGAACACAATTGGGCGAGACTAGAGGTGAGTATCACGTGACAAACAAACACGGGCTTGGTTGGCTGAACCGTGAATACTACGAGAATTAACAAAATTAAATATGTTGTTCTGGCTTCGTGGTTCATGTTTGTTACTCTTGTTTAAATTCAGAACAGGCCCATTTCCCACATTTTACAATCTATCCATTAAACCTAACTTACATTTATATATTATGAATTGTTATTTTATATTCATTATTAAATCCCGATTTTACGATCCTAACACATACGTGGGAACATAACATTTTGGGGGCCTGCTTGCTGTCCGGGAACTGAGGGATCTGAGGGATCTGAGGGATTCTGACGAAATTCAGTAAACAGAACCCGTATTAAGTGAACTAAATAGTCATTTAAATTAAAAATCAAATCAAATTGAGTTATCAAATTCACTTAAATACTAAGGTTTCCCTTTAAAGGTAAAGTAAACAGATAAACTTTATTCCAACTTTACAATGTCTTTCAACGTTGAACCTTTCGTGCAAAACCCAAATGTGGAAGCTCTTAAAGGGAATCTTAAAAAGACAGATTGGGAAAACTTAGCTGAGATTTTTAAAATATAAATATCTCAGAATGCGCTGAAAAGAGAGAGAGAAAATATAGTCATAAAACAGTTAGTGGAGAAAGACAATAGAAACCACTGCTTTAGAATACACAACGAAACCACTGTTGCAGACAGAATTAGAATGTTAAAGTTAGAGCTAGAAGTAAAGCAATCTAAGATAAGGTTAATGGAATTAGAAAAAAAGGGGAGCAATGGTGAAAGAACACCCACAAGGGAAAGGTTTGACACGTCAAAATGTGTGACGTTTCTCCCCACGTTCGAGGAGGACGTGAATAGTGAATACATACTTTAGATCCTTTGAAGTAATGGTTGTTTGACACCTCTAGAGTTAAATGATTGCCCAAAATTGTGTTTAACTTTTGGTTTGCCTGAGAAAGAACCTCAAGAAGGGATTTTCATTTTAAAAAAAAGTTAAGAAAGGCGGAGCATAAGTATAACGAAATTGAAATTAGAATATACAATCAGTGCAGTTTAGGAGCTAAAATGATAAGCATCGAAGATAATCGTGTCGCGTACACAAAACAAAAATTACACATTTGTCTCCCTTAAATTCTTAAAATAAAGAATAAACACGAAAGAAATATGTACGTGTGTGGCTCGATAAAATAGGCAGAAGGCTTTAGTCTCTTTTAGTCTCCCCTAACCTAGAATAAAAATAAAGTAAACTAGGAAACGAAATTCGCTTTGTTACTCACTAATATAGTGTGTTGTCTTATAATATTACGAGTGTGTTATACAAAATTTTAGTTACAGGATTTAATATCATCCAGAAAGGAAGGTTACCACTGTCAAAAAGATAAGTAGATAAAAATTGTAACTAAAATATTCTGGCATTTCTCTTTTAATTGATTGTATTAATTCTGAATTTAAAATTCTTAAAGTCGAGTATCAAGGTCTCAAATATAATTTCTTTAACAAATTTCATTAATGTAAAATTTTCATTTGTCTACTGTATTTTTGTTTGGTGTTAAACTCAATGACGTAATAGATTATTTTTTGTAGTAAGTTTGTTTTATTCACCTCTAACAAAAGGTATAAAGAAACCTAATTAACGTTGTATTTTCGCTTAATGATGTCATGCAACTCTTCCAGCGCCGCGAAGATCATGGAAAGACCGAAGCGACGTTTGCAGAGATGCGAACATTTGATGGTTTTAAGAGACGAAACAGGCATAAAAACAAAATATTTATATTTTATAATAATAATAACATACGTGGGAACATAACAATATATACAGTATATCTATATATAAAGGTTGGCCTGATTGAACCGAATACAGTTGTCCCCAGTGTGTTTTATCAGAAAACCCAACTCTACAAAACCTCCACCTTCAGTAAAAAGGAGGGCGGCGGGGGGACGGTTCAAAAAAGTTTTTAAAATGTGAATACCATATTTTAAGGTTAAATTAAAATACATTATATACTTCATTACCATGCAACTATAAATAAACTTAAGTATCTGGGGTGGGGGTCCGGGGTGAAGCAACGGGATATTTTATGAGAATCTATTTAATATTAGACTAAAATGGGTAAGCTACGGCCTAGATTACCTACTAGGCTTACAACCATGGTAGAATGTCTGGAGATTTTGTCAGATCTGAAGTGGATAGCTGGTTTGTTGTGCGAGTGTATCATTCACTGCACAAATTGCAGTTCTCTCCAGAATACAGTATATAATAAATGGGTTAAAAGATGATTTAAACCATCTAGTTTGCTTCTATCCTTCTTAAATATAACCATGATTTTGTGGTTTGTTAGTTCCTAGAATAATAATGTATTTAGTCCTACAACAATACTATTTTTTTTTTATGTCGGCCAATATTGATCAATAATGAAAGTGAAGTAAAAATAAAACTTACTTTTATTATTATTTAGGACTATTATGTGAATTGTGTTGTTTCTACACACACACACATAGTGTGTATATATATATATATATATATATATATATATATATATATATATATATATATATATATATATACTTCATAAGTATATCATTTATATAACTTTTGGGTCTTTCCTGTTTCATTAACTGTTTCCGACTTTTATGAAAACAACGTGATATGTACAGTTTTTCACGCTGATTTCAAAATTATAAACCATTTCATCGAGAAATACTTAGGTTAGGTTAAATTAGGCTTATTAGCATTTGATGTTTTCTAGGACACTGTTTTTCTTTCGGTATTAAGTTATATTCTTGTAAAAAATTTACTGCATTTTCTTCTGTCTCAGTCTTCCTATATAATTCTATAAAATTAAATTTGTCAGTCATTGGAAAGTAAAAAGATGTTGAACTATAATAGTCTATGCTTGCAGCGGAAGAACAAAATAGATGCGCAACGCCACCGTTTAAAAAATAGCCTAGCCTATGCTTGCAGTGATTACACCGTTCTAGTACTTTTTGTAGTATTCTATAATTTACTTTGATTTCGAAAAAACTTATTTTTAGAATGAGCGTATTATTTTAAAATTTCTATAGCCTACGCTCTTTCAAACATTTGCTAGTTTCTGCACATTATAACTTTTTGGTTATATATTTCCCGATGAAATGGTTTATAATTTTGAAATCAGCGTGAAAAACTGTACATATCACGTTGTTTTCATAAAAATCGGAAACAGTTAATGAAACAGGAAAGATCCTAACTTTTAATAGAAAATAAGAAAAAAATTATTTTCCTTGAAAAAGAAAATGAAACCGTTTTTGGGGATTACTTTTCTTTAACTCCCAGAATTTTCCCAAGCACATTTTTTTTAAAGAAACTATGGATTCTGCCAACCCATATATATATATATATATATATATAATATATATTAAAGGAAAGTATGGAGCCACCTCTATCCATCATAGGATTTAGATTATATCCCTTGTACATGTTTGTAGGTGTCATTAAACACCCTAAAATTCAATAAAATCAAGTTTACTTCAATCGTTAAGTTGTCAGGTCACTTACAAAGACATTCGCTCTAAAGGATTTCGTAAGTCAGTCGAGCTTTCTTTGTGAAGGTTATAAAAGGTTATAGAGCTGCAAGGTTATAAAACCAGTTATATAACTTGACTTCGTTAAGAAATATGGTGTTCACTAATCCTAATGTACACAAAATAAAATGAAGTAACAATAAAGCAAATTACTCCTTGGTTCGTGTATTATTTTGTATAAATTAAATATTGTTACACTCTTTCAAGACTGTTCATTTTACACAATACACCTTTTTTCATAACCGATTTATGCAATTATAGCGTATATATTTTAAACAGGAACTAATATAATTGTAAATATATGAACACTTGTAAACCTCAAAATGCCTGCAAATTGGGGAAAATGAGCGTTCACCGAGACCTTTCGTTACCAAATTCTTGTTTTTTCCGTGGAAGAGATGTCCCAGCGAGCCATATCCCAATAACTGATGGTTTCCAGAACGGCAGTACAACACTATTGATTGTGCTTCCGAAGTGGGACATTTTTCGAAGCGACCACGATCTGGAAGGTCCAAGAAGTTGACTGAAAGAGACGAGCGAGTTGTGGGAAGAATTTCACTTAGAGGTCGACGACAATCGCCTACTCAAATCCGAACAGGATTAGAAGGACAGACAGAAATTCCTGTTTCTACGCGTAGTCAGATATACATATAAGTACAACCTTCATGGCCGAATTACAACTCTCAAAACCAGCCATTTCGAAGGCAAATCGCCGTGATCGTCTTGCATGAGCAAAGCAAAGAAAAAAATCTGAGCAGTGGTCCAAGATCTTTTAATCGGACGAGACTAAATTTGATCCATCAGGAAATGATGGTTAGGTGTTCGTTTGACGTCGCCCTGGAAAAGAATACGATCCTGACTATGACTATACAGTGAAGACTGTGAAGGGAGGAGGATCAGTCATAGTTTGGGCTTGCTTCTCTGCTGCAGGACCTGGTCCACTTTATCGTGTTAGAGGCTTTACGAACTCCATACAGTGTGACTCCATCTTGGAACAAACCTAATTGCCCGCTGTTCCACAGCTTTTTTAGGGTCACTGGATATTTTAGCAAGACGACCCAAAACACACCTACAAACATAAAATCCTGGACACAAGAAAATATGCCAGAAATCCTTTCTTGACCACCCAAAACGCCGGACTTAAGCCCATTAGAACACCTTTGGGAAGATGTAGACACAAAAATACCACCCAATATTGAAAAATTGTGGGAAATTTGTCAACAAAATTGGAAAAACATACATTATGAAAAATGCTTAGATGTGATTAGCTCAATGCTTTTAAGTCCGGAGGGGGGCCAACCAAATATTAGCTAATTATCTAATAGACGCATATTATATTACTTATTGAAGTGTATGCTTTTTATTCAGCAAATTTCCAATATATACAGTATATATATTACACCGGTTGATTACAAATGATCTTCCGGTTTTGAACATTATGAAAAACTAACAAAGCTAGAGCGAAAAGCAAGATATGCAAATAAAGAAGAACTAAAAAGGTTTTATTTACAAGCTATTGAAGTTCAATATGAGCTGCTTTTGTGGCTCCTTTTGAGGTTACAACATTCTTGAATGAGCAATTGCTTGATCGTTGGATCGGGCGTGAGATTCCTTGGCCGGCTCGTTCGCCCGATCTAACCCCCCCTTGACTTCTTCCTCTGGGACTATGTCAAAAATGAAGTTTTTGTTCCACCAATGTTAACAACTTTGGAACATATGAAGGAAAGGATACGTGACGCTGTTACAAAAGTTCAGTATGATATGCTACAAAATGTATGGAGGGAAACAGAATACCGCTTTGATGTCTGCAGAGCCACAAAAGGAGCTCATATTCAACTTCAATAACTTGTAAATAAAAACTCTGAGCTCTTCTTTATTTCTATATCTTGCTTTTCAATGTAGCTTTGTTAGCTTTTTCATAATAAATGTTTAAAATCGGGAAGATCATTTATAGTCACCCGGTGTTGTGGTGTGTGTGTGTGTGTTGTGTGTGTGTGTGTGTGTGTGTGTTTCGGTTTTATATTTTGTTCAGAATATTCTCTTTTACTCAAAAACGACATCATTTATCGGTTATTTGTGCGAGAAAAGGATCCAAGAGTCTCCCAAATGGATTGAAATGCGTTTAATGTCACAAAATTTGACATCATTTGGAGGCAAATAAATTCCTTTCCTCACACTAAAATTATCGCTGAACGGGAAATTTGTGACGCAAAAATATATATTCGTTCCTTTCGTAACAAACAAACGCATTTCCATATAGATAAACCCCCTCCAATCCCTACTATGCCCCCAAAACCGAATCAACGATATCGGCCCTCAAAAATCGCAAAATATACGATGGTGGCAATGAAGGGCGACACCCGAATACGCCTTTACATCAGCGAAACGTGATGAGAAGGAACGGGTCCAATGGTCCATCCGTCCGAAGATGATATATTCATACACAATTCTTTCGGAGATGCCATAAAGGGGAGAAACACCGACCATAAAACTATTTTCTTTCCATGCAGATAAAAGTTAAAAGGCGAAGTTTTTCAGCCTTAAGAGATTTCGTCAATGGGAGGGACAAGGTTGGGTTGGATTAGGTTGTCATTAGAGTGGATAAAATGTTTTGTCGATAATTTGAGTAAATTGTAAGTAGGAAAGTTCCTAGAACCTTCAAGTCGAACTATCAAAATGGCCTTTTTGTAACGTTAACTTCCAAGTACGGGGTGATCCAAAAAAAGGTTGCTAAAAATATTTGTAACAAGTTATTTGGGAACACGTTTTTAGATCACTCTGTATAATTAGGGGTTCTAACTGTGGCCGTATAGGTTCCCTTTTGGGTATATAGGATAAAAAAGAGCGTAGTAAGTTCCCAATTAGTGTCTACGTAGCCCTCAAATTGGTATCTAATTCCAAGAGCAACCTTTCCTTCAACCTAGTTTAACCCGTAACAGGGAACCAAACGGTTTAAAATTTCATGTCTTACGAAACTTTACTGTCCAACGTGGTCAAAACTGAAGGAAATGATCCACTTTCAACCCAAATTGAAAATGGCCAAATACAGACTTGGACTTCACGCCGGTGCTAGAGAACTCCATCACGCTTCCTCTGGGAAAATTTAATGCAATTAAGATGCTCACTGATCCAAACGGAATTGAATTAAACACTTTTGAACCGTTAATTTAAAAGCCGACGAGAGAACGTTTCGAGTCTTGGTCGAAATACTTCGATCGAAAGTGTATAATTAGGTTAAATTCGTTTATTCGCTTCTTGCTTTCCTCTCTTCATAATAGACATTACTTCCATTACAATAAGCACAAACACAGACAATAATAATAATAATAATAATAATAATAATAATAATAATATTTATAAGGCTAGCTTTGCATGGCCGATTGTTAGCGCAGCGATCGACACTTACGTAAGACAGATCGGCATTGCGAGGTTGGTATCCTTGATCGCGCTGTGACGTATGGTGCGCGTTGGTGGTGCGTAGTGAGTAAAAAATGACGACACGATTGGAAACATGGTCACGTCACGAGACAAGGTCCGCAGCGTAATCCGCTTTCTACGGGCAAGGCACGTGCCAAAGGCCGATCGATATTTTTGCTGTTTTACAACGACGATGACATGTTCCGACTTCCAAAAGGTGTCGGTAAACAAGGTGAGGAGAGTTCGGTAGGGGGCTCGACTAAAGGCGTTATTTTTCTGCACGATAATGCCTGTCCCCATTACACCCTCCAGAGGTGAAGCAATTGGCGAAGTTTTGGTGAGAATTCTTCGATCACCGTCCGTAGAATCCGGATCTCGCGATCATTGACTATTACCTTCTATATCTATACTCTTGAAGAAACACTAGCTTCAGTGGCCGTCTCTTCCACACAATTGATGGAGGTCAAACAAATAGTTCGAACTCTCCTCACCTTGTTTGCCGACACCTTCTGTACGAATACATAATTGTGTCAATATCCAAATGGGTCAATGTCCGAAATGCTGCACTCTCTCCTTTTACAGTCAAAAGAAAATACAAATGTTTGTCCCAAAGGTAATGAGGTATGTACATACCTCATTACCATTTTCACTTCATCCTATCTATTGACAATGTTAGTCTTTTATGCTTGTTTTCAAATTATGTAGTTAAAAATAATAAAATACAATTGGGGGGGGGGGGGGGGGGGGGGCGCAAACATTTGTACTTTCTTTTGAACGTAATACGAGAATTTGCAGCATTTCGGACACTGACTCATTTGGGCATTGACACAATTATGTAATTCGTACAGGAAATAAATGTTTTCAGATTTACAGTTGTTATAACGTTGCTTTCCGATCATCTCTCATTCGAACCAGGGCCCTCTGACTCGGGAGACACGAGCGGTGACCATTAGGCTATGACAGGATAAAGTTGTTACGACCTTGGCGAATATTTCACCCGGGGCAAACACGCTCTCACGCCCACATAGATTTTAATTAAATGCTGTACATTAGCTCGAGTGCAGAGGGTTAGCAACGTAAAGTATTTCTGGATGCGAAAGCGTTGTGCATTTCCTCGGATGATGAAATGGCGCCAAGATTTTACCTTTTACCCTTCGGTAGCCTAATGCCCGCGTCTCCGAGTTAGAGGGCCCGGGTTTGACAAGGTTCTCTCTGGCAATATCCGAATGTTTCAGATACAAATTGCTTTGTAGAGGGAAGCACCGAAGTCCAAAGTTATAATGTTATAATGATGTTATAATGTTTCAGACCAACAAAGACCCTAGGATCCACTCATGGCTGGTCTACCTAACTGTGTTCGTAATTGTGTATGTCCTTCGTGGTGGCGGAGGGGACCTACAATTTTACGTGGGTTCCGAACCACAAGAACATAAGAAATTTATGTAACAACTTCCTGTACATTGCAACGACCAATTTAGCAAAACTAATTAATTATCGATTTAAAACTAAAGATAGAATCTCTGGATCCAGAGGATCAAGTCATAATAGACTACTATCCACAAATAAACTACAGTGATCTGCTACCTGTTACAGACAGTATTCGTAAGTAAGAAACGTCGACCAGAACTGACGGAGTTTGAACGTGGAAAGATAGTTGTATTATACTGCAGGTATTGCCCCAACCGTTAAGTATGGAAGTGGTAGTGTGATGGTGTGGGCATGTTTAGCGTTTGGTAAAGAGTACAATGTCTGTCAGAACGTACTGCGTTATTCTGGACAAGTGTAATGCAAACTTTGATTAAATTTCACGATGAGGGCTCCTACATCTATACCGACACGACGCCACTTGTCACAACGTCCGGATTGTAGCCCATTGATCAGAGCAGAATAACGTTAACATATTCAAAGCTCTGACCTCATTTCCGTGGAATACATCGGAGATGAACTAGAGCGACGCATCAGAAACAGAACACAGACTAACTTCTCTGATCACACTTTGAAAACTGCGCTACAGGAGGAATGGCTCAATATACCTCTTAAAACCTCTCAAAAATTGGGCCTTCATCCTATTAAATACATTGTGAAGATGTCTTTTTATTATTATTATTTATGTTATCCAAATGCTGTTGGTATGCATGTACGTGTATATATATATATATATATATATATATATATTATATATGTGTGTGTGTGTGTGTGTGTGACAAAACTTTCGTTAAGAGTATTAAAGCATATTACATTTTTTATCTTATTTGATTTTCCGTTTTTATTTTTCTAAAGATGATTGCAAAAAAATTATATAAATAGCTACCATTTAAAATCTAAAAAGCTATACCGAAAAAAAATTATATATATATATATATATATAATTATTTTTTCTTAAGAACAAAAACTCCGATAAAAAATTTAATTACGCTAAAATTAATTAAAAAAAAAAACTATTTCTTTAATCTGATTCATTTAGATTTTAGATAAAGTTCGACATTCAGAATAACCAAGAGAGACAAAAGAAAGAAGGTTATTTTGTATTGTCTTTTAATAAAATAAATAATACTGAATAAAAAGTTAGTTAGAAACAATAAGAAACCGTATCGTCAAAGAGGTCTTCTGACCGTATCAGGTGTTCCACGAAGTTATACAAGGTTATAGAGGGTTGTAGAAGGTTACGCGGAGCTGGCATACTACACTGTCGACATGACTACGGGATGAGTAAAATTAGGGATGTATCACACCTCTAGAAGGTCTCTCTTGTTGGTGCGTGTCAAATAGAAGCAACCATTACGCGGACGATGGTCATCGCGGAGGTGTCCAACCAAGTTGGCCGACGATATGACGGGTGTACAGTGTACACTGTACAAGTCACGCTCATGAGAAAACTACATCCAGGAGGGGAATTGTGGCAGAAAGTAATTACTACAGGACACGACTCTACTCTGCTTATATAACGAGGACTATCTAAGCAAAGGGCAGTCGTTGCGCAACTACTCACCACCGACACGAAGCCATTTCAACCCGAACCATACGCAGGGAGCTCCGAGATCTACCATTAGGAGTCGTGCCCCTCTCCGGAAACCTCTGTCAAAACGGGAAGGTGCATGGTATCTACAGAGCCGGCATTGAACGGTGAGCAAATAGAAAAAAAAAGTTATGTGGTACGATGAATCCCGATTCACGCTATTTTTTGTCAATGAGGCGGGTAAAAATGTGGCGTCAAACCAAATTCATAAACGGATAGACCTTGTGTGTGTCACGTTTAGTGTTCAGGCCATTGGTAGAGGAATAATGAAATGTGGAATGTTCAATTGGCATGTATTGGACACACTCATAAAGCTGGTGGAATGAGTAACAACCATCACAACAACTAATTGCATCTTGCAATGTTTTCTTTCTACCCAAATGACAATAGCTATTTCCAGGATGAGAAAAGTCGACTGTCCATCGTGCTGCATGGCTATATACTCGATTGGTTCGAAGAACTTGAAGCAGCCCTTCAACATCCATCCTGGCCACCAAAATCACCAGATATCAAGGAGATGGGGCAGAATGGATTTGTCTGCACTCCTGCATTCCGTGGAATCAATGCCATGGTGCATTCGAGCCATTACTAAAACATATACTGGTCAAAACATATACAAATTATTCGAAACTGCAATTTCATATGGTGATTCCTTTTTCTTTGCGACATATTCCAATCACGAATTTAACGAGTGGAACGTTCTGATTTTTCTCCTCTTTATTTGTAAGTTGAAAATTTCGTTGCAGTTTAAAACGAACAACCAAATTATACTATCTTATATAAATATTACACTGCAGATACTACATTCACCCTATATATATATATATATTAGTTCATTAATATAACAGCTATCTACCAAACTTACCCTAAATTTTAAGTGCACTTGCAATAACGACGGATAATGGTTATTGACCTGTTGGCACCATTTAGATATTAATTTGGCCCTGAGGTGTCACGTCCGTGGTCATGGTGTCATTGTGGCAGTTGCGTGGCATTGTTTGGACCACATTAAACTCGCCACATTCAAATGGGTTATTTATCTATGTCCGAAATTAGACAACTTTTTCAAATGGTTGTTTTTCACTTTTTTATTATTATTATTATTATTATTATTAACTATTATTATTAATTATTATTATTATTAGGCACCTACGTTGGTACGGAAGTATTCCATTTCGGTCTATAGGATCAACCGCCAACCATGATTATATTGTCATCATAATTTGGAACAATAACCATTGTCATTTCGAGGAAGACCGAATTAAAGATGAATCAATCACTTTCTCCCATACAGTGCAATCTCCCTCTCCAATTGATCTACCCTTGACCACAAATGCCTCCATTAATATCCATTACTAATAAATTTGTAGGAACCTTAAATCTAAACAATTCCAAGAATGAAACAAGAGATGAACGGCGATTTGAGAATAACATTTTTATTTATTCTGCGTTCAATTTATGCGTGTCTTGACTCTTGACAGCGAACAGACGATGGATGTAACACGAAAAATATAAAATTACTTAAACATACAATATATAGAATAGAACTATATTATTTGTGAGTAAATTATTCGCTTTAATATCAGAAAGGAGTTGTTTCAAAAATATGAGAGAGAGAGAGAGAGAGAGAGAGAGAGAGAGAGAGAGAGAGAGAGAGAGAGAGAGAGAGAGAGAGAGAGAGAGAGAGAGAGAGAGAGAGAGAGTTATTCGAACCACGATCCATCACGGGTGGTCAGAAAGTACAAGGTCCTCGCTCGGACTCGATCTCACGAGCTCCCGATCAGCAGCACAGTATCTTAACCACGAAGCTACCCAGGGCACCCATTTATCTACCAACCAAATTTTTATATGGAAGGATGAACAACTGGATGAGCTGAACGGCGCCGGCCATCGCCGGGAATGAAGCTCGGGGCCGGTAGACTCATAGTCAGCAATACTAACCACTACACCACCGAGACGAATAATAATTAAATAAATAAATAAATAATAAACTGAACCACAAACCAAACGAATATAAATATCCACCATCAATTAATGAAAACTAAAAACAGAAAAAATGTACTACAAATACTCATCGGATCCACAACCTAAACAAACAACCACATAACTAACTAAATGCAAGTAGTTTTGTGGTCTGCAGGACGAAAAAAAGAAAAAGTTCTCATGCAGGGTGTCCCAAGGCAGAAGTGCAATTTTTTCCGTCTCAAATTACAACCAGAGTAATTTATTATTGTCATATAATGTAGTCCTCGATAATAAACTCAGTTTAATTTAAAAGACTATACCAAGCGAAAGCAATAGAAGTACTTCGCCAATAACGACTGTGGTCGTCAATAAAATAAAATATAATAAGGCTGTTCAGTGTTCACTCTCCTGAAGTCGTAACACGTAAAATGGTCATATAACGGAGAAGACCTACAGTTTCTCGTGGGATTCGAGCTACTACCCCACCAAGGCAGATCCAGATAGGCCCTTTAATCGCTAAAATCCGAGCCAAGACTCGAACTCAGGACCTTCGAATTGACAATCCGGCTCTATACCTCCAGACTACCCTAACGGATAATCATAAATAAATACTTGTATACATTTAAAAAGTACCAAAACATACAAAGAAATCAACTATTATACATCAAGTGTTAAGATTCAATTTTAACAACCAAAACGTGCTAGTCAAAACATGTCAGTAACGTGCAATTAAACAGTCAGATGATCAACACTGTAACACTACCCAATGTCATACCATACGTCGCAGTCGATGGCAAAAGTCTGAACCAGAATACCCAAAATATACATGGCCCATACCCGATAATTATCATCCTCCAAGATGACAAGTTAAACTCAGCGAACTTCAGTTAAATACAGGGTGATCGAAAAAGGTATTCCCTAAAAATGTTAAATTATTCCTGGGAACACCTTTTTTTGGCTCACACTGTATACTTAGTATAAATAAGGTAATATTCAGAATATACAGAATATGCACACACTTCCAATCCGACAGACTCCTAATGAGCACATGAACACCTCATAAAGCGTCTCAATAACAACTTTAGAAATAAGAATAAAAACTTTCTAAAAACTTTTAAATTATTTCTTAAAACCCATTTATTAAACCGAAAATTCTGACGTCAAACCTGTAAGAAACTAACCGATATACACTGTACAAACAGCAAAAATATTGCTGGTTTGCAATATATTTCAACATCATTATAAAAACCATATAGAAATATTGTGTTATGCAATCTTAAAAACACACACACACACTTTTTTAAATAGCCTCGTAGCAGGGGCGTAACTTATGTCATAAGATTACACTAATTCTAAACCCATTGAATAAACAAATAATTAATTCACACCACGACACTACTTACAAATTCTTCAAGTGCTTCACGATCACATTCGTGGAATGGCAGAGAAGAAAACTCTTCAGATAAAATCCAATGCTTCGATAAGTGTAATCCGGCTTCTACACACACCAATGGTGTTTCAGGTCGCGATATAACTAAACTGAGGTCAGAGTGCAATAAACGACTCTCCCTTTGAACGGTTGTTAGGTTCCTTGCGTGCGCTCACCGCCTCCAATGTCCGTTTACCGACCCTTCCCAGAAGAGGCATTCATTACAAAACATTCACACACACACACACACACACACATCTCGTAAATACACCAACCATTATAGGTCCTTTTGAATATGTTCTTACAGCTGTGTGTATGCGTGTGTTTTCTTGGCTATTTTACGAAACCGCGACAAACTTTAGGATTCATACGTTGCTCACAGCAACACGAACGTGCGTGCAGAGACATTAGCGGGGTCGCTATAGTTTTACGTTTTGAGCGAAAATCATTAAATGGCAGGAAAAACCATGATATAGTGAAAGTTAGGTTAGGTCACACTAGGTTAGGTTAACTTGATTATTTAGATTAGGTTAAATATTGCCATCCACAATTGAAGATGTGAAAATGTCACCGTTTCATAAAGTGTATGCGCGTGTGTAGTACAAGACGACAACCAGGATGAAAGTATGAAAATGAGCGTGCGTCATTAAGCGCACACACCCTTAAATGTTAGCCTTTACAAAACAAATTAACAAAATTGTGTCCATTCCCTAATGAAGAAAGATGTCGTTTTAATTTCTATCAGGGTGAATCTTCATCGCGGTTAATTGACTTAATTCCTTTCAGAATATCTACATTCATTTATATTTCCATTGAGTAAAAAACAATTCCGACAATTATTAAACTTTAACGTTGCGTTACATAACGTTAAACAAAATTATTGCAATTTTTTGTTATTTTTAACAGGTCATTATCAATGGCATCCGTTCTTATTCAGCAAACGACATCACTTCAAAAGCTTTCTCATTTCCTTTTTCGCTTCATTTCTTTCAGTATTACTTTTATGTAACTGTAAATGTACAGCTGAGGAAATAAATTTGACAAAAAATATTTCAAAAAGCGTCAAAATATTATGAACTTTTAATTTCTTTTTATTTATTTATTTGTTTATGTTTTGTCGAATATAAAAATTATAAAATTTTACTAATTATTAATTTTTGGAATTTCTTGAATTTTTCTTTTCGGCGAACTTATTTATTTTTATTTATAAAAAGTTGCGAAGATATTACAATTATTATCAAATTTTTTACAGAACAAATAATTGGACTATTAATATTTATGTTTTCCCATTTAATTTGTCCCTTAGCTTTACTGGGCTTTATAGACCAGTTCTATTGCGCGTTGAATGTACGCACGCGGCCGCAAACCAACAAACCCATAAATGAATAGATTTCCTTTCTCCATCAAGTAAATGATTTAAATGATTTGCCAATTCTCACACTGCTCATACAAAACAGATTAACAATATATATATATAACCTTCGTTTTGCTTCCGCCCCAATTGTTCATTCTGACGAAGGTGAATTTGTCCCTACAGTTTGACGTGGAATCCGAACCACGCTCCACGACGGGCGGTCAGAAATTACAAATCCTCGCCCGGACTCGATCTCACGACCTCCCGGTCAGCAGCCCAGCGTCTTAACCACTGGGCTACCCTGGGTACCCATTTACTTGCCAACCAATTTTTATTGTGTAGAAGGATGAACAGCTGGGTTCTGCTGCGGGCCGCCTGCCGTCCCTCGGACCTATGGATTTGTAGTCCGTGATACTGGGCTACATCATGGCCGATGTCGTAACACCGCTTCCGGAGATCAGCGAAGTTAAGCGACATTGGGTCTGGGTAGTAGTTGGATGGGAGACCGTCCTCTGCGCCCAGATTATGTAGCGACCGTTGTTCGGATCCCACGTAAAGCTGTAGGTCCCCTCCGTCATATGACCTTAGATGTTGCGAAGGAGGTTAAACAACGCGAATTAAAGAAAAAAAGAAAAGTCCGCGATGCTAACCACTACACCACCGAGGCACATATGTACTCCTGTGTGTATACACTCGCACAAAGTAACAAAGTATATACGCACATATGTACTCGCGTGTGTATATATACATATATAAATATATACACTAGCGGCACTCAATATATTTTGCCCCACCCTTTTTTCTTAGCTAAATAATAGGCCATGGGACTGAAATGGCTTTTGGGCAGTAAGTTTGAACTTTCTGCGCTTCACATAACCGGATTTTTCCAGTTTGAACCTCCCCTCCTTGTATAAAACCGCTTTTAAACGCCCTTCTATAAAACTGATGGTTAACGCAGTTTCAGTTTCGAAAATGGCATCTGACAGTGATGTGCGTCGTAAACAGAGAGCTGTTATCGAATTCTTAACCGCAGAGAAGGAAACAGTTGAAAATATTTACAAACGTCTACAAAACGCTTACGGAGATGCTGTTGTTGATCGAAGCACAGTTGGACGCTGGTCTAAACGTGAGCGATTATTGGAGGGAGAGCCAGCCTCGATGATGAACCACGCAGCGGTCGCCCGGCATCGGTTGTGAATCTCACACTGTGCAACGTGCCAACAGCATCATTCGATCAAATCGGCGCGTCACATACAAGGAGCTATCACTGGAGCTAGGAATTAGTGAAGGAAGTGTGAATACGATAATTCAGCAATTGGGATACTCAAGTGTTCACTGAAGATCACAAAGCCCAAAGAAAAGAAATTGCTTCCGAGTCGTTGGTTCGATACGAGACAGAAGGGGATGACTTCCTTTCACAAATTGTGATGGGATGAGACATGAGTACACCACTTTGAACCTGAAACAAAACGCCAATCCATGGAGTGGCATCACGCAGACTCCCGACGCAAGATAAAGTTCAAAATGGCTCCCTCTGCAGGAAAGGTTATGGCCACCATCTTCTGGGACATGAAGAAAGGACAAACAACTCAGAGGCATATATTGCTACCCTACAGAGACTCCAGAGACGTATAAAGCGAGTTCGATCGGAGAGAAAACTGAAAGACGTCCTTCTTTTGCACGATAACGCAAGACCACACAACAGTTTGCAAATAAGAGAGGCCATCACGAAAATGCGCTTGAATGTGTTACTCCACCCTCCATACAGCTCGGATCTGGCACCTTCAGACTTCCATTTCTTTGGGCAATGAAGGATACTATTCGTGGAAGAAAGTTTCTGAGTGACGATGAGGTTGTTGAGGAGGTTAAGAATAAGAGGTGGCTCCAGCGGAACCCAGCAGACTTTTACTAGCAAGGAATAAAGGCCCTTGTTTCGAGGTGGAGGAAAGCCGTAGAAAAGGGTGGAGACTATGTGGAAAAATAAAAACTTGTAAAAAAGGTATGTAACTACTCGTGTACAAAATTTCTGGAACTTACAAGGAAACTTGGAAAGCAAAAGAACAAAGGAAGGTGGAGCAAAATATATTGAGTGGCCCTCGTGTGTATATATATATATATATATATATATATATATATATATACGTAAAATAACATTCGTATGGTACATTAAAGCGAGTCTCGCTTCTTTGTGGTCATATATAATAGTCCATCGTAAACGAAGTGTAAGCGAAGAAAACGACAGTAAACACAAATCCTGTAAACAAGTCATGCGTACCTAACGCGTTAATGTCAATTCTGACGCGTATATTAAACGCGTTTATAAATATCACGTGCCAAAAATGGGAGAAAGAGGGAGTTGGGGGGGGGGGGGCTTAAGAGCGTGCGGAAATGAGAAAAAAAAATACAAAACGATCGGAAAAGGGTCGAGAAACGGAAAAAATATAAAGGTCACAATCACGAAGTATTTCCCGCGCGATTTCAAAAATTAGACTCAAGAGACCGTTCGATAAATGACGCCTCGATGCAGTCTATGAGTGTTTCACCAGAAACGTGTTTCCATAACCACATTCCCACGACTATCTCAAACACAAATTATATATATATATATATATATATATATATATATATAATATATATGTGTGTGTGTGTGTGTGTGTGTGTGTGTGTGTGTGTGTGTGTAATTCTGAGTACAAACCATGAACTTTAGCAAAGAAAACCACTTCATAATTATGGGAAAATTTCATAATACATTCGTCGTTCGTATAATGACGTAAAAATAAATTCGCAAGGGTAAATATAATGGGAGAAATAAACATTATACAGGGTGTTCACGAAGTCCAGCATCAAAGGCAAATTTTGTGTTACAATTTATTTTTATTATGCTGGACTTTATGGATATATGTATAAAGCACTTACAACGATGGGTCTTTCATGTGCATTTTATATAATAATATATATATATATATATATATATGATACACACAGACCGTGCATGGAACAAGGAACTCTTCTGGGATAATTAAATCCACTATAGTCCGAATAAGTAATATTTTGAAACTGACATGTTATGTGCCTTGAAAAGTGGACGCTCAATTCTGCCAGTTGAGGTTTAAGTTTTGGTTTTTGGCTAAAAATATAATAGTTACCCCTTTTTCTTTGATGTATTCAATCTGACGTGAAGGCAGCGAGTCTTTTGCTTACATTGAGGTTCTAAATGTAGCAGGGCTAGGCTGCTTTAAACCCTAGATCCATGTCCCAAAGCTGGATCCTGTCTGCTTTGCAGATAGCTGGTGAGGGAAGCTATATTTATGGGACCTCTTTGCGAGTGACTTGTTGCCCACGTTGGGCATCATAAAAAAGAAAAACTATGGTATTTGTCATTTACTATTATTATTCAGACTATAGTGGATTTAATTATCCCAGAAGAGTTCCTTGTTCCATGCACGGTCTGTGTGTAACATAAAAAACTCGGGGGAACATTCTGAGTTCATTCTATATATATATATATATATAATTTGTTGCTGTCCCTTGTTACCATGGCGACCATTATAAATATGATGAAATAGCACTGCCTTGTGCTCTTTAAATGAAATCCATCATAAAATTTCTAAAAATAGACTCATCCTTAACATGTTCACTAAAAATTGTAACCATCATTTGAATGGTGCAAGCAGACGCACGCGCGGGTACACACACACCACAATGTACGCATCTCTGTATAAACGAGCTACTGACTTTTTTAAAGCCATATACATATATTATATCTAAAATACTAATTAATCAAAACAAATTTAACCTAACCTAACCCTAGGCCATTGAACTGAGAAGGGTGTGATAAGTGTTTGGGACGCAATCGAGGGTCGAAGGGTGTTTTCTGATATCATTAATTTCTAACTTAAATTGATCAGGACTAACATCATATTTTTCCAACATTAAAAATGTTTTTAGATTTTTGTAGTTTTTTTAATGTTCCGAGGCACCAAAAGTGTAAACTCACAAAAAAATACCTCACTACACCCTACGAGCGCGCGCGCGCACATACACACACACTGGTTTTACCAAACTTAACAACTAACCTGACCTACGTACGACAAATAGGTTTTGAAATATTTGAATTTTAAAAATATCGAACTACCACACTCGATGTATAACTCCGTAGGAGTAAAAATAACGCGGTACAGGGAAAAATCCTTGGAACTGCAGTGCGTTTCGGAGAAAACCAAATAAATTTGATAAAACCAGCACGCGCGTGCGCGCACACAACCACCCTACCTACACACACACACACACACTCTTTCTCATATATAATATATATATATATATATATATATATATAAACCTTTCAATCGTGAAAAAGTGCAAATTACGTGTAGTAAAAATGATTTGTCTAATTTTTCTTATTTCTTCTTCTTCTTCTTCTTGCACCTCCCCAACTTTCCCTTCCCCCTCTTTCCCGCATCAAATTTTTCTTTTTTTTTTTCATTTTCTCTCTCATATTAATCTTCATTTTCTTCTTCACTTCTTTATCTTCTATTCTTCGTTCGAATGGAATCGAATTTCATGCCTGATTTCGCTTCTTTTTTCCTCCCCAATTCCTTTCCCGTTTCAAGTGTTGAATTTCGGGTTCAAATATAACTTATTACTTTGTTATTATTAATTATCATCATCATCATCATTATTAGTGTTGTCAACAAGGAAATTACTTAGTAATCCCAAGTATGTATTATTACACGCGTGTCATGACTTTAAACGTAAAAATTGCGTCATATTAAAGAAAAATTATAACCCAAAATTCTTTTACAGAACACAAAAGCGCTTTACATTTTCCGCCAAAAAAGGGCATTTAAATATACAAAAAAAGTTTCACGTATTAATTTTTATAATTAGTAAATGAAACTAAGAGGGACAAATTATCCTATTAAAAACTTAACGTGCGCGCGCGCGGCGGTCGCTCTCTCTCTCTCATGGAGTTTACATATATATATAACGTTACTTTAAATCTTCTAACTACGAGCATGGTGAAGTAGTCCACGTTCAACACGATTAACTTCATAGGGGAGGAGCATTTATAAGGATGCACGCAGTTTTCCATAATATTATATATATATATATATATATATATAATAATAATAGAGAAACACACAGGCTCTACAACGAAATAAATAGTGCATAATTATATAGAGCAAAGTGTACATAATAAATGAAGTCAATTAGGTAATTAAAAAGGTCTTTCATACTTCACTGTCCATTTAGTTTTTGCATCAAGTGTTACTTAACTATTATATTCATACTAAATACATCATTGTGTTCTAAAGCACTGACAGAATATGACGGGATCATTGGATCAAGGCCGCGAATAGTAAAAAATGACGAGAGATCAACGAAGTGCTCTCCAAACCAATTAAAAGCGACTTCGTAACTGTGCCTTGAATGCGTCATGCACAATAAGATCTAAGGATCATTTCCCTCGTGATTTAAATCTAAATCAACTCGACATTGAAATGAATTGCAAAACCTTTGCTTCAATTAAATCAAATTAACGCAACCAACCCCATCGGCCACGTTTCTCACATTATCTATCTATAGAATCTATCCACCTGCCTCTCGCATTATCTATCTATTTAGAGAATCATTATCTACTGGTCTATCTATCGAGAACTCTCTCTTTAATTTATACTTAATCTATAAATAAGGAGGCAAATTAAAAAACTTTTTCAATGATCGTAGATTCCTCGCCTCGAGAACTATTTCAGAAATCTCCAAAATCCCTCCCACGTAATTTACAACTACCTTTTTTTTTAAATAAATTCATAAATCATCAACAAAATACTACTGTAATTGCGAAAGGAAACGGTGTAACTAACTAACTAACTTATCAACCGGAAAATATGTTAATGTACCATGACAATCATGAGAGAGGAATCTTAATAAATATTCATTTAATTCGTTCCCATTAAAAACTAGTAGGGGAGGGAGAGATTTTTTATTTTGCGAAACCCTTTACCTGAAAAGAACAAGGACAACGGGTAAAAAAAAGAAGAAAAAAAAAGCATTTCATTCACATGAGCGCGACTTCAAAGAAGAAATGTTGGAAATAAACGCAAAGTTTTGTTTATATTTCCATTTATGAAAGGTTAGCTATATGAAAAATAACACCTTACTGCCGTTATCCATGTATATATCGGGTCGGCAAAAAAAAAAAAAGGGAGACCTTTTAAATCCTTCATATCTCGGCAAATACGGTACATAGAACCATGAAATTTTAGTATGTTAGTACTAGGTAATTTTGTGGTTTGTATGCCATCTTTTGGTATTGTAGTTGGGAAATTGGATTTATGACGAATATTCCAAAAAAAATCTTACTAATCATAGGTTCAAGTTGATAATTAAAGCGATTTTAATTAACTTAAGCCAACTGCAGGAGGTTTGGACAAGCTTCTCAAGAAAATCGATAAAACGGGAGATATCAAAAGAATACCAGGTAGCGGTATTAAATTTGGCCACCAAACAGTCCTGATTTAAATCCTGTCAATTACGGCCTTTGGGGAAATTTGTCACGGAGAATTTATCGGATCAAAGTAAGAAATGTCGCTCATTTACGACAGCTTCTTCTGGAAAAATGGGATGAGCTACCACAAGAACAAATCAATAAAGCCATAGAAGAGTTCCGTCCTAGACTGAAAAAGGTCGTAAAAGTTCGTGGTAAACATATCGAGCAGTTTTTTAACATCAAGGTAGCACCATGTGTGAGTACTTTGTAACTTTTTATCCGCACATACAATGCAGTAGTAGTGTAAATGGAGAATTTCCAGTGGCATAAAGAAATGTTCAATAAATCCGTAATTTTCATTAGTTTTCTTTGAAATCCGCTCACCGTATAGGAAATTTACTTAGTTACTTAGTTGTTGGGTGTGAAAAAAATATTGAAATCTGATCATAACTTTGGATTTTACAGCCAAAGTTCGAGGTCTCCTTTTTTTCCCGACCAGATATATATATATATACACAGCAGTGGCAACTGGCGTATAGGAGCGATGGAGCGGTCGCTCCCCCTTGCTTGAAACGATAAATATTAATTTAACAGATAAAAAATATATTAATTTTAAGATATTAAAATAAATATTCTTGAAATATATTTTAAAAATTCCTGTGGCATATCATGATTCATGAGGCATTTTGAGTAAGCCTTCATACAGTACATAATATTCTAAACTTATAGCATAGCTTCAAACAGCGTACCCTGTTTGAATACAAAATAATATTGCAGCCGAATGGAGCGATAGATTTTTCGCTCAAGTAAATATAAATTATATTTTACTGTTGTAATGAAAATATAAGTACAATCGCGAATTTTTTTTATAATAACAACTTTATTTTTACTAATAGTGACTTCAGTAATAATGATATAAACCATTTATATGTATTTTATTGAAATTATTACTTATTTGTAATTAACTAGAATTGTACGTCTGGCATAGCCGTATATGTTAATACAAGTACTCTTGTGAGCGGCAGTTGGATTCGCGCTAGCCTATTGTGAGTCCGTGTTGTCGTACAATTTTATGAAATCGCACCCCCATACATTTATACCACGAGTCGCCACTGATATACAGGGTGTCCCATAAGTCCGGCATCATAGGAGAAATTCATATTTTTCTATTTCTACAAACCATAATTTATGCTCGGGATACCAATTTCCCGTCCACCATTCTGTTCAGTGACGAGGCTGTTTTTTATGGAAATGGTGAGGTAAATCGACAGAACACCCGCTACTGGTCTCAAAACAACCCTCACTGGTGGGTCTGTATCGAAGGAGTGACATTTCAAAGGAGTGACATAACAAAGGAGTGACATAAATACCGTAACGAAGGAGTGACATAACAAAGGAGTGACATAAATACCGTAACGAAGGAGTGACATAAGAAAGGAGTGACAAATCGGAGATAAAATTCAAAGGAGTATAATTATTAAAATTTTATTTAAAAAAACAAAATTTGTTAGAATTGTTAAAATTAAGATTTTATTTCAAAAACTAGAAACCTAACCTAACCTAACAGTTGCAAGCCTCTCTTCCATCTGGATTTGTTCTTTCTTCTTCTTTGTTGGTATTTTCGTGTCACTCCTTTGAATTTTATCTCCGATTTGTCACTCCTTTGTTTTGTCACTCCTTTGTTATGTCACTCCTTCGTTATGTCACTCCTTTGAATAGGACCGTCACTGGTATACCTCTTCAAAGGAACAAGGTATGGTGATGGTGTGGCATTTGGAAGGATCGCATCAGAGGCCCCCTCTTTTTCGATGAACATGTCACTGGAGGCACCTACCTACGTATGCTCAAGGAAGAAGCATTTCCCAGTGTCTTGAAGGAAGAAGGAAATTTCCCAACATGGTTCCAGCAAGACGGCGCTCCTGCACATTACAGCGCCCAAGTAAGGGAATACCTGTAGCAACAATTCCCTGGTCATTGGATAGGACGTCGAGGGCCTGTGGAATGGCCAGCTAGAAGCCCGGATCTCACGCCACTAGATTTTTATCTCTGGGGCCACTTGAAAGCGCTGGTATACGCAGAGAAAATTAGGAGTGTTGAACATTTGCGGCAGCGCATTATTGGGGCATGTAACACCATTACTCCTGACATCATTCACCGTGTGCTTGCTGACTGGGTATCACGTCTGAATTTGTGTATTGAAAACAATGGTGGGCATATTGAGCACGTTCTGTAAATAAAAGCTTTTGTTTTGCCTTTTTTTATTATTTTTCCTATGATGCCGGACTTATGGGACACCATGTATATATATATTATATAATATATATATATACACACACACACGAGTATTTTTTTATTGGGGTTAACCTCCTTCGCAACATCTAAGGTCATATGACGGAGGGGACCTACAGCTTTACGTGGGATCCGAAGCACGGTTCGCTCCCATCCAACTACTACCCAGACCCAATGTCGCTGATCTCTGAGAAGCGGTGTTACGACATCGGCCACGACGTAGCCCATTATATATATAATATATATATATATATATATATATATATACACACACACTCCCCTTTCCCAAATTAGGATTAATTCTTTTCTCTAAAACCTTTTCCTTTTTCATTAATGTATCATTATTTTCCTTCCCAATTTATCTGATCTTCAGTGTGAATTAATTTTTAGCTTTCTCGCGAAATAAACTTCAAATAAAATGGGAGAAAAAAGCGATGAGAAAAGTAATGAAAAACTTTGATTCCCAACTTTTAGATTTTAATCTAAAAATACAAACAAATTCTTAATTGAAAGAAAATTATTTATATATATATATATATATATATATATAATATATATATATATATATATATATATATATATAAAGAACGACGCTTGTGTAGAAGATCGTCCGCAGAAGATGAGGAGAAAGAACGAACAAATGAAAAACGAGGCACCTCCCAGTGGCGTGCGGTGGGTACGTCTACAGTGGAAGCGGTATTGAGTACGAGCACACGCACTATATGTACATATTATATAATTATAGTAATTATAGTAGCTAATGATAAACTTTGTAACTGGCTAGTGGGTATGTACTGTACACTATTCTGAAAAATATGGTACTGTCTTTAATATCTTTAGTAAGATTTTTATTAGGGTAAGCGGCTATAGGATGCAAATTATCGAAAGTCCATTTATCGATAAATGATTGAAAAAAATTTGGATTATCGATAATTATCGATAAATTTTCTTATTAAATTAGCTGTCTCATTAATAGAAGAAAAACGCAAAATTATAAGAACAGATTTTAATGAGATCATTCTACATTGTGACAGCCATAGTTATTTAAACAGATTTTAGTTTTTTATCCTTATTAAGGAAGTAACATTTCAAAAAGCATAAGGCATTAATAGTGGCTGGAGAGAGACTGCATCGAATCTTCGTTATGAAAATTCCCGCTGAAGAAAATGCACGCTCTGCTTCATAGCTTGTAGGCTTGATGGTCCTTAATGCATCGTACGTACAATCGATCTAGATTTTCGCTTCTTTTTTTTTTCTTTACTTCGTACAATGCGAATTCACTGCCTGCATTGAACATAGAGGACTTACTTACGTTTTTTATTTCTAATAAATCTCATTTGCAAGAGAAAATTTGTTCATTTAGCGTAAACTTAAAAAATCAGGAAGTGATCTGAAATTATCGATAAATCTGCTCGATAATTATACGATAGTTGACTTTCATTTATCGATAAATTATACACTGGGCAACACGTATTTTATTGAATGATATCTGACACTTGATTCTAGGTAATTTGGGTGCGCTGAATACGAATTTCAACTCGGTTTGGCTCTATCAGGTCCTGATTCTTGTCGACAGCCTATGTGCCATTTTCCAGATTTTTCAAATTAGGACTAAAAAATTAAGTCATGTGTTAAATTTTTTTTTCAAGTTTCATGAATACAAGCAGTTCAAACTACAGTAAAATTACATTATAACGATAGAAATGACTTAAAATAAAAAAACAAACAGATATGAAGCTTTCACTGTGGCAAAAATTTTCTTTTGTAAGACTTTCTAACGTATTTGCTTGTTGATGGCAGGTCTCTTTTCAAGCACCAGCAGTAATCAGCCATCATGTGGGAATCCCAGCGGCCTTGGTACCGTTCCTCCATAATTTTGATATCTTGGGGAATCTCTCCCCTTGTTCGTCACTTACATCACCTAAATTACTTGGAAATTGGTCAAGATGGCTATTCAAAAAATGCATTTTATGCTCATATTGCAACCTAACTCTTTGTAGTCCCTTAAAAGTTTTTTTACGATTTCTCGTAGTTATCTGCCCTATAATTGCCTAAAAAGTTTTCTATCAAGTCCACGAATGAGAACCAGCCATTTTTTTCGCGTTCATTCATGACATTAGGAAAATTGCTGTCTTTAATCATTGTTCTTATTTGTGGACCGTCGAAAATTCCAGCCTTGATTTTTCATAACTTAAACTTGGAAATTTTTGAAGTTATGTATTTGAAACACTCGCCGTTCGTATCTAAAGCTTTTACATATTGTTTAATGAGGCCTAGTTTTATATGCAGAGGAGGAAATATGATTTTATCTCTGCTCACTAAAGGTGGATTAATTACGTTTTTTTCTCCGACAGTAAGTGATGTTCGTGCTGGCCAGATTTGTTTGAAATAATGTTCTTCCTTGGCTCTGCTGTCCCATAAGCAAAGGAAGCAGGTATATTTAGTATACCCTCCTTGTTGTCCTAGCAGAAAATTAACCATTTTTAAGTCAACACATATGATCCACTCGTGCTCCCTATATTTGATAAGATTTAAAACCTTTTCTATATGTTCATACTTTTCTTTTAATTTTGTTGAGTGCCCAATCGGTATCGAGCCGTAGATTGCCATTATGCAACAACACACACTTAAGACTTCTTTTCGAACTGTCTAAAAACAAGCGCCAATCATTTGCATCGTAAGACTCAACCCCCATCTTCTTTAACAAACCAACTATGTCGCAGCAATATACTAAACTATCCTCTGTTCTAAAATATTAACAAGTTCTTCTTCTCTTTTCTGTAAAATGAAATGTATGTGTTTGAAGTAAGCAAGTTTTTCTCTTAAGTCTTGAAGCTAAAATTTCCGCAGCCTTTTTTGGCAAATTTAGATCCCTTACAAGATCATTCAACTCGGCCTGGTTAAACTTTTGCGGATCGTTTTGACTTTCAAATACGCTGGGGTCAAAATCGGTGTCTGACTCCTCAAAGTGCATAACAATATTTTCAGGAACATCTTCAACTAATTCTTGAGTTGGCAGACCCTTAAATTTTGGAATAGGGATCTCATTTGAATGTAGCACAGGTCGTATCGCGGTGTCGAAATTTGGGTACTCGATACAATGTTTATTTTTCTTAGTGAAGCCCGAAGTCTTGACAAAGCAAAGGTAGCAATCGTCTCGTGGTTAGTAGGCTCTCGCCACACCTGATATGGAAAAAAAATTGTAAAGCGTTAACAAAAGCGACGAGAGACTTGTTTTTATGAATTTTATCAAAAGTTATCACCCAAACATTTAACATTTCTATGTGTTTCAACCTTATGCAATATTTGAGATTCTTATAAACATTTTCTGTAAATTTTTGTTTATGTACCTAAGTTACAATTACATTTAGGTAAGTTACAGTATACTAGTGATTAAATTACGTAGTTTTATGAAATCATAAACTTACCATCGGAACTCCAAAAGGTATGTTTGAATCCGAACCCTTCGTCCAATGTCGCAGTCTTTCAATGCATATAGTACAGGCTTTATGTGGAGCCCACGATTTATCTTGGTCCCCCAGTTTTATGCCAAAATAAGCTAAGTAAGCTCTTTTTACGAAGTCAGTTATATTTGCTCGTTGATGTGGAAGTGTAAAATTTCCACATATATAACAGAAGGAATCAGGGTTGTTTTTGCATTTGAACTTTCTAGTGCTTGATGACATATTGCTTGATTGTTCTGCCAATTTGTAAAGGTATTTAAAGCCCTTAATTCATATAAATTTAAGAAAATCTGAAATATAAACACAAAAATTAGTTTAAATAGGTACTTATTATGAAATAGGTACTTACAATCTATGAAATTAAACTAGAAACACGGATGAGTAGGTACAATATAAATTACGTCTAATTAAATCAACTATATTAAATCACGATGACAAAATTACTCACTAAATCATATGCCAATTCAAAATTATGTTAATGCCCAAACTTAATTAACTAACTCAACTGACTGACTGACTGACTGACTGACTGACTGACTGACTGACTGACTGACTGATTGAATTGACTGATTAACTCTGGAAACGAGTCGCTTTTATATATTTTAGTTGTCCCTCTAGAATACTCTACAGAGAACAGGAACGCTCGAGAAAATTTTAGAATTCTATGATATTTTTAGCTTAATTTACTAATATTAAAATGGGTTAAAAATGACAAAATTAAAAATATTTTTAGGGTGTTACATATAAAAATATACATAATACAACAATACCATAACAATAGGTACAAATACCAAGATAAAAACCTAGTTGCATAATGTGTAACTGCAAAAAGACTTAGCGAGTATTGAGAAAAAACCTTTTTATGAATACGACGAAAGAGGAGGGGTGTTGAGCAAAATCAGGACCTGATAGAGCAAAACCGAGTAAACATTCGTGCTCAGCGCACCCAAATTACCTAGAAGTAACTGTCAAATCTAATTCAATAGACAAAAACTTGAAATTTGTTCCCCAGTGTATCGATAACACTGGTCAACACTCATTTTATTGCCAATCATATTAGAGTGATTTTGGGGTAACTTTGTGGTGCTGATTCCGAATATGACATCGGTTTTGCTAGATTGGCTCTAATTTATGAGATAATTGGTACCCCATTGAAACACGTAAAAATGCAAAAACTTTAATGTTCAGGCGGAGCCTACTTACAAATTGCATTGAAATTGTCTCAAATCATACAAAAGTAAACACATGAAATACATAATGGCATTTTATTCGGTCTCACCATCTAGAATGTTCCGGTAGTTTCCCATATGCACGCGTTATGGTTACGTTTCCTATTAATTGAGGGTATTCATTCTCTCAAGAACTAGAGCCAAATCGGAAAAACTACTTTCATTTTGGAATTCAGCAACTCCCAAATACCCTAAATTCGTACGAATTTCCTTGGCAACGAAAAAAAAAAGTTTTTTTGTTGACCTGTGTAATATTTTATCGATTGCAACCTCTATAAGCGGCGCTTACCTAGCTTACCCTGAATGCACGCCACTGATATATATATATATATATATATATATTATATATATATTATATATATATATCAGGTCATCCCACAAGTAATGTCGTTTTTTTACGATAGATTAAGTTTAAACTAGTCCTACTCGGTTTAAGCATAATTTTCCGAAGGTTATATCTAAGAGGAGATTTATCGTGTTTCGCTACATACTTTACAGACCGTGACCAGTGAAGACGTGTGTTTTGCTTTATGTGAACCCCTCATAAACATGGCGGTATCAGAAGAGCATATCAGGCATATAATGCCTTACGAGTTCAAAAAAAGGGAATAGTGCTACTGAAGCAACGCGAAACATTCAGGACGTTTATGGCAACGATATTCTGCATGTGAGGAAATGTCAAAGATTGTTTCAAAAGTTTAGGAATGGTGACTGCTGTTTGACAGATGCAGCACGCTCTGGACGCCCTGCTGAGTTTGATGATGACCCGCTGTTAGCCGCACTTGAAGAAGACTGTTCAACAACTGTCGAAGAATTGGCCCAGAAACTCAATTCATCCCCATCCACCATCCATCGACATTTGCAACAACTCGGGAAAGTGCCTAAGTTAGGAAAATGGGTGCCACATGAGTTGTCGGTCGACAATCTGAGGGTGCGGGTAAACATTAGCACAGCTCTTCATTCCCGTGAACTCCAACATCCGTTTTTGCACCGTTTAGTGACTGGTGATGAAAAGTGGATACTGTACCAAAATGTTAAGCGCCGTCGACAGTGGGTTTGTGCCGGAGAACCAGCGACACCACAGCCAAACCAAATCTTCACCCGGAAGGTGTTGCTTAGTGTTTGGTGGGATAAAGGTGGTGTAATACACTTTGAAACCTTACCACACAACCAAACAATCACCGCTCAAGTATACTGTCAACAACTGGATCGATTGAACACTGCACTAAAGAAAAAGACCTTCTTTGGTTAATCGGAAAGGAATCGTGTTCCACCACGACAACGCACGTCCTCATACCGCTCGGATCACTTCTGCAAAAATTGAGGAGCTTGGGTGGGAAAAACTTCCACATCCTCCATATTCTCCAGACCTTGCACCTTCAGATTATCATTCTTCAGGAGTCTGCAAAACTATCTTGACGAGAAACAGTATACTTCTTTAGATGACCTGCACACCAGTCTTTGTACGTTTTTTGCCTCAAAACCGCCTGAATTTTATAAACATGGCATTGAAAAGCTTGTAGGACGTTGGCAGTGTCATTGATTCCGATGGAAAATATATACTAGATTAAAAAGTTTCAGTTGAGCTTTTTTTGTCCTTCAAATTCCGATCTAAAAAACGACATTACTTATGGGATGGACCTGATATATATATATATATATATATAGGCCTATATATATATATATATATATATATATATATATATACGGGTGGGCGGAAAGTAGCTCCCATTTTGGATTGGTAAAAAAATACGTATATTATCCATTTATTTCAGAAGAAATAATATGAAAAGGTAGGCATACATGGTAGGTTTTCTCTAAAATTCAATGTGGGCTCCAACTCTTTCCACCAGCTTCTGGAGCCGCCCAGGAATGGCGTCACTGACTTTAGCAGGAACTCCGGCGGGATGGAGGACATGACTTCCCGAATTCGGTCCTCCAGTTCTTCCAATGTCCTCGGTTTGGTGCGGTAGACTTCTTCCTTTACCCATCCCCAAAGAAAGAAGTCGCACGGTGTCAAGTCGGGGCTCCTGGCTGGCCATTGATGTGGACCACGACGACCCATCCAACGCCCAGGAAGTGGGCATCCAGCCCTTCTGCATCCAGCCCTTCTGCGCAACACCATGAATGCTGAGCGGTACCTTGCTATGTTGCGAAACGAGGTCTGGCGGTTGTCAGCACATGGAGAACATCGACGATCTGATATTTATGCAAGATGGCGCCCTCCGCACTTCGCTCTTGTTGTCCGTGAGTGGCTGGATGCCCACTTCCCTGGGCGTTGGAGGTCGTCGTGGTCCACATCAATGGCCAGCCAAGAGCCCCGACTTGACACCGTGCGACTTCTTTCTTTGGGGGTGGGTAAAGGAAGAAGTCTACCGCACCAAAACCGAGGACATTGGAAGAACTGGAGGACCGAATTCGGGAAGTCATGTCCTCCATCCCGCCGGAGTTCCTGCTAAAGTCAGTGGACGCCATTCCTGGGCGGCTCCAGAAGCTGGTGGAAAGAGTTGGAGCCCACATTGAATTTTAGAGAAAACCTACCATGTATGCCTACCTTTTCATATTATTTCTTCTGAAATAAATGGATAATATACGTATTTTTTTACCAATCCAAAATAGGGAGCTACTTTCCGCCCACCTGTATATAATATATATATATATAGGCCTATATATATATATATATATTATATATATATATATTATATATATATAATATATATATATAGTGTCCCATAAGTCGGGCATCATAGGAGAAATTAATAATTTTCTATTTCTACAAACCATAATTCATATTTTCTCTTTCTACAGTCCATAACACTGGGCAACACGTATTTTATTGAATGATATCTGACACTTGATTCTAGGTAATTTGGGTGCGCTGAATACGAATTTCAACTCGGTTTGGCTCTATCAGGTCCTGATTCTTGTCGACAGCCTATGTGCCATTTTCCAGATTTTTCAAATTAGGACTAAAAAATTAAGTCATGTGTTAAATTTTTTTTTTCAAGTTTCATGAATACAAG
This sequence comes from Bathynomus jamesi, assembly GCA_023014485.1. Classification (NCBI taxonomy): domain Eukaryota; kingdom Metazoa; phylum Arthropoda; class Malacostraca; order Isopoda; family Cirolanidae; genus Bathynomus; species Bathynomus jamesi. Next base: position 319,139 of record JAJOZX010001931.1, read on the forward strand.
CAGTTCAAACTACAGTAAAATTACATTATAACGATAGAAATGACTTAAAATAAAAAAACAAACAGATATGAAGCTTTCACTGTGGCAAAAATTTTCTTTTGTAAGACTTTCTAGCGTATTTGCTTGTTGATGGCAGGTCTCTTTTCAAGCACAGCAGTAATCAGCCATCATGTGGGAATCCTAGCGGCCTTGGTACCGTTCCTCCATAATTTTGATATCTTGGTGGAATCTCTCCCCTTGTTCGTCACTTACATCACCTAAATTACTTGGAAATTGGTCAAGATGGCTATTCAAAAAATGCATTTTATGCTCATATTGCAACCTAACCTTTGTAGTCCCTTAAAAGTTTTTTTACGATTTCTTCGTAGTTATCTGCCCTATAATTGCCTAAAAAGTTTTCTATCAAGTCCACGAATGAGAACCAGCCATTTTTTTCGCGTTCATTCATGACATTAGGAAAATTGCTGTCTTTAATCATTGTTCTTATTTGTGGAACGTCGAAAATTCCCGCCTTGATTTTTTCATAACTTAAACTTGGAAATTTTGAAGTTATGTATTTGAAACACTCGCCGTTCGTATCTAAAGCTTTTACATATTGTTTAATGAGGCCTAGTTTTATATGCAGAGGAGGAAATATGATTTTATCTCTGCTCACTAAAGGTGGATTAATTACGTTTTTTCTCCGACAGTAAGTGATGTTCGTGCTGGGCAGATTTGTTTGAAATAATGTTCTTCCTTGGCTCTGCTGTCCCATAAGCAAAGGAAGCAGGGATTTAGTATACCCTCCTTGTTGTCCTAGCAGAAAATTAACCATTTTAAGTCAACACATTGATCCACTCGTGCTCCCTATATTTGATAAGATTTAAAACCTTTTCTATATGTTCTACTTTTCTTTTAATTTTGTGAGTGCACAATCGGTATCGAGCCGTATAGATTGCCATTATGCAACACACACTTAAGACTTCTTTTCGAACTGTCTAAAAACAAGCGCCAATCATTTGCATCGTAAGACTCAACCCCCATCTTCTTTAACAAACCAACTATGTCGCAGCAATATACTAAAACTATCCTCTGTTCTAAAATATTTAACAAGTTTTCTTCTCTTTTTCTGTAAAATGAAATGTATGGGTTTGAAGTAAGCAAGTTTTTCTCTTTAAGTCTTGAAGCTAAAATTTCCGCAGCCTTTTTTGGCAAATTTAGATCCCTTACAAGATCATTCAACTCGGCCTGGTTAAACTTTTGCGGATCGTTTTGACTTCATATACGCTGGGGTCAAAATCGGTGTCTGACTCCTCAAAGTGCATAACAATATTTTCAGGAACATCTTCAACTAATTCTTGAGTTGGCAGACCCTTAAATTTTGGAATGGGGATCTCATTTGAATGTAGCACAGGTCGTATCGCGGTGTCGAAATTTGGGTACTCGATACAATGTTTATTTTTCTTAGTGAAGCCCGAAGTCTTGACAAAGCAAAGGTAGCAATCGGTCTCGTGGTTAGTAGGCTCTCCCACACCTGATATGGAAAAAAAATTGTAAAGCGTTAACAAAAGCGACGAGAGACTTGTTTTTATGAATTTTATCAAAAGTTATCACCCAAACATTTAACATTTCTATGTGTTTCAACCTTATGCAATATTTGAGATTCTTATAAACATTTTCTGTAAATTTTTGTTTATGTACCTAAGTTACAATTACATTTAGGTAAGTTACAGTACTAGTGATTAAATTACGTAGTTTTATGAAATCATAAACTTACCATCGGAACTCCAAAAGGTATTTTTGAATCCGAACCCTTCGTCCAATGTCGCAGTCTTTCAATGCATATAGTGCAGGCTTTATGTGGAGCCCACGATTTATCTTGGTCCCCCAGTTTTATGCCAAAATAAGCTAAGTAAGCTCTTTTTACGAAGTCAGTTATATTTGCTCGTTGATGTGGAAGTGTAAAATTTCCACATATATAAAGAAGGAATCAGGGTTGTTTTTGCATTTGAACTTTCTAGTGCTTGATGACATATTGCTTGATTGTTCTGCCAATTTGTAAAGGTATTTAAAGCCCTTAATTCATATAAATTTAAGAAAATCTGAAATATAAACACAAAAATTAGTTTAAATAGGTACTTATTATGAAATAGGTACTTACAATCTATGAAATTAAACTAGAAACACGGATGAGTAGGTACATATAAATTACGTCTAATTAAATCAACTATATTAAATCACGATGACAAAATTACTCACTAAATCATATGCCAATTCAAAATTATGTTAATGCCCAAACTTAATTAACTAACTCAACTGACTGACTGACTGACTGATTGAATTGACTGATTAACTCTGGAAACGAGTCGCTTTTATATATTTTAGTTGTCCCTCTAGAATACTCTACAGAGAACAGGAACGATCGAGAACATTTTAGAATTCTATGATATTTTTAGCTTAATTTACTAATATTAAAATGGGTTAAAAATGACAAAATTAAAAAATATTTTTAGGGTGTTACATATAAAAATATACATAATACAACAATACCATAACAATAGTACAAATACCTAGATAAAAACCTAGTTGCATAATGTGTAACTGCAAAAAGACTTAGCGAGTATTGAGAAAAAAACCTTTTTATGAATACGACGAAAGAGGAGGGGTGTTGAGCAAAATCAGGACCTGATAGAGCAAAACCGAGTAAAAATTCGTGCTCAGCGCACCAAAATTACCTAGAACTAACTGTCAAATCTAATTCAATAGACAAAAAGTTGAAATTTGTTCCCCAGTGTAAGTGTGTGAGCAAGGAAGAACGAATCCAGATAATTCTACTCATAGGAAATCGGAGTCAAAGAGAGGCCGCTGCTGAATTTAACAGACTGCATCCAGACCGCGAGCCAATAACGCAGAGTTGTGTTAGCAGACTTGTTGCAAAGTTTAAGGAAAAAGGATCCATAGAAGATAAACCACGCAGTGGACCTTCAAGGAGGTCCACTGACGATGATACAGCGACTGCTATCCTGGCTCATTTTAACAGAAGTCCCAATAAATCTCTTCGGCGATTGTCCGCCGAGACAGGAGTGTTGAAAAGTAGCATCCATCGCATTCTTCAGGCTCACAAATGGCATCCATATAAACTTCAGATCCTACAGAAATTAAGCGAAGATAATCCCGACCGGCGGATGGAACTTTGTGAATGGGCTACGGAACAATATGCTCGGGATGCCAATTTCCCGTCCACCATTCTGTTGTGACGAGGCTATTTTTTATGGAAATGGTGAGGTAAATCGACAGAACACCCGCTACTGGTCTCAAAACAACCCTCACTGGTATACCTCTTCAAAGGAACAAGGTGCATCTCGGGTGATGGTATGGTGTGGCATTTGGAAGGATCGCATCATAAACCCCCCTCTTTTTCGATGAACATGTCACTGGAGGCACCTACCTACGTATGCTCAAGGAAGAAGCATTTCCCAGTGTCTTGAACGAAGAAAGAAATTTCCCAACATGGTTCCAGCAGGACGGCGCTCCTGCACATTACAGCACCCAAGTAAGGGAATACCTGTACCAACAATTCCCTGGTCATTGGATAGGACGTCGAGGGCCTGTGGAATGGCCAGCTAGAAGCCCGGATCTCACGCCACTAGATTTTTATCTCTGGGGCCACTTGAAAGCGCTGGTATACGCAGAGAAAATTAGGAGTGTTGAACATTTGCGGCAGCGCATTATTGGGGCACGTAACACCATTACTCCTGACATCATTCACCGTGTGCTTGCTGACTGGGTATCACGTCTGAATTTGTGTACTGAAAACAATGGTGGACATATTGAGCACGTTCTGTAAATAAAAGCTTTTGTTTTGCCTTTTTTTTTTTTTTTTCCTATGATACCGGACTTATGGGACACCCTGTATATATATATATATATATATATATATTCAGATCCAAACTGGTGGGGTGGATGAGTGCTTGAATGGGGAGCAGGACGGATTAATGCGGGGAGTCACTCGTTGCAAACTGGCGCCGATTAATGAAGTCGCAGAAGGTCGGTAGCGATTAACGTTGATGAAGGGATTCCACAGAAAGTTGGAAATTTTACGTTTGTTTTTTAAAATGTAAGAACGGGATAAGTTTTCTGATTCAAATATGGTCTATTAATGAAGTAAGCTTAAGGTTAACGAAGATACTTGACTCAAAATATAACCCGCCTTTCGGTCCTCCCTAGACCCGACCTCTCAACCCCACTACCCGTCAGAAGGGACAAGAGAGTAATTATTCCCCTGCTGAAAACACGGATCATACCAAAACTTGAATACTGCTCAATCTTTACGTCCCGTATAAAAAAAAGAAGAAATTAATAAACTAGAAGTAATTCGAATAAATATCACAGCCAAGACTTATGTCTGTAATGAACTCAATTACTGGGAAAGACTTCGTAAATTAAATCCGCATTCACTGGAAAGGAGAGAGGACCATAATTTACCGAAGAAAATAATAGAAAAACTGGTACTGAATCCAGTAACCACCCAAACAACACTAGGAAATAGGAAAAGTAGAATGTGTAGTGTTCCCAAACTAAAGGCCAAACAAGGGGGACACTTAACTCTGAAGGAAAATAGTTTGGTTGTCAAGAGGCCAAGACTATTCAACCAGCTTCCGAAGGAGATTAGGAACATCACTGGTATTAATGTGGAATTCTTCAAAAGAAGTAAACGTCTGGCTCAGGACGGTACCAGATGAGCCGGTATGCCTGCCTATGTGTGATGGAGATCGCATGAGGGCAATTCACCACCAGCTTGACCTTCGTGTGAAGAAAGACCAACGCACGGAAGTACTACAAGGTTACGAGGTATATATATATATATAATTATATATATATATATATATATATATTATATACACACCGGGTGGCCCAAAAGTTCCTTTACCGAGATTATTGAATTTTAGTTTGTGTGTGTATTGTTTCCTATTTTTTAGTATATATTTATATGTAGCCGCTCAATGAAGACGATCCGGACAGACGTGAAGAGTTTTGTGAATGGTATGTTGAAGATGTGATGATAATGAAGGTTTCGAGGACAGAGTTCTCTGGACTGACGAAGCTCAGTTTAAATTGAATGGTCAAATTAATAGGCATAAATTGTGTTTATTACAGCCCCCAAAATCCTTATCTGGTGGAAGAAGAGGCAATAAACACACAAGGAATAACCAGTATGGAGTGGAATATTATCTTTTGGAATTTTTGGGCCTGTGTTCTTTCATGGATCGGTGACTAACGACAATTACCTAGAAATGTTACGTGCCATTATTGTGCCACAGTTACGGGGTTTACAAAATTTTGGTTCCATAATTTGGATGCAAGATGGAGCTCCGTCTCATTATGGACGAAACGTCAGACAATTCTTGGACGAAACATTCGATATGTGGATTGGAAGAAAGGAACTGTTGAATGGCCACCAAGGTCTCCAGACTTAACTCGTTGTGACTTCGCGCTATGGGGTCTCTTGAAAGATAAAGTTCCATTCAAAACCTAGAAGTTTAGAGCCTCTCAAAGACAGAATAAAAGATGAATTCCAGGCCTCGGCAAATAATTAAGAACTTTGCAAGAAATATATCATTATGTTTATAAACGCTGTCAAGCTCGTACTGTATACAACAGAATGAAGGTCATTTTTGAACATTTACCTTAGCCTGTGCATTTCATTTTCATTCATTCCCATTCTTGTTGCAATTACATTTGTTACTCGGGTGTACATTTTTTGGTAGATCATAATATAAAAATAAAATGTTTTTTGTATTTTTTTCTAGGGGGAGCTTCAGAGTATTGCTATCAAAAGTTCGGTAAAGCAACTTTAGGCCCACCTTTTATATAATATATATATATATATATATATATATATATATATATATAATCATTAGCCTGAGTACATGTTTTGGAATAAAAAGGCAAATAAACCATGAAAATTGTTGCTTACATTATGAACAGAGTATAGTGAAAATAATCACAGCAAATGATCAATAATTTAGAGAGAGAGAGCGAGTATGCAATATTTAGTGTGACATCCTCGAGCGGCGGATGATGACTTTGCATCTCGGAGGCATTGAATCAACGAACGATTACAGGCTTTCCGCGTACGATTGTTTTATGAAGTTTATTTAGCCTCCTTTCCCACGGCAAAGGTCATGTGACAGAGGGGACCTACAGCTTTACGTGGGATTCGAACCACTGGTCGCTACATCACCTGGATGCAGAGGATGGTCACCTATCCAATTACTACCTAGAGTCCTAGACCAAGTCTTCTCTCAAACTACGCCTTCCATTTCTAAAAAAAAATTAACTTTAATATCATCATCCACAGAACATTCTTGAATTCTCACGACAATTTTGATGTTACTTTGCTAACTTAAACCTAATTTTCTTATTTACGTCACTCATATACACTTTCTATGGGCAACATTTCCTGGTAATCCACGTTTCTGAAGCCTTCTCTTCGGAATAAACGTGCTTACAGAAATAATTCTGTTGTTCTCCCGAACCGTTGCACATATTTCTCAAAGTGATTTGCTTTGGAGTGTCTTTGAATAATACGATCCTTTACAAAGCCACTTGGGCTTATCGAGGTTTTCCAAGTCATAAATGATGTAAAGCTATATTTTATAATCAATTGCGAAATGTCAATTTCAATTCAGCTAATTACAAGTAATTCTTCTAGGCCGATATTGTCTGTTACGAAGAGCCAAATTAACATTTTCCTTCAACCGCTGCAGGGTTCTCTGAACTGCTCCTTTGGATGTTTCTTTCACCTTCAATGCATTTCCTCTCTGGCCGTTATCTCGTTTATGGAGAATGAGTACCTGGAGTTTTAATACAAGTGTTAACTCTGTTCACTTCGTGGAGCAGAGAATTATCAGACATTTTCTTAAACTATCTGAAAAAATGAACCAAAATTTAATTTATATCATTATTATCTCTCTAAGCACATCCGGCCTCATAAAAAAAATTAAAATGAGAAAGTAAGAGTATTAAAGTGTACGTAACAGATGTAATGTTTTATGACAAACTCGTACAACTGTTGGAACTACTGGCTACACAAAACACATTTGCCGAGCCTACTCCACACCATACGAGTGTTAATGCTGATACAACAACTCCAGTACTTCTTTCGGGAACAAGAATGTTTTCGCTCAAAAGATACGTATACCGCATGTACAATACTGTGTATATATAAATTATCTTGTATTCGGTTGGTTTGTTTTATCAGTCAGTTACATGGGTTTCTTTGCATGAAGAGAAGGCTGCGTGGTGAATGGAATTTAATATGATTGTTGATGAAAACAAATGGTTTTATTAGAGCTGCCGAATGCAAAAATATATTAATGGTTTAATTTTGACCTTGTATTTCTGAAAGTTTAGTTTTTATAAAAAAAAATGACCAATGAAATCATTAAAGCTGAAATTAACCCATCGGAGAGAGGCATTTTGAAACACACGACTTTTGAGAGAGATCTGAGGCACCAATAAAGTTGTCCACCGGGGCATAGCCAGTTTTTCGCTGGGCGTTGTGAGTATCGAAAATGTAACTTCAAAATCACACACACACACACACACACACATACACTCCTTAGGTTAAATTAAAATGTAGACCTACAACCACCTCCATCAATTGTGATCATAGAATTCAATAAAATAATATTATTTAAGGGATCCAGACCTCTTTCAATTTCTCTTTAATCCAGCACAGCACAAATGTAGAATAGTAGGCTACAATAGCCATTACTAGAAATTACCAATATACAGTGTGTGTGTGATGTATATATATATTAATATATATATATATTATATATATATATATATATATATATATAATATATATATATATATATATATATACAGGGCGTCCCAAAAAAATGTATACACACTTTAAATACTTATAAAGGCAGTGTTTATTAAAATACATTTCATTTTCAAAATGTAATAGAATCTACAGACATTATTTAATTGTTTTGTCAACGCCTGTTTTCAAACTGACGTCCGTTCTGGTCCAGGCACTGCTGATAACGCGAAGCAATGGAATCGCAAACATCACGAAACATTTCGTTTGGTATTTGTGTGCATTCTCATTCTCGTTCAATGGCTGCTCTCAATTCAGCGACTGTTGCAGGTTTTATAGCGTAGACTTTGTCTTTTAAGTATCCCCATAAAAAAAGTCTAGTGGTGTGAGGTCTGGTGAACGCGGAGGGTATTCTACGAAACCCCTTCGTCCAATCCACATCCACATCGTGCCAAGTACCACTCGCAATACTCCACTCTTCGGTCCGGATCATCATCATCTTCATTAATAGCATGGACTAATCTTGGAATGTAACTTTTCCATTGACAGCGCTTCAAAATGCGTTGGACAGACGATTCTGAAATTCCTACCTCACGACTCGCTTGCCGCACAGATTTTCTTGGACTTTGGTGATACGTTTCCAGTACTCTTTCTTGCTTTGTGGGGCTTGTCGATGTCCGTGGTCTTCCGGAACGCTTCTTGTGGACATTCTGAACAGTTCCATCGGCTTCAAACTTATCTCTAATTCGAGTGATGGTAAGTCGCGTTGGTGGATCTGTTTGAAACTCCCTCCTAACTGTCTTTGCACTTCAACTGCGTTTTCACACTTCCAGTAGCATTTTAGAATGAATTTCCTTTGTTCAAAGCTTAGTCTGACTGCCATTATTAATTCTAATGGGTTTAACTTGGAAAGAAAGAAACATCAATTGAGCTATCAGCTGTTAAAGTGTGTATACACTTTTTTGGGACGCCCTGTATATATATATATATATAAAAAATCACTTCACAATATGAGAGAACCTTTCAACCTGTGGTCTAACACTGCAATAACACACTGAACAGGTGTGTGTATTTTCACATGCATGTACGTAGGTATACAAGTCATTGCACCCTCACGAAACTTGCTGTGGAGCGATAAAACACCAAACTTATATATATATATATATATATATATATATAGGGTGAATTTCACACAAACACGTGAAATGAATGAATTATGCAAACTCACAAGGAAAAAAGGAAAACTTATTCCAAGGCCTTTCGTGTATTCAGCAATACACCTTATTAGGGAGGTGTACTGCTGAATATACGAAAGGCCTTTAAATAATTTTTTCTTTTCTTGTGGGATTGCATCATATATATACACACACACACACGTCTCTCTCTCAATGCTCGAGAGAGGTGTCAAAAGCTTAAGTAATAGTCGGAAGTAAACGCCGCCATTCAGTGTATGAGCAGCTCGCAGCAGCATTATCATGTATATAGAAGGTTAACGTACCAACGAGGCTCAAGCACGTGGCACATCATCAACGGAAACAACAATATTCTGTGTTATCACATCAAATGAACAGCATGATTCACATCTCTCTTCGTGCCTAAGTTGTTAATTTGCATTGCAGACACTCCTGTTTTTCTAAGTCTGGGTGCATGAGTTTTCAGGAGCAAAATGCACAGCAAGTTTCTGTTTCCTCCCCAAAAACACACACATACATATAATATAATATATATATAGTGGCGCTAATAAGTATTCGTACAGAGAAATATTTCGGTTACATTCGTACTTATCTTTTGTACCATGCATAATGTAATGATTTGTAATAAATTTAATAATGGCACCCAGAGAAATGTTTGTAATGAACATTGTTTTTCTAAGTCTGGGTGCATGAGTTTTCAGGAGCAAAATGCACAGCAAGTTTCTGTTTCCTCCCCAAAAACACACACACACACATATATATATATATATATATATATATATATATATATATATATATATATATAGTGGCGCTAATAAGTATTCGTACAGAGAAATATTTCGGTTACATTCGTACTTATCTTTTGTACCATGCATAATGTAATGATTTGTAATAAATTTAATAAATGGCACCCAGAGAAATGTTTGTAATGAACATTGTTTTTCTAAGTCTGGGTGCATGAGTTTTCAGGAGCAAAATGCACAGCAAGTTTCTGTTTCCTCCCCAAAACACACACACATAATATATATATTATATATATATATATATATATAGTGGCGCTAATAAGTATTCGTACAGAGAAATATTTCGGTTACATTCGTACTTATCTTTTGTACCATGCATAATGTAATGATTTGTAATAAATTTAATAAATGGCACCCAGAGAAATGTTTGTAATGAACATTGTTAATATAATGGGTTTTTTTATACAGTCGTTTTGGAAAGATAAATTTAAGATGTCTGTTGAATGTAACTTCACAGAGAACGTAAGTTTTTATACTTTTTGTGGGTGTTTCGGTTGGGAATGGGGGACAAGAGCTGCCCTTGGGGGAAGTTGGGGAAAACCCTCTACAAGGGTGCCATAAGATCCTACATACGGTGAGTTGAATTCTAAATTTTGTTCAGTCAGGATCACAGGTTTTTGGGGGCTCTCAAAATTTTGTAAGTATAGCTTGTCAGTTTAGTGTTAATCGCAAATAACCAGACTATATCTCTCGGTGCTCTTTATGTATTAACATTCGTCCTTGCCCTAAAGGCTTGACATCTTTAAATAGTTTAGTTAATTTAATAAACATAAACTCCAACCGGCAAGTTATTTCGTCAATCCTTAAGGTTATGTCAGTGAAAAGTCGGCTGGTAAAGCTGGACAGATACTCATTTACCTGTTGCACTCTCAATATATCGGCCAAATAGGCCTTTAATAAATAAAACACTACAATAAGATAGTTATGGAAAGTTCACCGTTCGTTTGGAAAAATGTAACAAATAAAAAAATTAGTTTAACTCCAACACAAAATGTAAACCATTAAAGAATTTGAGGAAAATAAGAAACAGTTAAAATGCAAAAGTGTTTTCGTACATTTACAAAATTATTTAATACTTTGTGTGTCCATCTAAGGCTTGAAGAATGTAAAAATTTTATCAATAGTTGTTGTTTATTGGTCAGAGACGACTGACAATTGCTATTTTGAAATGTAGAATTATTATCAGAACTCCGAATCTTCATGAAAGACGAATGACTGTCCAAGCCATTAGAGTAAGCAGTGGGTCATCATGGTAAAGAGAGCTGTCTACAAATCTTAATTGTTGTTAATCTGTTATTGTTGCACACGAGTCTGGAAAAAGTTATAAGATAAGAGAACTTCGATTTCTGTTTATGACGGATGCTGCAGTTATAAAGAAATGAAAGGGCTTTGAAACAATCAAAACTATACCAAGGTGTGAACGACCTTGTAAGATTTCACAACGTACAGCTAGACGGATTGAAAGAATTGTTGCTGCGAATCCACGAGTGACTGCGGGTGACATTTGCCAAACATTAAGACTAAGATCGATGTCCATCCCTCTACTGTACGTCGTACATTGAGAAAGAATGGTCTGCATGGAAGAGTTGCGAGAAGAAAACCTCTGTTACGAAAACACAAAGAAGCTCGTTTAACCCTTTACTGGCCAAAAGGACAAATTTGTAACCTTTCAAATACACGTATTCATAACTTAACCCTACAAAATATTTGGGCAGTAAAGGGTTAAAGTACGTCAAGGATCATCAAAATGATGGATTTGCATTCTGAAAGAAAGTTCAGTGGAGAGACGAGACGAAAACCGAATTATTCGGGAACAACGAGCAACGATATGTTTGGCGAAAATCAAATACTGCATTCGAGGGAAAAAAAACATCCTTCCTACGGTTAAACAAGGTGGTGGTAGTTTGCTTCTTTGGGGATGCTTTAGTGTTTCTGGTCCAGGAAACCTTGTCATCAGTGGAATCTTGAATTCGAAGAAATATCAAGAAATTTTAGAAGAAAATGTATTGATCCATTGATAATAATCCAAAACATGAAAGAGCACCATGAAATTGCTTCAACAAAAGAATTTCAAGCTTCTCGAGTGACCCAGTCAAAGCCCAGATTTCAATTTAATTGAGAATTTATGGTTTCATTTGAAAAAAAGGTGTCCGCAAGAGAAACCCTTCGAATCTGAATGAATTGCAACAATTTTCTTTAGAAGAATGAGCTAAAATTTCTACTGAGAGAAAAATACCGAAACAAATCATGCAAACACAAAGTATTAAATAATTTTGTAAATAAATGTACAAAAACGTTTGCATTTTAACCTCTTTGTTTTTTATTTTCCTCAAAATCTTTGATGTGTTCCATTATACAGTATGTCGGAGTTAAACTAATTTTATTATTTGTTAAATTTCTCCAAACGAATGGTAAATTCTTCATAAATATCCTACGCATGGTACAAAGGATAAGGATAAATATATCATTTTTCTGTACGAATACTTATGAGCGCCTATATATATGTATATATAATTAACCATTATAAAGTTCCTATGACAAATGGTAACAGCAACAACAATTCAAAAAACAAAAACTGATTAAAATGTAAACAAAAGTACAAAGAATAAAAATACAAAAGTAATGAAAAAACAGCAATGGTGGTGATGATAAGTGAAACTACAAACAAAAGTTTTTATGAAGCCCATAGTTTAGAAGACATTATGTCAGGACTGACGAATAGCCTGGATAATTGGGTTGGCTGATATTTTAATTCTTTGCATGAAAGTGACCCAGTGGTTCCCAACCGGTGGGCATGGCCCACTTGTTTGTCTTTCAGCATCATGTTAATAAATGTTAATAAAAATTTGCTTATTAGACCTTATGTAAACATGATACCAACTTAGCAACATGGGAGGTAGGCCATGAGTTATTTGAATCAGCTCTAGTGGGCCATCGCTTCAAAAAGGTTGGGAACCACTGCATGATTTGACTGTGTTGAGCACGTCTTTTACCCCCTGGAGGCTCGAGACATTATTGTTAGCAAACATTTGCGAAGCTGAGCATCTTGGAGGTAACGTAGGTAGCAAAAAGATTTTTTAAATTAAATTAAGAATTCTGCTCTAACATAATAAATAAATAAATATATATATGAGCGGTTTGTCAAAGAGGCAAGGAGAAAAAGGACGAAGTCTGCTTTTTAACTTTTTAATATGCCGTAAAAACTCGTGGGAAGCCGTTTTTCAAAAGTTCTCCCTTTCTGTCAGTTTCACTCCCAACTTCAACTCGAAATGACGCTCATAAAAATGCTTTTCCTTTCCATTGAAGGGACAAGAATCGAGATTTACGGGATTAGTCTCGAACGATATACTCAAAGTGACGGATTAATCGAAACGAAGCATAACAGGATGAAGAAGTGACGATTATAAACTATTTGACGCGAGGCTACAGTAAACGTAAACAACGGAAGCCTAACATTGATGAGAATTAACTCTTTATGGACGATCGGTACGAATTGGTAACGTTTCAAATACGCGCATTCATAACTTTAAAAAAATTATGGCCTTAAAGAGTTAAAATAATTTCGCGGACGTTTAATATACAAAATAAAGCCTCTTCATAATTGTGATTTCAAAATGCTTCAAGAAGCAATCTCCTAGAACAAAACCCACTCTAGAATTTATTAAGACTAATAATACCTCATAATACAGTTACTTTAATGGACGCATTTCAAAAGGTTGTCGCTTCCAATTTGTGGAAGGAAACGAAGCAATTAAATTCACGAATTAAGCGAACACGCTCGAACGTGTCGCCAAACAAAGATGATGATAACGGACAAACAAATAAAATGTCTGTCTACCACTCAAAGTGGAACTGTAAAACCGCCAATAATTTCTTTATTCCGTTTATGTACGCAATCGTTACTGGGCTACAACATCTTTGGCATAGCTACAGAGTACACACGCAAGAGCTATTACGAACGAGTTGAGTCAACCTCTTGATGACGACACAGCCGACCTCTCTGTCGGAATATCGATCGGGGAGGGTGAGGGTGGGTGGGGGTTGTTAAGGGAGGGGGGGGAAGAGGAGACGCGCCGTTTATATCGACCTGTGTCAAAAGCACTGTTGTATATGTGTATGTGTATATACGAGTGTATATATATATATATAACAGCAATCACACCGTTCACGCGAAGCGTACAAAGAACTTCTTAAAAACACATTCATTTTATACTCTCCCACTGACAAAGAGGGCCACGGAGTGCCACAAAGGGCCACAGCTGAAGGTACAGCCAAAGATAACGTTTGAGGCAAAACTTGTATACAATGGCAAATTCATTTTCATATAAAAATCTTCCCAAACTATACGATATATATATATATACACACTAAAGCGAGAATGAAAGCATATAAGAACGTATGATAATGATTGGAAAATACCTTCATTACTTATGAAATCTAAAAACTTTCTCAACAGTAATTAGAACGAACGTAAGAGAAATCATAAAACTCGTCACATATTCATTCCATCACCTTAATTACATACTTTGTTTACTGTTCATTACATGAAAACAAGTATTACCTCATTTTCTCCATACTTTTACTCGATCTCACGTCTGTGTGTGTGTGTGTGTGTGTGTGTGTGTAATGGGCAATTACCGTATAGCTTAAAATATACATATACCCGCATAAAAAAGAAAATCACTGCTTGCGTGTCTACTGACGAAGGGCTACGGCGGTAACTCTTTTCAATTCATTTTCCTTAATTTCCTCAATTTACTACTTACCTATATATATATTTTCGTCTTCGGAATCATACTTGTATGTGTGTGTGTACACATATATATATATATACACACAACCAAGAGTCAACATACCTGCAACAAAGACACAAATGTAATTACTAACTGCACTGCCAATATAAACTTTTCAATACTAAGTTACACAGGGAGATCCAAAGAAAAAAAAAGGAGGGGAGTGGGGGTGTTCCCAGAAATAACATGTTACGTAACTAGTTTTTTGGGAACACCTTTTCGGATCACTCTGTACAAACAATTATACTTTTAATTTGAATAACTGTACGCAAGCAGAAAGATACCTGCACTTTGCGAGTCGTTCGAAGGATGAAATTTTTTAAAAGAACTGTACAGTAAAATGTGCTAAATTATATCATTATACGAGTTCAAATTATAATCGTACTAAAAACTAATTATAATTATATTATAATTACACTATAATTAAACCCGGAACTGACTGTTTCTAATATCTGTGCATGCTTATTTTCCATGTAATTCAAGCGGCGTGACTGTATCTGTTTAAAGAGATGCTTCTAATTTCCTCTAGTCTCTGTAACAAATATAAGCGTACAATGCGAGGGCATACAGGTCGGTTACATAAGTGTTGGGTATAACGTCATACGTAGACCATACAAGCAGGCAGGTTGGCAGAAAGGCAGACGATGTAAAATTTTATATACAAGAGTGTGTGTGTGTGTATATATATATATATATATATTGCGCCTAGATGCTAAATCCCAAGTAGCGCCGATAATAAGCATTTTTTAACCAATTAAGTCGGATTTTGTAAATAAGTAGGATTTTCTTGTACGACCTACTTTTTTAGTTAGGTTACGCCAGTTTAAGTTAGGTTAACTCAGGTTAACCTAACCTATAACAAATCAGGGGGCGTGTAAAGCCTGAGATAGCATAAAGTATGACTTACTTGACTTCGAGGTCTTTAATTAAAACCCTAGCACGGGTGAAATTCGAAAAAAAAAATAATGATTGTATACATTAAAAAAAACTTTCTCAACTTTTTTTATAGAACCCCCCCAACCCCACCCCACCTAACTCGGACAACCTTAACACGAGCTAAGTGATTAAAAATTAGAAAATACAAAATTATAATATGTTCGACCTACTGGGTAAAAAAATGGTCACGGACGAAAATTTACACAAATGTTCGACCAAACTGCGAATTTTACTAGTATATATATATATATATATATATATATATATATATATATATATATATATATATATATATTATATAAATTTCACTTAGGGCTTGTAATGAATAATTTTGAGTTTCCTTTTAATAAATTTAAATTTTAAGCCAACCTTTTCCGATTTATTTGGAAGTGGAATGTATAATGAGAACCTCTGCAAGTTATCTGAAACGTGGAGAACTTGGAGGGCGAGACATTGATTCACAACATGAAACGAATCTTATAAAAATTCATTTCATGAATTCCCAGTGAAAATTCAATAAGCGAACGGAACACACTTTTACAAGACTCGAAAATTTCATTAAAAAATTTATATTATATATTATACACAGGGTGTTCTAAAATTACGTAGTAAACTTTTATATGTCTGTCGATCAGTAGTGGGACGTTGTGAGCAATGTGTTCAAGTTGAAGGAAGACACTTTGAACATCTAAAACATTTATTGTTGCTGTGTTTGAAATAAAACTGTTAAATGTCGCATAATTTTTAAGATATTGTGTTCATATAAAAGTTTACTTGGTAATTTTAGAAATAATATATATATAATATATATATATATATATATATATATATATTAGTGATGTAGGTCACATCCGCATCCCGCATAAACATCCGCACATTTTCTCGCATCCGCACTTTGGACTGCGGATGTCGTGCGGATGTGGACCGTTGAGATAAAATGTCATTAATAAGCGGAAATTATCAAATTCTACTATATTAATAGAACTAGTTCATTGTGGGCAAAAGTGATGCAAGCGACAAGACGAGAGGCTGTTCTTGTATGAAGTTACTCTCTTGCAACCTACTTAGATCCACGTTACAAAGCTAAGTTATTTTCACCTAGTACATTAGAACGAGTTAAATCATCACTTGGCAAAGCAGTTGAAGAGCTTTAATCTCTTGAATCTGTCGCTTCGCCACCCACCAAAAGAATAAAAGTTTCAGTGACAGAACCAACACCTTCAACAAGCAAATCTATCACAGAATCTGTCTCTCAGTTTCTTGAGTCAAGCAGCAATGACGAGACCTACGCGATGTCAAAAGATGTAGTAAAAATGATCGAGAGCTATCACCAAGAAAAACGCCTGGCTGCATGTGACAATCCTATTAGTTGGTGGAAAAATACGCAGAATATCTATCCATACTTGAGTAAACTTGCAAGGAAACATTTAGCCTGTCCTCCAACAAACGTACCAAGCGAGAGATTATTTAGCAGTGCTGGATTAATATATGATGAAAAGAGAAACAGACTGGCAGCAGAAAAGGCAGAAAAATTAATGTTCCTTAAGCATAACCTTCCTATTAAGCTTGAACATTAAACGATGAACATCTTAGTTTACTTTATTTTAATTACTCATTTATAAATATGCCTAATAAAATTTTAAACTTAATATAAATAGTTATCAAGCTAATTAAAGATCTCTTTCTATAAGGGTGGAGGTTGGGGAAAGAGGTCGGTGGGGTGCATTTGAGTTGGGTTCACGTCCCGCATCCTGGTAACACAATTATGGTTTCTAATTGTGGCTGAAACTCAACAAAATATAACGAATTTATTTGCAGACAAATTCACTAATTGATTTCTATATTAGTTAGATGCTTGATATATTTTATATGTTCAGAGAAAAGTACAGCAATTATCGTACAATTAATCAATTATACTACATTATAGCTACAGCTCTCTCTATATAATAACTTATTATATACGTTAAACACAACAAATCTCGAATATATCCTAAAAAATAACGAAAATGTAGACATCCGCATCCGCATCCGCGGATGTTGAAATCAAACATCCTCATCCGCATCCGCATCCGCGGATGTGAAAAAAATGACATCCGCTACATCACTAATATATATATATATATATACGCTTGTGTTTTTTGCAACTTGAATACAACAGTCTGTACAGTATTTAATTCTTCCAGCGCAAAATGCACATCCAGGCAAGACCTTTTCAAAACTGGTTATAGAACAATGAAAAGTCCCTTCATTATTCTTTTTAAACAGGAAGATTCACGACTCGTCGCGATATTATTGCGTTACTTTTGCATTTTGTGAATAAATGCATTACGAAGATATTTATAAGTAAAATATGGCGTATAATCAACGTAAATGCCTGGATTCTTAATTAATACACTACACTACTGCGGTGAAACGAGTGTGTACATCTGAACAGTAATAATGATGTTTAACATCGTTTATCCAAGTGAAGCAAAACCATCGGAGTGGAACCCCGTAATTGTCTGGTTAGTGGGAAAGGCTGTTTTTTGCGGATTGTGCCAGTGATAATCTTAAATTATCACTGTGCAACAATTTTTTGTTTATGTTGATTTTTCGATCTTTTCTATATGTTTCGGCTACGCTGATTACGGATTTGGCATTTGTTTTGCTCGGAAAACTATAGTTTTATGATATGGTCAAATTTAGAAATCTTACTTTTTCGCCATTTTTAAGGCACTTTTCTGAGATGGCAAAAGTAATTTAAAGTGCAAAATTCAAAATGTCCCCAAAACTGAGGTTTATTAGTAATGTTTTTATTGGTTAAGGCCCATTATTAAGTATTTGTACACACTTGGTTTCTTATTTCTGTTTATAAATTTTTTTTTTTTGTATTTTTCAGATATTTGAATTAGAATTATATGGTGATGGCTACCAATAGGCCCTGCAGACACTCTGCAGATCATTTTGTTATGTTTGCGCCCATTACATCAATCCAAAGCAAGTAAAGCACAAAATTGACACAAGAACGAAGTTTTATGCAGCATATCACGCTTACTTTGGCATGCCCATGGGCGATCAAGATAAATCATGGGCAGGGGGGGATCCAGCCTTCTGGGCTGACCATCTTCCAAAATTTGAAAAGTAAAAAATGCGTACGGAACTATTGTAAATCGTGAGATTTTCGCTAGCACCTTTTTGGCAGAAGTACATTTTCAAGTTGCTATAACATTTTTTTAAATGAAATGAAAGACATAAAATAAAAACAATGGAAAATTACATGATATTTATCAAAATATTATATAATTAAATATTATATATTATTAAAATATCATATAATAAAAAAAAAATTTCACTGAAAATTATAACCGTCTTCCGGAAGACGGTGGAAGACGGTCTAAATCCGCCCCTGATGGGCACCTCACCTTTGCTGTGGAAGCTGCCGTTCCACATTAGAAGGATGGCTGCGAGGTACCAGAAAAAGCATGCCATTTGCTATTCCTCGCATTTAGAGGGAGCAAACCAATCACCACGATGATGTTGGACCTCAAGTCAGACGCATGTTAGCATCTAAAGAGTTAGAAGAAAAAATGACAGCTCTTGAAAAAATGCTTTGCAGTCATTTCGGCTTGTAGTCCATGGATTTTTAGGTAACAAGAAGAACGACAACTACAAAGAGCTAGTAGAAAATCTACTCAAACACTTTCAAAGGTTAGGTTGTAGAATGTCCCTGAAGTTACACTATCTGGACTCGCATTTAAAATTCTTCAGACCAAATCTGGGTGACGTAAGTGAAGAACATGGTGAACGTTTTCACCAAGATATGCAAACCATGGAGAGGAGATATCAGTGAAAATGGGACGAAGCTATGATGGGCGACTATATCTGGTGTTTAATACGAGATAATCCACGGGACTACAAGAGAAAAAGTCGCTCAAATGTACATTTTTAAGCATTATCCGTTTAGATTTGTAAGCATATGTGTGCATATTATATTTGGGTACATTATATATACACATTATATACGCATTATATATACATTATATATCTTTAAATATGAAATATATTTATTTTCCTTTCCTTTTCTTCATTGTGATTTTGCTCTCTGATAAGCCACTAGGTACAAAAAATAGATTATGGTTTTCAGAAGAAACTAGAGTTTTCACGAGAAAACTAATGTGATTTTTTAATTCAGCGCACCCAAAAACATAAACAAACACCAAAAGATAAGATAAATACAAATTTTCCAAAATTTTGTTACAGTGTGTTATGAGCAGTAAGTTTGTAGTTGTGACGAGAATGGGAATAGTGTTCTATTTTCAAAGTAATTAAAGTTGTGTATATTATATTCGTAATCAAAATTAGCCAATTCAAAAATGAGTATGCCTCGATTATACCGTAACTAAAGCGCCCCATAAGGTTTCAGGTTAGTTTGTGGTACAAGATGTACGAGGGAGTTGCGCTTTCAGCACTGGGTAATACAACGGTGCTACTGTAGTATGCGGTCTACCTACGATTCGGCGGTCTACCTTTGAAGTATAGTTTTTATCTTGTTTGCTAATTGCTTGTTTACATCCCAATGTTAATCGCCCTTGACGATTGGTTAGGTTTAGTCATGATATTTTCGTTAGTTTTAACGAAAATATCATGATTAAACCTAACCAATCGTAGGTATACCGCATACTACAGTAGCACCATACAAACTACGTCATCATTTTTTTCAGCAAGTACTCTCTCTTTTCTCTCTCTCTTGTTTTAATAAAGAATAAGTTACTTTAACACGTAGCAGGGTTAAGTAAATTATATGACTAAAAATCATAAGTATGAAACGTCTTTGTCCGCCATTCCCAACGATTACATTATAATTTGTGGACTTTTAAATGAGTAAAGGGTATAATATAGTTTATCATCGTACGAAGAACCGTACTTTATGACAACCTATACCTAAGCGTATACGCAATCACATGTTCGTACAATAATACTTATAACAAATATTTCTACGTCGCAATTAAAAAAAATGTCAGTCTTACTCAAATACATCCTCTTATTATTATTAACTATAATACGAAGGTCACATCGTAGACAACGCGACATTTCTAACCCAAATTTCGCACAAAGCAAAGTACAATTATGTAAAACTAAACTTCCTAAAACTAATTAAATTACAAACTTTATAATTTATTTATAAATTATAAACTTCATAAGAATAAAACAACCGTTTGAAAAGCGTGTGAGGGAGTAAACAAACGGCAGATCTTAATTAACAAACTTAATGACCGGTTTACATGACATGGAACAAGGTGACTATCTGTTTAAATTACATTAAGTATCATTAAGTACATTTGGCGTTTCAGTGTATATTCATTTCAACTTTCCCTTTTAAGAAACTTACGTATTACAGTATACATTCTTTAAATTAACGACGCAACACGCACAATAATATCCTGGACCTATAGTAGTAATATAGTACAGGATGAACCAAACGTAAGGAAACACGTGTGACGGGCCATAGAGTTTTGCGTCGCATCTGTATGTTACATAAAAGTGACAAAACACGATTTGTATGATTTAATCACAAGACACACGTCTATAAGTTAGGCCTACGTGGATTTTCCTTCGCTATGACTGAAGAAATTCAAATTATAAAGTGGTACACCATTTACCAGAATGCAGCCGAAATCGCTCTTCGTTATATACCGGAAGTATTATGGCCACACTCCTCCAACGTTAAAGAACATTTTGAACTTTGTACAGAACTTCGACGAAACCGTAAATGCTCACACAATGCACCCATGATTGAACCAACTAGATCTGCGAGAACTAATGAGAATAGAGAACGCACTCTTGCCGTTTTTTAAGTAAGCCCCGAAAATAAAAGTTCCTCTGGAGTTGTCTGGCTAGCACCACCGTTCGAGGCATGATCAAGAATTAAGCCCTATCGTGCCCACTTTCTATATAACTTCAACGGCGATGATCGCAAGGGACGCAGGGACGTAACTAACGGGGGGGGGGGGGGGAGGGGTCATGTCCCCTTAACTTTTGAACTGGGGGGATAATATAGGTTTTGTCCCCCCCAACTTTTGATCTAAGCTAGCTTACGTGAAGAAAAATATTTACGCTCTTGAAATAATCTATGAGTAAATCTTTAATGATATTAGTCCTATTAGTATGCTGGAAAGTAGTATTGATTCAGTACTAATACTGCAGTGATAGATACTTTAATGAGACATCTAGTTATTTTTTACTTTAATTATTGCATATATTGTTTTCCTTTAATGCTAAGTATATACTTGATATACATAAGGTAGTTGTGGAAATGCTTCTTTGATTTTCCTATTACTATCATAAATATAGATCATTCTCTAAATCATAGTATTTTAAAAGCATCATTTTGGCCGTAAACTCATTATAATACTGACAGATCAGAGCTTTATCGAGA
Source organism: Bathynomus jamesi (assembly GCA_023014485.1). Taxonomy (NCBI): domain Eukaryota; kingdom Metazoa; phylum Arthropoda; class Malacostraca; order Isopoda; family Cirolanidae; genus Bathynomus; species Bathynomus jamesi. The sequence continues at coordinate 341,092 of JAJOZX010001931.1, forward strand.
CTCGAAAGAAATGGCATTCAGATATCATTGTCATCATCTACCGAAAAAATATGCCTTGGAAGACCACATTTAAGACACTACCCTACAGGATAGCAGCACAAAAATTCATCGCAGGATTTTTCATTATTATAGTTGTCCCCGCCAACTTTTGAAAGCTAGTTACGCCCCTGAAGGGACGATATGAATTCACCAAACTCTTCCTGATTTGGGCGGTATAGGCCGATTGATTGGCCAACGCGGACCCCAGATTTGACTCCGGATGACTACAGGTATCCCGGGAAGTAGGCCTCGGCCTAATAGGGAATATCGCAACCACTCTTCGGGTTAATTCTCAAAGTTTAGTTTGATTCCAACAGATCAAAAGATACTGGCCTCGCAAGTACCTTGTCAGAACTTTTTGAAAACATTAAAATGAACCACCAAGTCTACACAATTACCTTCAAATTGATCTTACGATGAACGTTTAGAATTTACTTCCTAAAACTTCCTGCGTAAATACACAGTTATGCTTTCAAAATAAGGTACTCTCAGGGCCGTAACTAGGGTTTAGAAATTAGTGAGGTCCAGATTTTTTTCGAGCGCGGCGGGACGAGCAAAATTCAGACCAAAATGACATCTACAAACACAACCAAGCTATACACTAAACACAAAACACAAAACGCTCGACGCTCCCTCTTTTCAAAAGAAAAGCGGTAATATGCGTTTCATACACGGAGAACGGTTCAGTCTCTTTTTTTTTTTTAGGAAATAATTACCGAGGTCCGGACCTCGGTGACCTCATAGGTAGTTACGGCCATGGGTACTCTTACTACTGACCATGTAGGGCCTATCCAACGATCAAACAAATATGCCTACTATATTTTTATTTAAATACCCAAAAAGTTGTTAGCTATTTAACGTTACAATATCTTAATTCTACTCTAATGTAGATTTTTTTTCTCAATAGGCCTAACTGTAACAGCGAGGTAGTATCTCTATCTCTATGGGGTACAATCAAAGACACTGTACGCGACAAAACTTCCAGCATTCAAGGACGCTATCGTTGTCGCAATGCAGAGTTTGACAGTAGAGTTATGCCAACATGTTTGCCGATCAGTACCAGTAAGACTGCAGCTGCGCAAACTTGAAGGGTGGACACATTTGAGTTTTTGTGAAAACACATCTGTATATTACTACCTAATTCTTTCTTTTCAACAAAATTTTATTAAAATTAAAGGTTGTTTCCTTACTTTTGGTCCACCCTGTATGTATGTAATACAGGCTATTAGGTGGCAAATACAAAATCGAATTTGACGGTGTGATATTTTACTGAACTGAATCATCTAGTTTAAAACGTATAATCGTAATTTATTTGCCCAAATGCAGAAAAAAGTTCGCAGAGAAAAATAACACTTCAAAAAAGTATAAAAATTACTAATTATTAACTTATTTTGTCGGCGAACCTTTTCCCACAAATATACTGTACATCTATATATATAATAGTAAAAATATACCGTCTTAGAAGCCGAAAGTGGCAATACAGCACATCAATAGCACAAGTGTGTGAATGAGTGCTGAAGTCATGGCATGATGTTAAGACTGAAATTGTGGTCAAGTCCTTTAAAAAATGTGGTATAAGTAATGCAATGGATGGCACTGAAGATCATTTATTATATGAGAGTGACAGTGATACAAATGAAGATAATGATGATTATGATGATGGGGATAATGATGATAATGTCAGTAATGAATCTGAAGTTGATTAATAACAAATAATAAGAGTAATAATCATATTATCTTTCTTTATTGCTTTTCTTTTTATTGAATTTTACATATCCATTGTATTAACAATAAAGTGCATCAAAAACTTTTTTCTTGAATTTACCTTTCCAAAATTAAGGTGCGTCTTTCACGGCGCAGTCTTGTAAGCCGTCAAATACGGTATGTAATCTTACATTTTCGAAATAAAGTAACTAATTTTAAACTTTTTAAAGACTGCAGGAGATCCATGTTTATAGGCTGCGTTGCGCACGGTACGCAAACTTCTAGACTCTCGAGCAATGAGTGCGAGGTAACGTCTTGATCTAATGTACCAAAATCAGCTAAATTACTAGGTATACAGCAAAATCCAGAACGCAACATACCCTACATATAGATACACGAAACAAATTCACCTCTTGTACTAATGATGTACATTAGGAATGTTTTCTTCACTCTGAATGAGGAAACCGAAGTTACAAAGCAAAGAATAAGAACTATGAATAACGCTAAAAGGAGAGAGTACTAGCAGAAAGATGAACGATGGTGTAGTCAGAAGCATTCAAGAATGAAAAAGGAAAAGCTTTCTGTTACGGGCACAAAAACGACTATTATTAACTGAAGGAAGATGTCATTATAAGAAAGCGAAACGAAAGCCTCAAAGTGAGTAGTGTAGTGGTTTTCTTTTAATTAATTTAATGATATTTTTTTTACTGCACAGTATTAACATAATCTTTAATTACTTATAATGATATTTATTATATCGAACTTATACTGTTCGGCAAACTTCAACAGCTTTTCTGTACTGAATTCCCTTTGAGTGCAATACAATGCCTGTCTGACTCGCCAGCGTGTGTCTGATTAGGCTTAACGTATGGGAATCTGAAACGCGATATACAGGGTGTCCCGTAAGTCTGGACCCATAGGGAAAAATAATAAAATTACAAAATAGTCCAAAAATTTATTACATAATCTGTTCAAAGTGTCCGCCGTCGTGTCGCACACATAGTTGAAGACGCAATCTCCACTGCGACAGCACTTTCTGAATCACAGTCGCAGAAATTTCTTGACACGCCTCCACAATGCGTGCTTTAAGGTGGAAAATGTTCTGAAGTTTGACCTCGTACACTTTGGCTTTCAAGTGGCCCCACAAATAAAAATCATAATAAAAAATAATAATAAAATAATAATAATAACATAAAAAAATATATTATAAATCCCTATGGGTCCAGACTTACGGGTGTAGACTTTATAAGATTTTATTCATTTAATATACAATCCATCTTCCGATCACAACTTTCAGCGAAAATCTATTTGAAAATGAGGCGCAGGGTTGCCAACTGTAAGTTTTGAAACTAAATACTCTCCAGGATTACAAACTGGAATTTTAACACACACACACACACACACACACAGCATTTAATATAAAACCGATTTCTATTTAATAATCACGTCAAATTGCATTAATTAACAATCACATTAATTCCATTTATTACACACTGCATCGTTACAGCTGAAAACCAACTGTTGAATAAGATCAAGAATTTGGAGAGAAAGGGTGAGCTAAAAGGTGGAGTATTAAATGCAAAACTAATGCGAATACAGTTAGATGGATTGTGAAAAAGTCGGGTGGTGGTGGAGGGGGAGGGGGAGGGAAGCTGTTCCAATAATAAAGCGGCAATATCAAAATTAAAGGAAAGCAGACGCACCAGAAAGAATAGTGGCAAATGCCTAACAACTTACGGGCAAAATCCTTTAGGCAGAAGAAGCGCGTGAAAGAAGTGTAATAAAGATCTTTTTTCATACTTACAAGGAAGTGCTCCTTTCAACCCTTTATGGAGCTTTTCTAAGAGGTTGCCAGCAAAAGATTGAAAGTGCAAATGATCTTCAATTTTGAAACTGTTCAAGATATTGCGCAAAAAGAGGAAAAGAAATTTATATCAAAATGGTTAAAAATTGACTTAAAGAAAACAGTTAGATTAACACATTCCATGCGGTCTGAGCCACCGGTAGGATAAATTTGTCCCACCGGTGGTCAGACTGCGCAGGATGTATTAAAAGATAACAATCTAAAGGTAGAAATTAATACAGATACGGATGATAAACGTTCTCTCTAATATACTGAATATATTACAAAAATATGTAAAGTTTATTCCTGGTTTTGCTGTAGTCAACAGCCAGTGTTGGGATAAGCGACGCTAACTTTTTATTAGTGATACTGTTAGCGCCGCTAATTTTCAAAATTGTTAACGAAACAGGTAGCGGCGCTAAGTTTTTTGAGAAAGTCAATCACTAACAGCTGATCGCTAAATTTTCAAAAAATTTGTTTGTTTTCCCTATTAATATATACGAAAGGAATTCGACTCCTACATTAAAATGTCTTAATTTTCGTAGACTACAACGTCACATTTTTGTACCTTAGCAACCAATTATATCAAGGTGTTTGCTAATATATGTAAGTAAATTATGGAAGGTAGAACATTCAGTATATAAATTGGGGTGGTTTCAGAAAAAATTAGCGACAAAATTAGTTAAAGGCGCTAACTGTTGAAATGCTTAGCGTTTACTGTAGTGGGACACAACACTCAATAGCATAGCGCCAAATCTTGTTTTGTATTTGTGAATTTCAACTAAAAACATCAATTTCCAATATGTAGGAGTGTTCTTCACCTACTTAGCTTTACAACTAAATGCAAATGGGATTTGTCTCCTGCCACTAAATTTATTACTAACATTAACAAAACAAAGTTCAATATGAGCATCAGTTGGAATCTGTTTAAACTGAATCAAGATTTGTGAACAGGTTTGCATACTTCAGATCGATTTGGAAAAACCTGATTCTTAGGCAGTCATATACTGTACAGTATAATGCCGTATCTCTTAGTGTATATCTCCTATTTGATACAAATTTAAGTACCTCATAAGGGTACTTATGAGGTATTTATTATATAATATACATGAATCCCAACATGTATTGAAAAAAGACAAAACGTGATTAGAATCTAGTGCTATAAAACAAAACTTCCTTCGCATGACCTTGGCAAGCCTCGAGGAGCGAGTTTTGATCCCATAAATACTGCAAATCAGTAAGAAGACCTTTGAATACGGGTGACGTCATAGTGGGCAACTCCCACTCTCTCAGACAGACGCCTGACCTTTCCAAAAGCTTCACACACACACACACACACCTTACACATGGAGCACAACGCCCACACAGCACCAGCGCACACAAATAATATTATTAAAGTACCGCACACCGGATCGTGTTGGCAATTGGGCTATAATTAGCCTATAGTACACCCCCACACCCACACATTTCAGGACCCACAGTTTGTTAGAGTGGAAACTCAGAGGTGGGAAGCACTCGCTTCCCCCTCACCCCAAGACCAACTTGGATATTTCCTCTTATGCAAGTGATGCAACTTTTTGGGAGGGGCCTTCAGCAAATTCTTTAGATAGAAGGGGTTCGGCCATCCTCTCATTTATTTATTTATATATATATATATATATATATATATATATATATATATATATATATATAACACACACACACACCGGATGAGTGAAAAGTCCGGAAACATAAGAAGGATAGGAAATTTTTATTGCAAAAAGACATGTGTTACAAGTAATGTTATAAGATGTGCTCTATATGTTCTCCTTTCGCTTCCAGATATATAGAGAATATATAGAGCACATCTTATAACATTACGTGTAACGTCTTTTTGCAATAAAAGTTTCTTATCCTTCCTACGTTTCCGGACTTTTGACTCACCTTGTATATACAGGGTGGCGCAAAAGTCGCGCATATATATATATATATCGCTGACACTTAATTTATAAGAATATCTGCTTATATTTCAAAAAAGTATTAGAAAGTGTCACCGAATTTTTTGCTTCTGTTCTCATCTTTTAAAGAAAGTTCATCATTTTTCATTATATTTTTTTCATTCTTGCACACTCATTCTTTTCTGCCAAAATTTAAATACTGTCTGAAAACAAAAGTTTTAATGGCTCTACGCAACAAAAAAGAAAATGGATTGTGTGTGTGTGTGTGTGTGTGTGTGTGGTGTGTGTGTGTGTTTTAATTCGATTAGCCTTATTCTTATGAGAATACGCACGCAGGGAATGAAACATTTGAAAAGGCTTCAAACGTTTCGCTGCAATCGTTTTTCATTTCTTCAGTGATTAAATGAAACCGTGAAGGCTTTTTATTTGTTTATCTCTACACACACACACACACACACACACACATATATATATATATATATATATAAGCACACCGGACAAAAAATTAGTCACCCCTCTCAGAATGTACCTAATAACGTGTGACGGCGCCTCTGGCCTTGATAACCGCACGAATCCGGCGAGGCAGAGACTCTACGAGGTTGTGCATGTACTGAACATCGATTTGCTGCCACTCGTTCATCAGCCGGTCCCGAAGTTCCTCCAGAGTCCTGCGCTTCACCTTCTGTTTCCAGCCTGAACAACACCTTCGACGCATTCAGGATTAAAGGCTTCATTGGACCTGCGATGTACTCGTCGCCTCCCATCATTGGAGAACAAACAAAAACGGGACTCATCGGACCAAATTACACGTTCCCAATCTGCCGCAGTCCAGTTTTTGTGCCTCTGAGCCCATTTATAACGTGCCAATTTGTGACTTGCTGTTAACAGCGGCCTCTTCCTTGGTACCCTGCTCCAGATGTCCATCGCATGCAGTTCTCGTCGCAATGTCCGTTCGGAAATTGGTCGCTGGAGAACCTCATTGGTTTCTTGGAGCAATTGTTCTCTGGTTTGAAAACGATTTGCAGTTACTAGACGAGAAACATGGCGGCGGCCCCTATTGTCGAGAATTGTTTTCCGGCAACAGTTACGCCGTCGATTGTCAGTTGATTGCGAACTACACCACTCTTTGTAAACTCGCTGGACAGTACGCGTTGACACACCAACAAATTGGGCTACTTCAGACATTTTGTGTCCGTGGGCTCTGCCAAACACGATGGCTCCTTTTTGCCACTGAGTAACGTCTGCCTCACGACCCATTTTGCAGACTATATCCAACACACACTTTGTTCTTCACCACCTCACGAAACAGATCTGATCCTGTGTGCTACGTCACCGCTACTTGTCACTTACCAATGCTACATCAGCGCCCTCTGTGTGACCTTGAACTTCCTACTATCGGTGCTATTAGGGGTGACTAATTTTTTGTCCGGTGTGATTATATATATATATATACATATATATAGGGTGAACCAAATGTAGGTGGACAGTAAATGATAACGTTTATTTTGAGAATACATATTTAATTTTTTTCTATACTATAATACAAAATAAAATTTAAATAAATTTAGTTATAATATTTAATATAATATAACACAAACACCATAGTTATAATGAACACCATAGTTATAATATAATATAACACAAACCGTATTCAACCTACTGTCCACCTACTTTTGGTTCACCGGTATATATTATATATATAATGCACCTAGGTGGTGGTGGTTAGCATTACTGACTACGAACCCACAGGCCTGGGATTGATTCCCGACGAGGGCAGACGGCCCTCAGCTCACCCAGCTGTTCATCCTTCCATAAAAAAAAAAGATGGTTGGTAGATAAATGGGTAACCAAGTAGTTAAGACACTGGGCTACTGATCGGGAGGTCCTGAAATTGAATCCGGTCGAGGACTTTATAATTCCTGTAATTTCTGAATCGTGATTCGGATTCCACGTTAAGCTGTAGGTCTAAGGCGGGGGGCAACAAGTTTGACCTTCGTTTCATTGCGAAAAAAAAAATCAACTAAAATAAATCCTATTTAACTATAAGGAAACGGTAAGTTACACCAAGTTTGGCAAGGGAAATTAGCTTCAAATGGTTAGACATATTACTCGATAAAACTTAATAGTTACCAGTCCCTCTGCAATCAAATTATACAAAAAAAAAAATAAAAAAAAAAAAATAAATAAATAAATAAATAAAAAATGTCTTCGCAAAAAAATTACGAGATAACGGAATAAATTTGAAGCTATATACAATTTTATTTCTTCTTCCATTTCAATTTTCTAAGGCCACAGCCGCACGCAGAATCGTCTTGAGACTGACTATTGACGACTCAAGTTGAGTGTGTGATTTTACATTGACAGAATGAGAGCCCCTACACACCGCAGCGACCACGAAGCGATTCCTCAGAATCCCATTCCGTCAAAGTTAAATTACAATCAACTTGAGTTGTCACGACCCAAGTCGTCAGTCGTGAGTCGCGAGATGATCCTGCGTGCGGCCGGCCTAAAAGCAACATCAGTTAAATCACTCGTAACGACAAATATACAACCTATTTAAACATAAATTTTGAATAGGCACCTATTCTCATTTTTTGTCCAGTGTGTATAGAACAAATATGAGGTAATACGAATGTATCTGATTAGAAAGGGTGAATCTGTCTCGCCTACGGGAAGAAAAACAAACTTGCCACGCGTCTTGCTCCTGAGGAATCATGCACTCAGCGCAATTATATCAGAAGCGTCTGCGAATGCAAACCAGCAACAAGCGCGCGTGAAAGGAATAATTATAGGTTGGATATGATTCATCAAAGCAATGTTGATTTTAGTGATCATGAACCACGTATGGATGCTTCGTAAATATGGTGACCTCTACAAACTTTTGACTCACCCTGTATATTATGCGCATCCACAATTAAAAATAAAAAGTGATTCCAAGGCCGTTCGTATATTCAACAGTACACCTCGTCAGGGAGTGAAGGTGTGTTGTTGAATACGCAAAAAACCTTGGAATCGCTTTTCATTTGTCTTTGGTGGGGTGCTTCTTTTAATTATTTCACGCGTTTTAACCGAAATTCATCCATATATATATATATATATATATATATATATATATATATATGAAATCCTCCTGCATGACCTGTAGCAATATAAAGCCGCTTTATAAGTGCCAAAAGGGGCTTGTAGAGGCGATTAAGAAGGATTGAACGCAGTCTGTGGGTGGCAAACACGATTCACAACTGATGACGATCATCAGTTAAGGAAAGCGACTAAATTTAAAACATATTTAATTAGACGAACGTTTAAAAGGAAGATAAGAAGGAATGCAATGTTGAGCATCTGCATATAAAGAGTTATGCGCACATTACAACGACACTAAAAAACTATAAACTAGTTTGGCGTTTGCCATGAATAATAATAATAATAATAATAATAATAATAATATATACAGTACATACAAGGGAAATTTGTGTGTTCAATACTAAAAATAATAATTAATAATAATTATTATTATTATTATATATATATACAGCACATATAAGGGGAATTTGTGTGTATTCAACGCTAAAAGTGCCTAGTTACATAAAGCAAAGTTTGATCATTTATAAGATTTTTAGTTAATACGCCGCCAACTATGTTTTAGCGACTTGTACTGAATATTAAGTGAGATAAAATGTTATGTTCTCGGGATAAGAAGATAAATGGCACCATCGTGCGTTCTTGTTTAAAAGAAGGTTAACTTTTTATACTATCGTTTAACCCTTTCATTCACTAAACACATAATTGCGTAGCTGGAAACTGAATCATATTCATTCTGATTCGAATCAAAGGTAAAAAAAGCAAATTTTATTTTTATCTTATACTTGCCAACCCAACCGAATTGAAGGCTATTTCCACCGCCTATTCTACAAATAATATCGAACCTCTTATGCTCAGAATGGACGAGTGCATCATTTAAGGATAGATTTTAAAAAATTTCCAGAGGGGGAAGGGTATGCTCCCGGACCCCCTTGCAGTGATTATAAATCCTACCACTTTTGCTTTTCAAAATGTTGGCAAGTATGCTAAATTATAATTCGTGAGTTAAAGGATTAAAGTAATTCAAGAAGAAAAGGAAAATAGGATGATGATATAACCTAACATATGAATCCAATGAATGACCTTTGATTATTTGCCGGATTTCTGTCAGATACACAAATGTTTAAACATAATCCCATAGATAAAAGTCGAAAGCGGTTAAATCGGGTGATCGAGGTGTCCCACCCTGCGCTGCAACATCACCATGAACTGGATTCACCAAAGGTTAACGTTTGGTGTGTTTTGTCACCGGACTACATAATAGGTCCATTTTTCTTTGACGATCGTAGCGCGACTGGAGTGAACTACGCTTAACGCGTTACATACATTATTTCTTCCTCAACTAAGGGCTATTGGAAGTGACGTGAGAAGTGTAATGTAATAAGAAGAGGCGACTTCCCATGCACTATGCCGTTGCTATTCGCAACTTTCTCAACGCAACCTTTCCTCAGCGCTGCATAGGCGGTGACCAGATAGCGTGGCTACCTCAATCACCCGACTTAACTTAGAACTTTAGAACTCTATCTAAGGGGATATGTTAAAACTCTCGTGTACTGTGATAAACCCAGTAGTTTAGCAAAACTTGGTCGAAGAAAAAGGTCACTCGATCCATTCCACAAGAGCATCATATTAATGCTCTGATGGAGTTCGAACGTCGAATACGCACTGTAGCGACAAATGACGATCATCTTGCGAAAGTGGTCTAAACTTGGACAGTTTTGGAAAAGTAAAACAACCATATAGTATACACACTGACTGATAAGAAAAATGACCAATTGTTTTGCACCATTATTTCTTGGATACCCTATATATTCAACATAAGTATTAATATAAACCTAAAGTATGCCAAAAGAAGGTATTTCCAGTGGTGTAGTGCTGTGGGAACGCGTGGGAACGGCGTTCCCTTACTTTTTTTTTGGTAGACGGAACGGCGTTCCCTCACTATTTCAAATAAATCCAAACTTACAAATCTCTAACGTCATGAAATTTTAATTCCCACCCTAGAAGAAATATGAGAAAGAATCATTAACTGCTTCATTTCTTTTAGCTTCGACTGAGGCAATGCTAGCCTATAAAGATCTGGTGAAACAGTCACCACGGCGTACCAGTTGTTAACTTTTTTTTAGTTAATCATTCCAGTTGTTAGCTATTTTTATTGATCGTACTGGATGTCGTATATCTAATGACACTGGAAATACTGCATCTTCAACCTTGGAATATATCCTAATATCCAGTGCATATGACCTCAAAATATCCCTGAAATTGGTCAGATTTCAAAAGATTTCCCGGGGGGCTTACAGTGCCCCCGGACCCCCAGCTGTATGGGCTCGCCGCGCTCGCCATTGTCCCCCCCCGCATCTGAGTAACACTTTCAAAATGCGTTCCCTCACTTCTTTATTTAGCACTACACCACTGGGTATTTCACATTACATGATCACGTTTAGGTTTATATTTCAAACAAAATTAGTTTTAACCAACATAAAAAAAAAACAAGCAAGCAAGCCGAAAGTCCTATACGCAATTTAGAATAAAAACCAAAATAAAAACCACTCAAAACGATGCAAGTCGTAAATTTCACCCCAATTTCGAAGTGTAAACGGCGTGAAGTCAAAAACTCGACAAGTTCATTTCGAGATAATCTAAACTAAGGGCGATGAAACGTTATTAACTCGAATTGGAGAGAGAGAGAACGCCATCTGTTTTCAACAACAATAAAGCCCTAATGGAGGAAAGATAAGTACACCAAAATGAAATTGGTGACGACAACTTATACGCAACGCTTTCGCGCGTCACCCACGCAAACACTACTCAAAATAACCAATTAACGGTTGGTTTATTATATACAGGGTGTTCCACAAGTCCAGTCTTATAGGAAAATTTATTTTAAATTAAACTTACAAAAGTTATACATTAGAACTACAACAAATGTTCAAATTGATATCTTCTTTTGAGACCATTTTTTGGTTGTAAGTAGAATAACACGCAATGGCTAATATGGAAGTGAGTTACTCTCCTGAGGAATTCGCTTCCATATTATCCAGTGAGCATTATTCTACCCGCAACAAAAAAAAGTCCCCAAAACAAGACATCAATTTGAACATTTTTTTCACTGATGTAGGACTCTCGAGAGAGACCGTTTTTTCTGGTCTCGGTCTTGAGTGCTTAGATCTCGGTCTCGGTGTCGGTCATCGTGGTCTCGACTACATCATTGTGATATTCCTCAAATGCAACGAACATTTTTTTTTGTTTTAAGTAAGCAGTTAACTGTAAAAAACGTCACAAACTATGAATTTGTGAGTAAATTACGAGTAAATTTTGTGATTGTCGCTCTATAACTTCTTTAAAACTTTATTCCTGAATGTGAAATACAGAGCTTAGGAATTAGGCATTACACAATAGTGAATAATACGTGCAAAAACTGCATGTGGTCTCGGTTTCGGGACCTTTTCTTTCTCGTCTCGGTCTCGGCTATGGTGGTTTCGACTATATCACTCATTTGTTTTAGTTCTAATGTATTACTTCTGTAAATTTAATTTAAAATAAATTTTCCTATGAGACCGGACTTATGGGACACCCTGTTGATATATATATATATTTTTTTAAATAAGTTCATAATATCCGCAATTCCTTTAATTTGCTATATTAGAGTAAGACAAAAATGTTCGGCATAACCCATCCGGGTACAGAATATGATCCTTGTTACATCGAATTAATTTATTAATTATAGGCCTACATTCATCTCCATGAATGCATCAGTTTTTACAGTCTTCCGCAAATCAGAAAAGAACATTTGACCTTGGAGCTATCCTATGACATCCCGTTAATAACTCCAGTTTTTCCCATGAAGTCGTTATATATATATATATATATATATATATATATATATATATAGGGCGTCCCAAAAAAATGTATACACACTTTAAATAATTATAAAGGCAGTGTTTATTAAAATACATTTCATTTTCAAAATGTAATAGAATCTACAGACATTATTTAATTGTTTTGTCAACGCCTGTTTTCAAACTGACGTCCGTTCTGGTCCAGGCACTGCTGATAACGCGAAGCAATGGAATCGCAAACATCACGAAACATTTCGTTTGGTATTTGTGTGCATTCTCGTTCAATGGCTGCTCTCAATTCAGCGACTGTTGCAGGTTTTATAGCGTAGACTTTGTCTTTTAAGTATCCCCATAAAAAAAAGTCTAGTGGTGTGAGGTCTGGTGAACGCGGAGGGTATTCTACGAAACCCCTTCGTCCAATCCACATCCACATCCACATCGTGCCAAGTACCACTCGCAATACTCCACTCTTCGGTCCGAATCATCTTCATTAATAGCATGGACTAATCTTGGAATGTAACTTTTCCATTGACAGCGCTTCAAAATGCGTTGGACAGACGATTCTGAAATTCCTACCTCACGACTCGCTTGCCGCACAGATTTTCTTGGACTTTGGTGATACGTTTCCAGTACTCTTTCTTGCTTTGTGGGGCTTGTCGATGTCCGTGGTCTTCCGGAACGCTTCTTGTGGACATTCTGAACAGTTCCATCGGCTTCAAACTTATCTCTAATTCGAGTGATGGTAAGTCGCGTTGGTGGATCTGTTTGAAACTCCCTCCTAAACTGTCTTTGCACTTCAACTGCGTTTTCACACTTCCAGTAGCATTTTAGAATGAATTTCCTTTGTTCAAAGCTTAGTCTGACTGCCATTATTAATTCTAATGGGTTTAACTTGGAAAGAAAGAAACATCAATTGAGCTATCAGCTGTTAAAGTGTATATACATTTTTTTGGGACGCCCTGTATTATATATATATATATATATATATATATATATATATATATATATATATATATATAAAAATAAAGAAAAATAAAGGAAAAAAAACATTATTAGAAAGTACAAGAATTATTAGAAAAAAAACATTTATTACTATGGGTTCTTGAATTATAGGCCACCCGGTATATAAGAATCGCCAGTACCAATAAAATATACCGTACATACATACTTTTTCTTATTTTTATTTGTTGGCTTTTAAATGACTGTTCAGGATTAACCCATGTTCGACCTCTCGGCAGCATCCCACCTCATTTGGGTTTTTTTATGATACACATTCACCTAGCAACCATAGGAGGAACAGATGGGTGGGCTGTGTGCCGCTTGCTCTCTGTCTATCTTTCTCATTATATATATATATATATATATATATATATATATATATATCACGTGCGCCCTCCCGGCCCTAGCACCCAAGGATGATGGGGCTCGACCCTGCAGTCCTTGTCATCCTTGGTCTTTTTCCACTTCGACTGTCCCCTCCACCTTTTCTTTTTCCTCTGTCTTTCCTCTCACTTTTTCTTTGTTTTTCCGCCGAGATATGCCCTTTTAAATAGAGGCGAATCGGTTCTTCCCGAACTTAAAAAAAAAAAAAAAAAAATATATATATAATTGTCGTAACCATGAAGTTGCAGGCAGAGATCTTTTATAAAATAAGTGAAGGATTGTTAATCTTAAGATTTTGAGGTGTACATCTCTGAACGCAGTGTGGTTTGGTTTTTAAACGTTCATGAACGAATAAATCCGAAGTGTTTCAGATTGTTTCCTCTTTGGAGTCTCTGTTTTCATTTGACTTGGTTTGTTTTCTCTTCTGGTTTCTGATGGGGTTGTAGTCACATTCTTGAGTTGTGTTATTCCTCCTGTGACCAGTGTCACAGTTCTTCCTTCTGGGCTCTCCTCTCTTGCTGGACTTGTCTCCGTCGTTCACCTCCACATCCTGGCTGTTGTCCTCCTTTGTGGCTGTGGCTGTTCTTTCTTCTGAATCTTGTGAGTTGTAGTCCCAGGATGTGGGAGGATTTTGCAGTTTCGGCAGTCTTCGGCTTCTGTCATGTGGCGTTTCTTCTCTTAGGACCTCTTCATCTCTTAGTCCTAAGCTTGGGTTGTTTACCGAAAACTGGGTTGATTCCATCCAATAGTCCCGAAAGGATGTTCCTTTTATGCAATTACAAGCATACTCCGGCATAACGGTCTTCAACGCGTCCTTAGGTATGCCCACTTTAATATGTCTCCTTGTGGGATTAGCCTGAACCAAGGCATTACCTGCACTTAATGTTCCTGTGGCAATTTGGTTGACTGTCTCACCTTGTTCCTTCCTGACGGCGTTTGGGCTGGTTCCTGGGTTCTCTTGTGCCCGTTCGCCCACAAACTTCGGCGAACTTCCTTCCAAGGTGTGTCCAAAAGTCGTTTGCTCAGGACCCCTTACTGCCTGTTCACGTTGCAAAGGTAAGCTAGTACTCTTTAATACCTGTACGACGGTTTTTATATTCTGCTGCCGGTCTTCGTCGGTGCGGTGTTTCTCGTCTCTTGTGGTGTGTGCACTTCTGCAAGGATTCTTTGGGATGTCTTCTGGGTTCTCTGGTCTCCACCCCATCCTTTCTTGCCTCGCAAGTTCTTCTGTAACGGGAGGAACTAGAGAGATTCTTCGGGGACGAACCCCCGACTTCGGTTGTCCAAATACTCCCATCGCGGAATAATCATTACAAAGTCTTCCAGTTTCGACCTTCTTCGATTTATTTCTTTTTCTAATTCCCTGCATTCATTTATTAACCGAATAATTTTGGCCAAATTTATGCTTTGTAAATTTTCCAAACTTTCTGTACTTATTTCGTTTAAGTTCGTTGTTTCGGAATCACTCATGTCACTTACGCTTTCCTCATTCGTTATTTCTACGCTCTTTACCGACATTGCGAAAGTTATTTGTTTGTAAAAAAAACCTTTAAAACTTTAATCACTGTTAACGACCCTTCTTACTGTTCTCAATTATTGTACCGATTTATTGTTTGCAAATACAGTGGAACCTCGCTTAACGAGCATAATTCGTTCCCGAATTGTGCTCGTTATGCAAAATGCTCGTTAAGCAAGGCAATTTTTTCCATAGGAATCAATGTAAAATATGATAATGCGGTCCATGCTTAAAAAATACTTAAAATAATATTTATAATGATATTTAAAGGCGTTTTTTAAATTATTATTGCATGAAATGAAAAGATTATTAATAAAAATTAACCCAAAAGAGAATGTAAATAATTAGTAAACGGTGAAATTTTAAATAACTTACGAAGAGAGAAGGTGCTCCTGACGCACGCAAAGGAAATGAAGAGACAGGGGGAGGAGGAGAGGGTTATTGAGGGAAGGAGGAGAATCGTCTTCGTTCAATGCAATAACATTCTCGACGAGCTCACAGTCACTAGCTTTAAATTTTTTAGAGGCACTTTCACTTTCTTTTGGATCCTTTTTTCACGAGGAAACTGTCTAGAGACATTTTTTTTGTCTACGCTTTAAATTTTGACGAAATATTTTGCTCGTTAAGCAAAGTGTCGCTCGTTATGCAAGGTAATTTTCCCCCATTCTTTTGGCTCGTTATACGAATTTCTCGTTATACGAGGCACTCGTTAAGCGAGGTTCCACTGTACTTCCGTAGAATTTCTGTTACAATTATTTCATCAAATCAGTTACAGTTACTTCTACGTTTTTGCTTCATTGTTACGCAAATTTATTTTAACAAAAAGTTACACTTTTGCGATAAATACCTTGCAATAGGATTTTATCCCACTTCTGACACCAAATGACGTACGCGCCCAATCCGTATATTTATTTATGGTATTGAACGCCCGTTCTCTGACTTTTAATTTACTTCACGGGCACCCTTTAAGTTGGGCGTACCCGGTGAGTTTATCTCTTATTTACGTTCAGGATTATTCGGCCTACCCAAGACGGATGGCCCTTTAAATTGATAGGCTAGGTTCCTTCGGCTTTCCACAAGCCTACTTGGAACGTTAATTTTCCCCAGCTAACAAGAGGGGTCTATCACAAGGTATTTAAAACAACACACGCCCTCTTATAAATTTTATTAAATGTTACTTGACACAGTACATGCATTTAATATTTTATTCTGTATTACATCTATAAAATTTCAGACAATACAATAATCTTAACGTCAAAGACAAAGTTCACAGTGATTGAATTTAAATCGTTAAATTGATCAGCAATGATAAATCTAAAGAAAAGATTAACAGTTATCGGAATTTCAATAATTTATAGATAGAGGGGTTTTTATGTTTTTAGTGCAACAAAAAAAATACATAACAATAAATGAAGTGGTCGGAATTCGACCCAGATATTCAAAGACTAAAGTTACTTACTCTGCAGGAGACAAACTTACTCCCACTTGGGCTGCGTACGGACCGTAGATTTACGGCCGCTACAAAACTTGCAAACTCTACAATGTTAACTACCGGACTTCTTTCTGAACCCAAATGGACGGATTCAGGAAATTAGGGCCCAGACGTACCCTATTTCTTATTTAAGTGGAGCTAAATTTACTTAAGAGACCGTTCACAAAACTCTTGGTCCGTTGGTTAACATTAATTAAGTTACAATCAAATTCTCGGTTAAGGTCGCTAACCTTCAAGTGAATATTCTCAAATTTCCGCGTAAACGAATTTCATGAACTATAAGTTCTTAATTCTTTTTACTTTAGTGACAATTGATTCTTTCAGTTTTAAGTTTTCTTACTTTTACGCGCCGATTTCCGCGTAAGCTAGTGACATGCTATACTTTCCGTTTTAAAGTTTCTTACGCCACAAGTCTACAGGGGGTTTGTTTAACCACAGTTAACTTCAAGGAGGAACGACTACAACTAACTTAACAATTTTCGAATTTACTTTACAATCAATTTTGAAGGACCCCGCCTTCCAATGTTCTGAAAGCCTATCAAACCCTTCGTTTTTCCTAAGACCGTCCCCCCAGAAGGCTATTACCCATACAAGAGGGAAAGGCGTCTTTACTACGTTTCCCAGGATCCTGGGCCCCCTGATTGGAGCTGGACCTGATTTCCGAGTATAGACCCCTCCTTCTTCCCACGAAATACATTTAAATACCGTTAACAGATTCGAAGCCCTAAGTTTATGACCCCCTCGTGGTTCAACTTTAGCAACGTCTTCGAATCTGTCTTACAAAAGTCACACCATCATGCAAAAGGAGATATTAAAATCTTCGACCTCGCGAAAGGGGAAACCACGCATTTGAACGCACGTCCAATCCGTTGGATTACCCTTCTCGCTGGGGTCGGGTCTCGGTGATAAACCTCTGTCCCCACGTGGCTTGGCTTTATTACTTCTCTGATAATCCGAACTAAGATAGAACAACTTTAAACAATCTGAAACACTTCGGATTTATTCGTTCATGAACGTTTAAAAACCAAACCACACTGCGTTCAGAGATGTACACCTCAAAATCTTAAGATTAACAATCCTTCACTTATTTTATAAAAGATCTCTGCCTGCAACTTCATGGTTACGACAATATATATATATATATATATATATATATATATTAGTGATGTAGGTCACATCCGCATCCGCATAACATCCGCACATTTTCTCGCATCCGCACTTTGGACTGCGGATGTGGACCGTTGAGATAAAACATCATTATTAAGCGGAAATTATCAAATTCTACTATATTAATAGAACTAGTTCATTGTGCGCAAAAGTGATGCAAGCGACAAGACGAGAGGCTGTTCTTGTATGAAGTTACTCTCTTGCAACCTACTTAGATCCACGTTACAAAGCTAAGTTATTTTCACCTAGTACATTAGAACGAGTTAAATCATCACTTGGCAAAGCAGTTGAAGAGCTTCAATCTCTTGAATCTGTCGCTTCGCCACCCACCAAAAGAATAAAAGTTTCAGTGACAGAACCAACACCTTCAACAAGCAAATCTATCACAGAATCTGTCTCTCAGTTTCTTGAGTCAAGCAGCAATGACGAGACCTACGCGATGTCAAAAGATGTAGTAAAAATGATCGAGAGCTATCACCAAGAAAAACGCCTGGCTGCATGTGACAATCCTATTAGTTGGTGGAAAAATACGCAGAATACACTAGGCAACAAATTTCAACTTTTTTTTGTTACAGACACGTGAACTACTGATTCCTACTAAAGCGCTGATGCTGATTTCAGATCAGATCAGACCCGCTTCTATTACGAAAGCCGTCTAAGCTACTTTTCCGTGCCACGTTTTATGTTAAGCATACTTAAATAATTAGTGAACAGGGATATCTTTCCTCCTTTATTCTGGCTTAAGACAGATAGCGGAATTCCGCTGGCGGAGTTACCACTCCTGCGCCCAACCATCCACCCAAAGCGCGTTAGTATTTTGTTGTTACTACTGAAAGGCAAATTCCTGTTCTTAAGTGAAACTTTGGTGTGTCCTCTTCCTTTGTCGCTTGTAGGATGACGAGCTCTCCTTCTGCAGGAACCAACAATAATCTCCCATCATATTTGGGTTGAAATTACCTTGGTATCTGTTTTCCATAACTGAGATCTGTTGGTGGAAGCGCTCACCATGCTCGTCACTTACAGCCCCAAGGTTGGCCGGGAAGAAGTCAAGATGAGAATGTAAAAAATGAATTTTCAAAGACATTCTGCATCCCATTATTTCATAAGATTTAAAGCATGTTTTCTACGAGTTTGCGGTGGTTTTCAGCTTTGTGGTTTCCAAGAAAATTTTTGACAACTTCAACGAAAGATGTCCATGCTCCTAGTTCATTCTCATTTAGGTTAGATGGAAACGATGAGTCGTGGATGACACTGCGGATCTGTGGTCCAGTGAAAACTCCAGCTTCTAGCTTAGCATCTGTCAATATTCCTTTGAATTTATCCTTTAAATATTGGAAACCACTACCTTGATGATCCATACCCTTCACGAAATTTTTCATAAGGCCAAGTTTAATGTGAAGTGGTGGAAGATGTACTTTCTGAGGGTCAATAAGTGCTGGGTGTTTCACATTGTATTTACCAACATGTTCAGTTCTAGATGGCAATCATGTTTTTTGTAGTGGTTCTTGTCATCTCTGCTGTTCCATAGACACAAAAAGCACATATGCTTTGTGTAGCCCAACTGTAACCCAAGAAGTAATGATACAACTTTAAGGTCGCCACAAATATTCCATGTGTGGTCCTTATATTTGATGAGTCTTAGCAGCAGTTTCATCGATTCATAAGTCTCATTAAGGCCAGTGGCATGTGCTACAGGTATTGAAGGTTTTTCATTGCCGTTGTGCAGTAATACAGCTTTAAGGCTAGCTTTACTAGAGTCAATGAACAGTCTCCATTCTTTTGGATCATAGCGACAGCCAATCCCTTGCATCAGACCACTGATATCGTGGCAGAAACAAACGTTTTCTTCCTGTAAGTAAATGATGAAAACTGCAAATGGCGATGGCGGAAATGGGAAACTTTGGTGTTTGGTTGGAGAAGATTAAATTCTTGAAGTCTTGAACCAAGCAACTCTGCCTTTTCTTTTGGTAACAAATCGCGCACTAAGTCATTTAACTCCGCTTGACTTAACAAATGTGGGGAAATATTTGCATCTGGAACATATATGCCATCTTTCCCTGTTTCTATATCACTAACAGAATCTTCAGATGAACTGCTGTCTGTTATCGTTGCTGGTGGAACTGGTGGTGGATTTGTTTCATCATGTGGTACTGGTTTCATTGCTGATTCGCAGTTTGGGTACGTGATCTTTGATTTGTTTTTCTTTGTGAAACCAGCAATCTTTGTCAAACAAAAATAACAATCATTGAAGTGATTTTTCGGCTCACGCCAAACCATGGGACTGAGAACGGCATAGCTTTTCTTTTACCATTCATCCAAGCTATTAACATTGCATTGCACTGTGCACAGCAATATGTGGTGCCCAGTCCCTCTGTTGGTCTCCTAACTTACAGTCAAAATAACACTTGTAGGCAAGTTTAATCTTTGTTGTTATGTTTCTACGTTGTGGCTTAGGTGTATATTGTCCACGACAAAGCAGAAGTTGTCTGGGTGATTTACACAAGCACGTCTATTTGATGCCATTTTGAATTACCATACAATATCTGAAAAAACGTAGAAAGTAATTATTACGATGTGCAAAATAAAAGAAATACACACCGTAGTACAAAACAAATGCTATAAAAACACACAAGTCACCACAACCTGTCACTTGCTCATCAGCAGAGAGCTTCAACAACCGTTCTGCTTGACTGTCACGTAGCGACTGACCGTTGGGCCGTTGCCCGTTACTATGCTCTTGACTCAGTGTTGCCAACTCGGGATAAATTTTATTTATCAAAATTGTTCGAATTTGTATATAGTTGGCAAAAAAAAATTGCTTTAACCTTGAAAAGCAAGTTTCATATTACTGGCATTAAGCCGATTAAAACCAAAATCTGGACGTGGTAGAAAATTTTACTAAAAGTGATTTGCATTTTACACAAAATCTAGACGTGATAGAAAAAATCTAATTATAGATTTGAAATCAGCATACCGAAATTAGCTAGGAGCACCTATTTGGTCTTCTGTAACAAAATCTTTGTTGCCTAGTGATATCTATCCATACTTGAGTAAACTTGCAAGGAAACATTTAGCCTGTCCTCCAACAAACGTACCAAGCGAGAGATTATTTAGCAGTGCTGGATTAATATATGATGAAAGAGAAACAGACTGGCAGCAGAAAGGCAGAAAAATTAATGTTCCTTAAGCATAACCTTCCTATAATTAAGTTTGAACATTAAACGATGAACATCTTAGTTTACTTTATTTTAATTACTCATTTATAAATATGCCTAATAAAACTTTAAACTTAATATAAATAGTTATCAAGCTAATTAAAGATCTCTTTCTATAAGGGTGGAGGTTGGGGAAAGAGGTCGGTGGGGTGCATTTGAGTTGGGTTCACGTCCCGCATCCTGGTAACACAATTATGGTTTCTAATTGTGGCTGAAACTCAACAAAATATAACGAATTTATTTGCAGACGAATTCACTAACTGATTTCTATATTAGTTAGATGCTTGATATTATTTTATATGTTCAGAGAAAAGTACAGCAATTATTGTACAATTAATCAATTATACTACATTATAGCTACAGCTCTCTCTATATAATAACTTATTATATACGTTAAACACAACAAATCTCGAATATATCCTAAAAAATAACGAAAATGTAGACATCCGCATCCGCGGATGTTGAAATCAAACATCCTCATCCGCATCCGCGGATGTGAAAAAAATGACATCCGCTACATCACTATATATATATATATATATATATATATATATATATATATATATATATATATATATATATATATATATATAGGGTGTCCCAAAAAAATGTATACACACTTTAACAGCTGATAGCTCAATTGATGTTTCTTTCTTTCCAAGTTAAACCCATTAGAATTAATAATGGCAGTCAGACTAAGCTTTGAACAAAGGAAATTCATTCTAAAATGCTACTGGAAGTGTGAAAACGCAGTTGAAGTGCAAAGACAGTTTAGGAGGGAGTTTCAAACAGATCCACCAACGCGACTTACCATCACTCGAATTAGAGATAAGTTTGAAGCCGATGGAACTGTTCAGAATGTCCACAAGAAGCGTTCCGGAAGACCACGGACATCGACAAGCCCCACAAAGCAAGAAAGAGTACTGGAAACGTATCACCAAAGTCCAAGAAAATCTGTGCGGCAAGCGAGTCGTGAGGTAGGAATTTCAGAATCGTCTGTCCAACGCATTTTGAAGCGCTGTCAATGGAAAAGTTACATTCCAAGATTAGTCCATGCTATTAATGAAGATGATGATCCGGACCGAAGAGTGGAGTATTGCGAGTGGTACTTGGCACGATGTGGATGTGGATTGGACGAAGGGGTTTCGTAGAATACCCTCAGCGTTCACCAGACCTCACACCACTAGACTTTTTTTTATGGGGATACTTAAAAGACAAAGTCTACGCTATAAAACCTGCAACAGTCGCTGAATTGAGAGCAGCCATTGAACGAGAATGCACACAAATACCAAACGAAATGTTTCGTGATGTTTGCGATTCCACTGCTTCGCCTTATCAGCAGTGCCTGGACCAGAACGGACGTCAGTTTGAAAACAGGCGTTGACAAAACAATTAAATAATGTCTGTAGATTCTATTACATTTTGAAAATGAAATGTATTTTACTAAACACTGCCTTTATAATTATTTAAAGTGTGTATACATTTTTTGGGACGCCCTGTATATATATATATATATATATATATATATATATATATATATATGAAAGCTCGTTTTCAAACCCAACTTCCTCCTCTTATCGAAAGACCCAAAATTCGTGTGTAAATGCAATTTTAACAAAAAAGAAATACAATATCGTATCAGTCTAAGGTTATATATAGATTATTTAATAAATATTAGAAATATACCAATGATGTGTTTTTGCCATGAAGTTTATATTTATTTACTTTCAATAACTTCATTTTTTACTTACGAAAAGTGAATTAAACTGGGATGAAAGGTGTGTGTGTGTGTGTGTGTGTGTGTGTGTGTGTGTGTGTGTGTGTGTAGCAAAACAATATTTAGTATTCGAGTTTATATATATATAAATAATTTATCCCCCACCAGGAATATACCTACACTCCTCCTGAACTTTCCCATCACCCACCTGTAGCGGTCAACTAGTCACGTGTAGTGTTGCCAATTTAGTCTATTTCTATCTAGTAGTTTTAAAAATGTTCGTTAAGAAAAAAAAAACACATTTAGTTGTTAGTTGGAAATTTAGTTGTATAATATAATTTAAAACTTTGCTATTTCCTTCGATAAGGGCATGTTTTCATAATATAATTGTCATGTTATAATATGTACTGTTAAATAAGTTAAATTTTATAAAATGGTCGTGAAACATTTTTTTAAATTTTTACTATGGTGCCACACACAATCCAACTTCGCCCTCACAGTCTCACCCTTCGGCCCTCACCCACTCTGATAATTCGAACACCCGTTCTAATTTCAATTCCTAGGAAAAACACTGTCCTCCACCAAGATTTGAACTCAACGGTCCTGACCTTTGGTAGAGGATAAACTTTGCATATGCAAATATGTGCGGTAACGCGTTTGTATTTCCATTTAATGGTACCCTCGCGTTTACCGGATAGATTTCAATTAAATGCTATCCACTGGCTAGAGTGCGGGGGGTTAGCACATAAAACACCTCTGGAGGCGAAAGCGCTGTTTCCTCATGTGATGAAATGTCGTCAGGTTATTGTTAACTTTTACCCTGTCTAGCCGAATGGTCGATGCCCGCGTCTCCAAATCAGAGGGCGCAGGTTTTGAATCTTGATCAAGGATAAATCTTGCATAATGCAAAACCTGCCCCGTTATAAGTTTTATATTTACACACACACACACACATATATATATATATATATATGTGTGTGATCGAATGCCATCAAAGAAAGGTCACCCTTATGAAGGTTCTCCCTGCCTATACAGTATTCTTAGTGAGATCCAGATGCCTGTAGAAACTCCAGAGTAATTACGAACCAAAGCAAATTTGTCACACTTTATTGAAACCACCACAAATACTCGTTACCAGTAGAAATTTATACTGAAGAGTGCCTTCTATAGGAAGCAGAGTGTGAAGTTACGAGAGACGCCTTCTGCTTTAATGGGCATTTCTTACCAAGGCCTGAAACATTAGTCAGCATCATAAAAACATACTCACGATATCGTAAAGCAGACTTTAAAAAAGTGAACCTAAAAAGGCCCCCATCAAAACTAACCTACACCATCACCAAAGAAATATGAAGCAACCATAAAACCAGAGGAAAGGCGGTGCTGGTTAAGTGTGCGGTCTACCTACGATTCGGCGGTCTACCTTTTAATTATAGCTTCTTATCTTGTTTACTAATTGTTTGTTTACATCCCATTGTCAATCGCCCTTGACGATTGGTTAGGTTTAGTCATGATATTTTCGTTAGTTTTAACGAAAATATCATGATTAAACCTAACCAATCGTAGGTAGACCGCACACTTAACCAGCACCGGAAAGGCAATCATAAATAACGAAATCACTCGAGTCTCGTGTCCTCAAGATTTAACAGTTGAATCTGAAATCAGTCTCATTTCAGTCGCGCTGTGGAAAGCCTACCATATAATGTTAACCTATTTATAAAGCCTCTGTATCATTTTCCTCCGTATAGACTTTCTTAGTCTATACCAGCTGTAATGTACCGTTATAGAAATTCAACGAGTGTGTAAACATTCCATTTTCTTTACGTTTGCGCATAGAACTCGTATCATGTCGTTTGTCAAGCGAGCAATTATTATTATTATTATTTGTACAATTGAATGTATTTATAATCTGTTGTTGTATTTGACATTGTGTATTTATACTGACAATTAATTCATACATATGAAGACTTTTGTAACAATGATTTGTAACCAATTGCATTTGTGTTATGTATTGTAGTTTATTAGTCACTGCAATATTAAGTTTGTTAATTGAAGGAAAAAGTCACGCAGTCTTTCTTTCCTTTATTATTGATAAAAAACAACTAATGACTCCAAACACTAGCTATTTAATTATCTCTCTAGCATATCAAAATTACAAATCACAGCAGTCTATCTTCAAACTAGTAGCCTATACAATTAGAATGTAACTATAAATTGGTGCCTAGAACTTGGCCACTATATATATCCTTTGCGGATGAGACAAAGATCAGTAGAAAAATAGGAAACCCAGCAGAGATACGATCTCGACAAACCGACATAAACAGAATTTACAAGTGGACGGAAGACAACAATATGAAGTTTAACACAGAGAAATTTCAGCTGTTACGGTACGGAAAAAGAGAAAACCTAAAATCCATGGAATATTATACCCCAAAATGGACAGGAAATTCCGAGAAATTCCAGAGCAAAAGATTCAGGGGTTGTAATGACAGATGATGCGAAATTTTAAACACAAAATAAGATAGCAGTAAACAGAGCAGAGAGAATAACTAGTCAGATATTGAGAACCTTAAACGAAGGGATAGGAATGTAATGATTCCTTTACTGAAAACCGTGATCATACCCAAATTGGAATACTGTTCGGTCCTAACATCCCCATATAAAAAAGAAAACATTTGACAGCTGGAATGGATCCAGAGAAGCTTCACAGGCAAGATCAACGAGTGCAAAGAACTAAATTACTAGGAAGGTTACGCGAACTAGACCTATATTCACTGGAAAGGAGGAGAGAGATACACCCATTATTTACACTTCGAAAATAATGGAGAAACTAGTCCCTAATCTTACTCTGAACCCTATAACTCCTCAAACAACGGTGGAAAATAGAAACGGTAGACTGTGTCGTATTCCCAAATTGAAGGCGAGACAGGGAACATCCTTACCCTGAAAGAAAATAGTTTTGTGGTGAGAGGACCAAAACTGTTTAATCAGCTGCCCAAAGACCTAAGAAACACGAAGTAAGTTGCAGTGGACATCTTCAAAAGATTAGACGCCTGGCTCAGAACAATCTCCGATGAGCCTGGCGTACCTGGCTCTGTGAGGTGGAGAGCACAAGAAACCAACTCACTACTTCACCAGGCCAACTCGAGGAGAGGCGACAAGCTTGACCTTTGCGAAATGAGGAATCATCGCGCGGAACCTTTGTAAGGTTATTAACATTATTATTAGGTTGATTCATAGAATGAGTTTTTTTTTTATTAAACAAAATAAATGATTTGTGAATGAGACAGATTATGTTGATTGTTTACAGTCGAAATAATGTGTACATTTGAAATAATGCTTTCAATATAATAATGGCTTGATATTAATAACGCGCGAGGTAATGATTAGTCTTTATATAAAGTTAGTGAATGACACCAGGCCCAAGTGGGGCCTGCACAAAGATGTTTACATGGTGGTAGCTTGGTTGTCACTGAATATTCGGAGGAGAGCTCTCAAGGCGCGTCCAGAAGTCCTCGTAACGAAGTCGAGTTGTGATGCCTCGATATTTTCCCGCGCTGTGACGTCATCTTAGCCGTGCTGTGTGACGTCATCTTCGTCGTGTTTGTTGATGGAATATCACTAATTGTGTTGATGGAACATTGCTAAGGTATTTGAAAACGTTTCTACCACTTCAGTAGTCAATATATATATATATATAATATATATATTATATATTATATATATATATATATATATATATAATTGGTGCACGAGACAATCGTGATTAAAAGTCATATGAAAATGGTTTACACTCCAATTCATACCATTCTCATCCACTACTTTCCCACTTCGGCCCAGATTAGTTCATTTAGGTTAGGTTATGATCGCCTAGGTTGTTAGGTTTGGGTAATGTTAAGTTAGGAAATATTTGCCATTCCCATTGGGTACCTTTACCCAGAATGGGAATGACATTGAGTGGACAGTAATCCATGAAAAGTCATATTTTACACTGAACACCATTCCGCCTATACGCTCATTTCAGGTATGTGCCACTCGCATTGCAAAGTATAAGGCAGTCAATGTACTGACGAGGCTTCTGTAAGTTGTTCACCACCACTAAAAACACTACGCTCTGTGTTATCATAGTTCAAAGAATATCCAAATCCGTAAACCATTACTTCTGCTGTTTTCGTCAGTTATATATATGTATACACACACACACACACACAACACTTCGGTTGACCTTGGTTTGCTTCAGCTCGAACTTTTCATTCTGACGAAGTCAAGCCTGTTCTCCACCTTAGACCCACAGCTTAACGTGGAATCTGAACCCCCGACCATCACGGGTGGTCAAAAATTACAAAGTCCTCACTCAACTCGTTCTCGCGACCTGCCGATCAAATACCTCGCGTCTTAACCACTAGGCTACCCATTTATCTGCTAACCAATTTTTAATGTATGAGGAGGAACAGCTGGGGTTGCTGCACACCGAACTACCGTCACCGAGAATCGAACCCGGGCTGGTGGATTCGTAGTTAGTGATGCTAACCAATTTAACTCTTCATACCTCCACTTAAACTACGAATGCACCGACGATTATATACACTGTATATAAAGGAAGGCTGCCCACAAAGAGCAGAATAACGAATTTTGTCTGTTGTTTGATTCGTAGTCAATAAACTATGCCTAAGATGTTAACTTTATGAACACCCAGTAGATCTATAAATGAAACCGTAACAAGATTAAACGCTCTTTTAGGATAATTCAAAATTTCGACGCTACAAAGTAACTATTTCCTCGACCAGCCAATAACAAGAGAATAAAGCACTTTACGACTCACGAATGAGCGTTGTGACACTAAAATCAATACCTGAAAACGTGAGAGAATGCTCTTAATATGCTGTAAAATGCAATTTTATGCCAATTTTCTTTAACACTTCGAAAGTAAATTTATTTCTTGTCTGCTGTGTTTTATGACGTCATCAGGGTACGCAAAACCTTTTATTATGGTTCATTAAGAAAAAATGACCATCAAATCTCAAACGACGCACAGAACCAATTTTTAGACATGAACTGTGAACGAGTTAAGGTAAGTTGTCATTAGATGAGGAAAGGTCAGATTAAGTTACATAAGGTCAAAATCAGCTAATCTTCAGAAAAAACCAGCGTCCCACAGTACATTTCGATCAGCAGTCTTGTAGCGTAATTTAACCGAATCGAACCTAAACTCACCTAATCTAACCCTATCTCATTTATTTATAATAATAATTATAAGCGAGATAGGTAGATTAGGCGAGTTCAGGTTCGATCCGGTTAAATTACGCTACAAGACTGTCGATCGAAATGTACTGTGGGGCACTCCAAGGGCGCCGGAATGGGGGGGCAGGGTGGGCGCTCATCCCCCCCCCCAAAGTTGTTAAGGGTAAGGTGTACGCCCCCCTGAGATGTGGGAATTGTATTGTTTTTTTCAGATGAAACGCCGTGCATCTGGTGCTGAATGCAACGCATTTACTATTTTGAAGTAATCTTATTCTTATGTTACATGTAAATAAGTATGTCGATGGTTTATTTCATCTGCTTTCATTTTCTTTACTACATAGGTACATATGGATGATAAAACTTAAAACTTTATATTGAAAAAAAACGCCCCTTACTGAGACTGCTCCCCCAATCAATTGCTTCCGGCGCCCCTGGGGCACTCGGGGTTTCCTAAAGATTAACTGAAGCTCTTTTACCATCAAGGTCCTTAATTCGATTAAGTATACGAAAATAAGGTAAAAAAGATGAACAGAAATAAGTAAACGACGAAATAAAACAAGACAAAGATGGTTTACATCAACAAAACTTCTAAGAGAGACGTACAGAAAGACCAACAGATAACTAATATCGTTCTTATTTTATGGCATATCTCTATTTATACAACTAACACAAAGACCTTATTTCAAACCTACGATACACGGACGAGGTCTTTGTTTACAAGTTCAAACCACAAACAAACAAACCCTTCATATAGCTACCTGATTTAAAATTTAATCTGAAAGCGAGGCAAATGCAATTATAACTTTCAGAGTATGTGCTCAGTCACAATTATAACTTTTGTCAAAAAAAAATCGATAATGGAGTTTATTAAGTGTAAGCAGCTCATTTCACGTTTTTGAGAAAAAAAAGCACCATTATAAATTAATGACTTCATCATATGAAAATAGAAATCTACTTTTTTTCTAGACACTTTACTTAATGAAGACGATAATTTTATCGTCAAGAAAAATAAA
Organism: Bathynomus jamesi; assembly: GCA_023014485.1. Classification (NCBI taxonomy): domain Eukaryota; kingdom Metazoa; phylum Arthropoda; class Malacostraca; order Isopoda; family Cirolanidae; genus Bathynomus; species Bathynomus jamesi. The sequence continues at coordinate 370,273 of JAJOZX010001931.1, forward strand.
AGAAAAATACCTTGTCTTTAAAATTCTTTCTCTTAAAAAAATTATCATTGTTTTCCTCCTTTTATATAAAGTTCTCCGAAAATATTTACCCAAACGGCACTTCTGACAACACAAATGTTTATACCAAAACGTCTTCGCCAAAAATGTCAAGAATTACCAACAATTCCATTCGTTTCCGATAACTTTACTTATAGTCACCAATACCCAAAATGTGTTCGTGCAATTTCGAAAAAGTTCGCTTAAAAACAAAATTCTAGTGTGTGTAAAAAACGAGAATTATATTGCGAAGAATAAACGTCCCCGCCTACATTTGCGATCTTCACTTTCGATGCAAAGACCCGATTCTTGTTCGTAACACATCGTCTTGTCGTGATCCACACGTGTGTGAAGTTTCATCAACTGAAGTTTAGCGGTTCAAAAGTAATACCCAGTACACGAAGGTCGGAACACACAATGACTGAATTTTCTTTTTGAGCTTTATTTAGTCACAAAAAAAAAATCCAAAAAACCAAATATCCAATTCAATTAGCAATTTTCTTATGCTTTTAGAAACTATCTAGGCGAAATTTTTTCCCGAAGCTTTATCCGCTTTCTATCGATATTTAAAAATGAATTGCGGACCGATGAACGTAGTAAATTCCTCATGGAATAAACAACAACAATACAATCATTTGCAAAAACTAAAATTAATTATTAGCTCATGAAATGACTAAGCGGAGTACCTTTCTTCCAATTCATTTTTAAATGCAAAACACAAATTATGTGACGTCACCAAGTTCTTGCTTCACAGCTGCTACTTTACTTACTAAACAAATGTAAAAGAAGTTTTAAAATGTTTTATGCATTATAATACAAACCAACCCCAATGCATCCCTACTCCCCAAAAGCCCACCCTTTAAAAATAGATAAAATTTATTTCAGTTACCGTATAATAAAATTTATTTCAATTAAAAATTATGTATATAATAATAAATTTATTTCAATTAATTAAAAATTATATATAATATAATAATGATGGGGTTGTTTAAACTCCATCCCAAGATTTAAGGTCAAATGACGGAGAGGACCTACAGCAGCTTTACATAGGATCCGAACCACAGCTCTGTGTGTGTGTGTGTGGTGTGTGTATGTGTGTGTATGTGTGTGTGTGTGTGTGTGTTTTACAAATTTATTAATTACAATATAAGTTTCCAGTCGATATTTAAGTCTACTGTAACAAATAAAGTGTGCTTACTTAAAAATAAAAAATCAACGTCGTCACAACTTTTTCCGCTTTACATTCAAAACTCGGACATAAAATTAGTACAACAACAAGAACATGTGACACCGTCCGACGTTTTTGGAGGAGATAAACGCGCAACTTTTATCACAGAATGAAACTGATAAAAACTTTCGCAAAGATTCACAACAAACTCTTTGTAAGAAGGAGAACGCTTACGAATATCATTATACGTACACTCTAAGCATGATAAACACGTGTGTGTATGGGTGTGGGTGTGGGTGTGGGTGTGTATGGGTGTGGGTGTGTGTGTGTGAAACTATATCTACTGATAAGAAAATAATTATTAAATCCCATTTATACTTTTAATAAATCTACAAACAACAAAGCAGTGGCAAGAAAATAAACAGAACAAAATTACAATTTAGGTCGAATAAAAAAATAAAAAAAATTAAAAAAATACGTTGCTACAATTTTCATTTCAGTTTGGGTCCAATTTTTCCTGAACAGCAAAATTGGAAATGCAGTAAGAGAAAAAATGCTGCGTCATTCCTACCTAAATTTAATATTTTATCAAAATAAAATTATTCTCCATTTTATGCGACAAAAGTGCATATTATCTGCGCGCGCGTGCACACACACACACAATTATATACTTTCAATCGCTAAAAACATGATGCAGCCTACACATGAATTAACCGTAATTATGTACGTGCAAATGGCACACATCTTCAAATTACACCTAAATACTACTATTCAAAAGTAAATATTAAAATCAGGAGCAAAAATTACACACGTACAACTTCCATCATCAAACATATGCAAAAATTAGAAAGAAAATTCACATGTACTTCTTAATTAAAAATAAAAAATTATATATATATTTATTTATTTCATACTGGCATGCGAGATAACGAGTAAAAAAAAAAAAAAAAAAAAAAAAAAAAAAAAAAAAAAAAAAAAAAAGTCGAGAAATTCAACACCAATTATTCATTCTTCTACTGATATATATATATATATATATATATATATTTCAGACATAGGGCTGAAGCCGAAGCCGAAGCCGGCATTTAGGAAGTCAGGAAGCCGGAACCGAATCTTATAGAACCGGGACGGAAAACGAGTTCCATACTTAACCTATTCTAATTAGTTTCAGTTAACTATTTCTCAATATAACTAACCCGTTATAAGGATAAATGAAGAGCGCTTCCCTGTGGTGGTGCATCAACTATTTATTTCACGTGTTTGTGAAATTCAACCCATATTTTATATACGAGGGGCGGTCAGAAAATAAGTTTACACGGCGTATAATTTCGTAACTAAAGGACCTACATTGATTTGTTTGTATCGGGTGAATTCGTTAATCATTGTTGGCAACACTGCACGTCGATTCGGCTACCATCTACCATACAGTTTTATACGAGTCAGTTGAACATGGCGGCTCGACTGGAACAGTGCCCTGCCCTCCGGAGCAGTCCAGGACGTTTACGTTTAATGACCGCTCGTAAACGTTCCAGTGTTGAATAATATGCAGCTGCATTGATTGTTGTGCCTTTTTGCATGAAGTCTGCGAGCAAAACGCCTTTGTGGTCCCAAAACACGGTAACTATCACTTCGCCAGCAGACCTCACAATCTTAAACTTCTTTGGTCGCGGGGATCCAGGGTGTTTCCATTCCATGCTGGCATGTTTTGTTTCCGGAGTACGGTGATCAACCCATGTCTCGTCTCCTGTGACAATGCGCTGAAGAAATTCTTGACCATTGACAGACTCGGAATATCGTTGCAGAAATGACAGAGCACTGCTCCAGTCGAGCAGCCATGTTCAACTGATTCATATAACCAATGTACGGTAAATGGCAGCCGAATCGACGTGCAGTGTTGCCAACAATATTAACGATTCACCTAATACAAACATAATCATTGTAGGTCCTTTAGTTACGAAATTATACGCCAAGTAAACTTATTTCTGACCGCCCCTCGTGTGTGTGTGTGTGTGTGTGTGTGTGTGTGTAAATTTTTATGCACTGTTTACAAATTCATATTTCAATTGTATGTATAATAATTCAATTGTATTTCACAAAGAAATAAAATCAATATTAAAAAAATTCATAATATTTTGCGAGTGACATTTAAATATTTTCTAAAATGTTTATAATTCTTAAAATATTTTTTTTAAATAAAGAATTTAAGTATATATAAAAGAGATCATGTGGGTTGATTGAAATCTAATATGCTGTACTTTATCATTGTTCTTTAAGTGTCACGAGAGAAATTAGAGTTGAAAGTACAAAAGGGGAAAAAGTACTTCGTTTCAACCGAAATTTATGGTTAACTATTTAATAATTATCAAACCATATAATTACAATTAATTCAACCCAATTCAATCGAGTTATAATTGCGCTAGTCATTATTCTTTTTTTTTTGTATTAACAAATGTAGTTGAATTGTGAAAATGGATTGATTGTCAATTTTTTTTTTTTGTCACCATCAAGCGTTTCTCGTGATATACAGGTTTATGCCTTTATAATATCATAAACTATAAAAAAATTTAATTAACTATTTCAGATGCCAAAAAAATGAGAAACACCGAGTCCTATAATGGTTATTTCAAGTATCTGACATGTTTTATCCGAATGGTTCATTCATTTGAGATGCTTACAAAAATGTACATTTGCGCAATGGGCACGTGGTTGCATTTATTGGATTAAGCACTTCACTAGTCATCAAATGGTCAACCATGCACGTTTATCTGTATTAATCCAAGAATTTGTTTGTATACAAATTCTTGTTAGCTTCTTCAACCAAACGATACTAAGCACTTTAAAATGCATGCGCGCACACGCACGCACACACACATATATATATATATATATATATATAAGCTACTGACATAAGTATATAAAAAAAATCTCTATAAATGTGAATGAAATTTAAATTCAATATAAAATAGTGTCGAGTCGACCTAACACAGCAAGCAGAACAAACTAACATTTGAGTGAATAAAAAAAGATGTTTGCAAAAAGTCTTTATATGCTGAAAGGCTAAAAGAATTCATTGACCTCTCTTGAATCGACGTTCCTTCCAAAATCTTTCCTTTAAAACTCGATTCAAAATCGGTGAGAATGGAATAAAAAAGTTTTTTGAAAAATGAAACTAAATCCAACCTTTTTCCAAAAACTTCTTTTTTTTTTTTTTTTTTAAAGAAATTTAAATATTTATTGAATAACTTTGGGTTTTGAAATGTTTTTTCTTTATTAATAGTAAAACAATTAAATTTAATTGACATTATTCTAAAATTTTTTGGTGGGGGGGGGGGGGGGGGTGGTGGGTGGTGGGGGGTGGGGGTAAAATATATTTTTAAAGCTTCACAACTCGGCTTCTGTGAGCCAATTTTTTTAAGACTTTACTGCAAGGATTTTGTAAGGCTTCTTTCTTCTCCTTCCTTTCTTTACAATAGCCTTTGTAGATGCATCCTGCGATACACGAATTCATCGAGTTTCGAAAAAGA